>CM038682.1:633476229-633809810 GCA_021605205.1 Aegilops longissima
TAGGTACGCCCGTTAATGTTGAAAGTAATATTATCCAAACTTTGACACCGGAAGAACACATAAAAGAGTCCTTCCGGAACACTCAAGAATCGTGAAAATAAGGAGGTACGTGATACGGTAAGTAAACGGACTCCAAAAATTTGGAAATATTTTTTTGTCAGTTTTGGAATATTTAGAAAATTAGGAAAATAAGAAACTTCCAGGAAGCGTACCCTGGTGCGCACAAGACACCAGGGCGCTCTTGGCTTGCCAGGCGCGCCCAGGTGGGTTGTGCCCATCTGGGACACCTTCCGGACTCCGTTTTTCTTCCGTTTGCTCGTTTCCCAAGATAAAAAATCTTTATATACTCCCCGAACCTGTTGACCACCGTATCGCGGAGAAATCCTTTGTTCTCTTTTCTTGCTATTTTCGGTCAGATCTATCAAGCCAGGCATCATGTCTTCCTCCTCCTCCAACAACATGGAAGAAGATGCTTGGTTGATGAAGATCGAGCTGAAGAGGGAGGATCCCACGGATGCCGTCAAGTGGGACAAGGGCAAGGAGGCTACCGTAGATCCACCCTCGTGGCAGAACAAGCACTGCCAGCCGAGGAGGAATAAGAAGATATCCTTAAGCCTTACCTTGCTCATCTTACCCCTACTGAGATTGAAGCCTTTTGCATCATTGAAATGGTTCGCGTACAAAATAAGTATCTCACTCATGAAAATATTCTGCATCAAGAGCATATCATCCACCTCCGGAGCGTCATCCATCGATTGGAGAATCTCTTGATCCTTAAGGATAGGATCGCTTCATCACCACCACCATCTTCTTCACCACGAAAATAAATTTGAGTTTCGGGTATGGGCACTCCCCTTGGCTTCCGCCAAGCTTGGGGGAGGTGCCCCGGTGTCGTATCATCCCCACTATCTTTTTTATTTTAGTATTTTAGTTCGATATTTTGCTTTATTTGAATAAAAGTTTAGTTCGATCCTTTCTTTTCAAGCGCTTGCTTAGTGATCTATCCTTGTAATCGTGTGCAAGATATATAATAAAGTTTAGTTTGAGTTTTTGCTTTCTTTACTTTCATGTTGCAGTAAAAAAAGGATATAAATAAAAAGAAAGGAAATAAAAGAAAAAGATCATATGCTAATCTTATGGTAGGTGATGGCACCACACAAGGAAAAGTATAAGTAGAAAATTTTATTAGAGATTGACAAACATAGCATCAGTCAATGGTGCAACTCATGAAAGAATTAATAAGGGAAGAGAAGATTCACATATAAATATACTATCCTAGAAATCTTTTGTGATTGTGAGCTGCCATCAAAATATTATATGCCAAAATTGTTGACGTTGGACAAGGAAGACAACTTAATGGTTCATGTTTGTTCATATTCACATAGAAGTCATATTGTCATATATAGATCCTTTAACATGTGGTGCTTGCCCCTATCTTTGCTAGCCAAAAATTCCGCACTAAGTAGAGATACTACTTGTGCATCAAAAAACCCTTAAACCCAAATCTTATTTTCAAGAGTGCACCATACCTACCTAGGGATTGAGCAAGATCCTCAAGTAAGTTGTCATCGGTGCAAAAAGGCAATAAAAATTGCTTCTAAATGTGTGAGATCATTTAGTGTAAGAGAAAATTGAGCGTTGAACGAACTTGTGATGGTGAAGAATAAAAGCGACATATTGCATAATAAATGTCGCTATCACAAGGGGCAATGCAACATGACGTTCTTTTGCACTAAGGGGTTGAGCATACGAACAAATAAGCGCATGGCAACCTCTGCTTCCCTCCGCGAAGGCCCTATCTTTTACTTTTATGTATTTACTTTTATGCAAAGAGTCAAAGTTTCTTCTCTCTATTCCTTTTTATTTTTCTACTTTGGCAAGCATCATGTGATGAGGAAAGATCTAGGCACATATGTCCAGTTGAATATGGGTGGCATGAGTTATTATTGTTGACATCACCCTTGAGGTGAATATGTTGGGAGGCACAACTATAAGCCCCTATCTTTCTGTGTGTCCGGTTGAAACGTTTTGCTCATGTGTATGCGGTGAGTGTTAGCAATCATAGAAGACTATATGATGGTTGAGTATGTGGACTTGCCTAAAGGCTCCGATACGTGACCCTTCCTGAAAAGATGATGAATTTTAGTTGCAAAGTTGACCGAGAACACAATTTGTTGGTTTCTAATAGAGTTTATGCTTTATACTTCGATTGTGTGATGAACTGTTACTTATTCATGAGAAGTTTATGATAAAAGCTCTATGACAAGAGTCTTATGTTTAAATTGGTTGCTGTTATAATATATACATGATGCTGCTATGTGCGTATTTTGTTTTTATCGACACCTCTCTCTCAAAGCATGTGGACATGTTTTTCGATTTCGGTTTTCGCTTGAGGACAAGCGAGGTCTAAGCTTGGGGGAGTTGATACATCCATTTTGCATCATGTTTTCTTACTATTATTTATGATGTTTTTATGCATAATAATGCTTTTTGGAGTAATTCTAGTGCCTTTTCTCTCATAATATGCAAGGTACACACAAACAGGGAGAATTCCGGCAGCTGGAAATCTAGACCTGAGAAAGCTACGTCAGGCTACCTATTCCGCAGAACTCCAAACAAGCTGAAACTTCACGGAGAATTTTTATGGAATATATGATGAATATTGGAGCAAATAACTACTAGAGGGGCTCACGGTGGGCACAACCCACCGGGGCGCTTAGGGAGCCCAGCGCGCCTCGGTGGGTTGTGCTCACCCACCCCACCTCCGTGCCCATCTTCTGGTATATAAGTCATTTTGACCTAGAAAAAAATAAGGAGAGGACTTTTGGGACGGGCGCCACTGCCTCGAGGTGGAACTTGGGTAGGAGCACTTTGCCCTCCCGTGAGCGATTCCACGGGGAACTTCCCTCCCGGAGGGGGAAATCATCGTCATCATCATCACCAACAACTCTCCCATCTTGGGGAGGGCAATCTCCATCAACATCTTCGACAAAACCATCTCATCTCAAACCCCAGTTCATGTCTTGTATTCAATCTTGTTACCGGAACTATAGATTGTGCTTGTGGATGGCTAGTAGTGTTGATTACATCTTGTAGTTGATTACTATATGGTTTATTTGGTGGAAGATTATATGTTCAGATCCATTATGCTATTTAATACCCCTCTGATCTTGAGCATGATTATCATTTGTGAGTAGTTACTTTTGTTCTTGAGGTCATGGGAGAAATCATGTTGCAAGTAATCATGTGAACTTGATATGTGTTTGATATTTTGATAGTATGTATGTTGTGATTCCCTTAGTGGTTTCATGTGAACGTCTACTACATGATACTTCACCATATTTGGGCCTAAGGGAATGCATTGTGGAGTAGTAATTAGATGATGGGTTGCGAGAGTGACAAAAGCTTAAATCCCAGTTTATGTGCTATTCCGTAAGGGACCGATTGGATCCAAAAGATTAATGCTATGGTTAGAATTTATTCTTAATACTTTTCCCGTAGTTGCGGATGCTTGCGGGAGGGTTAATCATAAGTAGGAGGTTTGTGCAAGTAAGAACAACACCTAAGCACCGATCCACCCACATATCAAATTATCAAAGTAGCAAACACAAATCGAACCAACATGATGAAAGTGACTAGATGAAATTCCCGTGTACCCTCAAGAACGCTTTGCTTATCATAAGAGACTGTTTTGTCCTGTCCTTTGCCTCAAAGGATTGGGCTACCTTGCTGCACTTTTGTTACTACTATCGTTACTTGCTCGTTACAAATTATATTGCTATCAAACTACTCTGCTACTTACAATTTCAGCACTTGCAGACATTACCTTGCTGAAAACTACTTGTCATTTCCTTCTGCTCCTCGTTGGGTTCGACACTCTTACTTATCTAAAAGACCTACAATTGATCCCCTATACTTGTGGCTCATCACTATGCATCTCCTAGATAGATCTTGCGTGAGCGTAGGAATTTTTTTGAAATTGCATGCTGCATTTCCCAACAGGTTTAATGCCGCTCATTATCAGGCCATTGGCCCATTCAACTTGACCGTTTATTTGAGGGTGGTAGACAAATGCATAGTCGAGTTGAATGCCCAAGTTAGCACACCAGGTATTCACCTCATCAGCTATAAAATTGGAGCCATTATCAGTGATGATGCTATGCGGGACAGCATAGCGGTGTACCACACCAGATATAAAGTCAATCACTGGTCCTGCTTCGGCTGTTTTTACTGGTTTGGCCTCTATCCACTTAGTGAATTTATCCACCATAACCAGTAAATATTTATTTTTGTGGCTTCCCCCTTTAAGGGGTCCAACTATATCGAGCCCCCAGACCGGAAGGGCCAAGTAATGGGGATTGTTCTTAAGGCAGTGGGAGGCATATGACTTTGATTGGCGAAAAGCTGACATCCCACACAACGTTGGGCAAGGGCTTGTGCGTCTGCTCGGGCCGTTGGCCATAAAAAACCTATCGGGAAGGCTTTGCTTACGAGAGCCTGAGCTGCGGCGTGATGGCTGCCCAAACCAGCATGTATTTCAGCCAAGAGTTGCGTCCCTCCTCTTCGAAGATGCACCTTTGGAGAACTCCGGTAGTGCTTTTCTTGTATAGTTCACCTTCGTGAACTTTGTAGGCTTTAGAATGTCGAACTATGCGACGGGCCTCATTTTGATCATCAGGAAGCTCCTGCCTATTAAGTTAGGTCAGGAAGGGTTCGGTCCATGGAGCAATAATGGCCATGATCTCATGAGCAGAGGGTGTTATTTCAGTATCTGAACCCCCGATAATATCTGTATTGTGTTCGGCTGCTTGGGGCGTGATCAGGTCCGTACTAGCGTCTCTGATCTCGTCCTGCCATACCACGGGTGGCTTGAAGAGCCTTTCCACAAAGGTATTAGGCAGGACGGGGTCGCACTTAGCGCCCATGCGAGTGAGTATGTCCGCTGCCTGGTTACTGTCTCGAGCGACGTGATGAAATTCAAGCCCCTCAAACCGAGCTGATATTTTTAATACGGCGTTTCGATATGCCGTCATTTTTGGGTCTTTTGCATCAAACTCTTCGTTTACCTGAGATATTGCGAGGTTTGAGTTGCCGTGCACCTCTAGGCATTGTATGCCAATGGAGACAGCCATGCGGAGACCATGTAGAAGCGCCTCGTATTCGGCTGCATTATTTGAGTCCGTATACATGATTTGCAATATGTAGCGGACTGTGTCCCCAATAGGGGATGTCAGGATGACGCCAGCCCCCAGTCTGGCTAGCATTTTAGAGCCGTTGAAGTACATGATCTAGTTGGAGTATGAGCTGTACTCTTTGGGGAGCTCGAATTCTGTCCACTTGGTGACAAAGTCGGCCAGCACCTGAGATTTAATAGCTCGGCGTGGCTTGTATGTTATGTCAAACGGTAAGAGCTCAATGGCCCATTTAGCTATGCAGCCGATGGCGTCCCTGTTGTTTATAATGTCGTTAAGTGGTACTTTAGATGCCACCATGATCGAACACTCTTGAAAATAGTGTCGGAGTTTTTGGGATGCCATAAAGACCGCGTAAGCTATCTTTTGGTAGTGAGGGTATCGGGATTTGCATGGTGTAAGAACCTCAGATACGTAATACACTGGCTTTTGGATGGGGAATTTATGTCTCTCTTCCCCTCGCTCGACGACGAGTACAACGCTCACTACCTGGTGAGTTGCGGAGATATAAAGCAAGATAGGCTCGCCAACACTTGGGGCGGCTAGGATTGGGTTGCCTGCTAATAAGGTTTTTATTTCCTCCAATCCGGCTATGGCCGCATTCGTCCATTCAAATTTGACGGTGCGTCTAAGCAGTCTGTAAAGTGGTAATGCTTTTTCTCCTAATTTGGAGATGAAGCGGCTCAAAGCCGCCACGCACCCTGCTAGCTTTTGGACCTGCTTTAAGTCTGTTGGTATAGACAATTGCGACAAGGCTCGGATTTTAGCTGGGTTTGCTTCAATTCCTCTATGGGAGACAATGAATCCGAGTAGCTTTCCGGCTGGAACGCCGAAGACGCATTTTTCCGGATTGAGTCGTATGTCGTATGTTCGGAGGTTGTCAAACGTGAGGCGGAGATTGTCCACCAATGATTCAACGTGTTTAGTCTTGATGACCACGCCATCCACATATGCTTCAACTGTCTTGCCGATTTATTTTTCCAAGCATGTTTGGATCATGCGTTGGTAAGTGGCACCAACATTTTTAAGCCCAAAAGGCATAGTGTTGAAACAGAAAGGCCCATACGGGGTGATGAATGCCGTTGCGGCCTGGTCAGACTCCTTCATTTTAACCTGATGGTATCTGGAGTAAGCGTCGAGGAAACACAGTGAGTTGTGTTCCGTGGTTGCGTCAATAATCTGGTCAATGCGGGGCAATGGGAAGGGGTCTTTAGGGCAAGCCTTATTGAGGTCTTTGAAATCGACACAAATGTGCCAAGATTTATCCTTCTTCGGCACCATGACCAAGTTGGCTAGCCAATCCGGGTGTTTGATTTCTCTGATGAACCCGGCCTCAAGTAGTTTGGCTAGCTCCCCCCGCATAGCTTGTCGTTTGGGTTCAGAAAACCACCGCAACGTTTGCTTGACTGGTTTGAACCCTTTGATTATGTTGAGGCTGTGTTCGGCCAGTCTACGTGGGATCCCGGGCATGTCCGAAGGGTGCCAGGCAAAGATATCCCAATTTTCATGTAGGAATGGGTGTAAAGCGGCGTCTACTATCGGATCAAGCTGTGCTCCAATGGATGTTGTTTTATTAGGATCCGCCGGGTGCACTTGAAATTTAACTATTTCATCTACTGGCTTGAAAGAGGTAGATTTAGGTCTCTTATCGAGAATCACATCATCCTTGTCCACCGTGGATCGTAGGGTGGTTAGTTCTTCGGTCGCAAAGGCTTCAGACAGTGCCTCAAGGGCCAAGGATACGGTTTTGTTTTCGGCGCGAAGTGCGTTATTCGGATCACTCAAAACTGTGATTATTCCATTGGGCCATGGCATTTTAAGCTTCATGTACCCATAATGGGGTACGGCTTGGAAGCGTGAAAAAGCGCCCCGCCCTAGAAGGGTGTGATATCCGCTATTGAAGGGAGCAATGTGAAAGAGCAACTCCTCCGACCTGTAATTTTTAGGTGGGCCGAATACTATGTCAAGTTTAATTCTCCCCGAACATCGTGCTTCTCGACTGGGGATGATGCCTCGAAAGGTGGTATTGCTTTGCTCGATGCGTGTTCTATCAACCTGCATTTTGTCGAGCGTGTCCTCGTAGATGAGGTTAAGCCCACCGCCACCATCCATGAGCACTTTGGTAAGTCGAAAGCCGTCCGCAATTGGGTTTAGGACTAAAGTGGCGGGTGCTCGGACTGATCGCGCCCTTGGTTCGTTGTCAGCGGCGAAGGTTATTGCCACGTCATTCCATGGGCTCACTGCGGTTACTTGGTGGACTTCGGTGAGGTCGCGGAGTGCCCTCTTATTCCGATTATTTGAAGCAAAAGTCTCAAAGACCGTAAGGACGTTAAAATCGTCATCCTCCGGAGAATGCTTGTTTGGAGTGGCGGTGGTGAGGATGGCCTCCCCACTTTTAGCTATCTACCGGAGTACCCAACATGCCCGAAGGTTGTGAGTTGAGTCAGTGCTCGGCGTCGCATGTATCGGACAGGGTTTGTCTAGGAGTTCATAAAGAACGGACTTGTATCCCGTAAAGGGTTTGTTTTTCTTGCCTACGGGCTTATGGTCGGATGCCTCGTAAGGGCGTATCCCTTTTGCCCGGGCAGTGCACCGCTTAAAGGCAACCGGTTTCAATTGCGTTCTCTGGGCCTTCCATGTGCTTTCCATCGCGCAGTACTTTCATACTACGTGTGATAGTTCCGTGAAACTCTGTATGCGACGACGGTCGAGGGCATTCCGAATTCCCTCATCGGTACAATTGCAATGAAAGACCAAGACTGCTTCATCGTCGCAGCAATCTTTAATCTTGTTTTTGACAAGTATTAACCTGGCCCAAAAGTGATGGACCGTTTCCTGAGGTAGCTGCCGTACATACATCAGGTCATATATGTCTGGAGGGCCTGAATTACTTGGGGAGTATTGATTGTGGTGGGTGGGTGGGCTAAAACTTGAATCCCGACCCAAAATTGTGTCCAGATCTTGTAAAATCTCCGGGGTCACCAGTTCTGGTCCGGGAAGATCCAATTGCGCCCCTGTAACATCCCAAATTTCCAATTTGGAATGTTTTACAATTATTAGCTAAGCATCTATGCATTTTGTTTGAATTGAATGGCATTTGGAAATTTCAGAGGCATTTGAGTTTTGTTTGGATTCAACTTAGCATTTGAAAATTCATTTCAAATATCCCTGACAAATACTTTGTTCAAAAGTATGAGAGGAGCTAAAAAGACACCCCAAAAATGTCAAAAGAAATAATGCCAAAAGTTTGAATTCAAATTTGGATTTTTCCAAAAACATGTTTTGTAACGTTTTTATTTTGCCTGTGAAAAATAGTTCATCTTTTAGTGTTTTTTTCTTGTTATTTATATATATATGTCCTATATAAAAGTATTTTTATTTTCTATTTATATTTTATTTTCTTCTCGGTCTAATTCAAAAAAAAATAGGCGCCAGCCAGGCCAGCCGGCCCAGCCAGCGCCGAGCCACAGCCCACCAGCACCTGAGCCGCTCCCGATCGATCGCCCGATCGTTCTCTCCCCCTCTTCCCTCACTGACCAGCAGGGCCCGACCTCATCTCTTTCCCCTCACCCATGCTATGCCGCTCCGGAGCGCGCCCGAGCACCGCCACGGTTCCGATCTTCCCGGGATTGTGATCCTGAGTATCCCCCTCCTCCAAGACGTTGCCCTATATAAAGCTCTACCTCTCCTCCCTCGCACCCCCTAAAACCCTACCCAATTCCCACCGTAGCTCACACCACCGCCGATCATATCTCGCCTCCGCCGCCATCGTTCACCGCCGCGCCCGCCTCCGGTGAGCCATCACCCTGCCTCCAAGCTCATCCAATCAAACCCCCTCGAGCTCCCGCACCTTGCTGACATCGTTTCGTCGCCCAGGAACAACCCACGTCGTCGACCACCGGAGCCGCAGAGAACCAAGCTCCGCAACTCGTCGCCCCGACCGTCTCCGTCGTCCTCGACCATCACCAAGACCACCTCGACTCCGCCTCGTCGAGCCACACCCGCCTGACGTCTCCGTCGCCGCCTAGGACCACCGGAGCACCCCGCCGCTCGACGCCTGAGCCGCCGCCGTCGTCTCCGTCCGTCGTCGCCATCGCTATAAGCCCGCACCTCCCCTCGCCGTCCAATCTGCAACCTAGGGTCTAGATTAGATCCTGAAGGCGTATGGTTTTATTTTATATAGATCGGTTTTATTTTAGGTTTGTTTCGGTTTAGACTGGTTTATTTATTTTCGTAGTTTAATTAGACCGGCCCGAGCGGGTTTTATCTGTTTAGCTCGTACGTGTCTAGACTATATTACGCCTAACGTGCTAGATAGTTTCAGATCACCCACCCCGAGGCCCATTAGCACCCGTCTGTTCTTATTTTATTTTAGTATTTTCGTTTCTGTTTTTAAAACAGAAAAGTTTCAGTTTTGTAAATTCTATATCTCTTAGGTTATTTAGAGTTTTTCATTGATTCTTTTTGCTCTAGTCTGCGAATTTCCTAAAGTTTCACTATAAATTAGTTTCAGCCATGTTTTAGTTTTTTTCTAAAAAATTATATGAGTTTTAGTCAGATTAGTATTTCTGCTATAAAATGAGCTAGGATTAATTTTTTTAGTTATTCTTTTCGCCACTGTGTTGTTTTGACCTTGCCTAGAAGTAGGATTAATTTGGGTACTTATAGTTTATATTAAAATTAGTTTTACATGAAAACAACTCTGTTTTAGTTTATTTCACTTTGTTGATGTTTTCTCTTGTTTTAATTACTTTAAATTTATTTCCACCTCTGTTGTAGTTTATTTTAGATTTGTTTCCGTAGTTTTAGAAGGTGAACTTTTATTTATAGAAAAAGAAAATGTTTTATTTTATTTTCTTACTAGTTTTGTTTTAATCATAAAAATAGTTTTAAAATAGCTTTTAGTGCGTTTCTTTTGCATTAAATTTGTTTGCTGTTTTCTTTTCTGTTATTTAATAAAAACCTTGTTTTAATTCTTTCAAAGAAAGTTTTAATGGTAGAAAATTATTTATGTAGTTGGTTTCACTTATAGTAAAAAGTTGGCATTGTTTTTATGACTTTCTTTGTTTTTCTCCTTGGATTTCTTTGTGTGTATGATTGTGTGTTATTAAATTTTACTTGTTGTTGTAGTAGAAATTGTATGATGGTATACTTATGTGTGCTATGTTTGACTCGATAGAATTTCCGGAGTGCGAGGCTTGTGTCTACGAAGCGTTAGAGTTTCAACATCGTCAACAAGGCAAGTTCACTTTGATCATGTATTTCCAGTACCCATGTTTTATTGCATTAGTAGTTTCCTTCCACCATGAATAGTAGGATATTGAGCATTGAACTTGAGGTAGTATCATGAGGTAGGAGAAACCCAAGACCCTGTTACCATTGCCCGGGAAGGGACGTTACTTCATATTTGCTACGCTTTAGTAGACGGGGTCTGGTTGTGAGATTCAGAAGTGTTGTGAGGATAAGTAATTCAAGATCCGCATGATGATCAAGACTTCAAGATTTCAATGACTTAATATACCTCTAGGTGGATTGGAAAGCATCTGGCAGCCTGATATCTATCATGGTTATGCTCGGGAATCCTGGTATCTACCTGTGATCATCCCGATGGAATGCCACCCAGGCTCAAAGAGATGGATGGATACTTCAAGGCCGGAAAGCTTACATGTGCAACCGCAAGCCATTATGGGCTCTGGCTTGGTTGACAAATATTTTGTAGTAATATACAAGCAAGTCCTTTTGTTGTAGGAAAAAAATTGCTTTTTGCCAAAACTTAAACTTAGAGCCCCACAACCAAAACTGCATTTAGTGATAGCGTTTTATTATTGTTTTCCTCTCTGTGACTTGCCGGCATATTCAAAATGCTGACCTACATGGCTGCAACATCTTATGTTGCAGAGATTTATTCCGACCAGGAGTGAGGCTACGCTCTACGCTCGGTGATTGCCTTATGGAGTCGGATGGACTCGTTGTCGTCTACGTCTTCTGCAGTAGTTTATCTCATGAGTTGGCCTTCGGCCGAATTTATTCTATTGTAATAAAGACTCTATATGAGATTCGATGTAATAAAGCATGTGTGATTGCACTTTGATATATTCATTGATGTACTGTGTGTGTGCCAGCATGATCTCGGAATGCCACCGGACAGACAAATAGAATTTTGGATTGAGTTATTACCCCGCATAGCCCCAATATCCAAGAGACCTTATCGGATGCCCCCGAATGATTTGGAAGAGATCAAGAAGCAGATCAAGGAATTATTGGAGAAAGGATATATTCGCCCAAGTTCGTCACCTTGGGGAGCCCCGGTTCTTTTGGTAGAGAAGAAGGATGGAACCCTGAGAATGGTTGTGGTCTATCGTTCGTTGAACGACGTGACCATCAAGAACAAGTACCCTCTGCCGATGGTTAATGATTTATTTGATCAGCTAGTTGGAGCCAAAGTATTCTCTAGGATTGATCTTCGATCAGGGTATCATCAGCTGAAGATTCGTGAACAAGATATACACAAAACAGCTTTCACCACCAGGTATGGTTTATATGAGTATACAGTCATGTCATTCGGACTGACTAACGCCCCTGCATATTTTATGAGCATGATGAATGCTACCTCTTGAGCACTGCGTTGGTTTTCCCTTAAAGAGGAAAGGGTGATGCAGTAAAGTAGCGTAAGTATTTCCCTCAGTTTTTAGAACCAAGGTATCAATCCAGTAGGAGACCACGGCGAGTCCCACGCACCTACACAAACAAACAAGAACCTCGCAACCAACGCGATAAAGGGGTTGTCAATCCCTTCAGGGTCACTTACGAGAGTGAGATCTGATAGATATGATAAGATAATATTTTTGGTATTTTTATGATAAAGAGTAAATAAAGATGCAAGGTAAAATAAACGACGCCAGATATAGCTTGTTGACGGGAGATTAATATGATGGAAGATAGACCCGGGGGCCATAGGTTTCACTAGTGGCTTCTCTCAAGAGCATAAGTATTACGGTGGGTAAACGAATTACTGTCGAGAAATTGATAGAATTGAGCATAGTTATGAGAATATCTAGGTATGATCATGTATATAGGCATCACGTCCGTGACAAGTAGACTGAAATGATTCTGCATCTACTACTATTACTCCACACATCGACCGCTATCCAGCATGCATCTAGAGTATTAAGTTCATAAGAACAGGGTAATGCTTTAAGTAAGATGACATGATGTAGAGGGATAAACTCATGCAATACGGTATAAACCCCATCTTTTTATCCTCGATGGCAAAAAATACAATACGTGTTGTTTCCCTTTCTGTCACTGGGATCGAGCACCGCAAGATTGAACCCAAAGCTAAGCACTTCTCCCATTGCAAGAAAGATCAATCTAGTAGGCCAAACCAAACTAATAATTCGAAGAGACTTGCAAAGATAACCAATCATACATACAAGAATTTAGAGGAGATTCAAATATTGTTCATAGATAGTCTTGATCATAAACCCACAATTCATTGGATCTCGACAAACACACCGCAAAAGAAGATTACATCGAATAGATCTCCAAGAGAATCGAGGAGAACTTTGTGTTGAGATCCAAAGAGAGAGAAGAGGCCATCTAGCTAATAACTATGGACCCGAAGGTCTGAGGTAAACTACTCACACATTATCGGAGAGGCTATGGAGTTGATGTAGAAGCCCTCCGTGATCAATGCCCCCTCCGGTGGAGCGCCGGAAAAGGCCCCAAGATGGGATCTCATGGGTACAGAAGGTTGCGGCGGTGGAAATAGGGTTTTGGCTCCGTATCTGATGGTTTGGGGGTACGTGGGTATATATAGGAGGAAGAAGTACGTCGGTGGAGCAACAAGGGGCCCATGAGGGTGGAGGGCGCGCCTGGAGGAGGTGGGTGCGCCCCCCTGCCTCGTGCCTTCCTTGTTGATTGCTTTACGTAGACTCCAAGTCCTCTGGATCACGTTTGTTCCGAAAAATCACGTTCCCGAAGGTTTCATTCCATTTGGACTCTGTTTGATATTCTTTTTCTGCGAAACACTGAAATAGGCAAAAAACGGCAATTTGGGCTGGGCCTCCGGTTCATAGGTTAGTCCCAAAAATATTATAAAAGTGTATAATTGTCGGATTTCGGGTTCCGGCAGACCCTTGAGGTTCGAACACTGGGGTGCGCGCGGAGATCCAACCCTCCACCGTCTCGCACCTCGCCGAATCGCTGGGACCTAAATTACTAAACGGAACAGCACAAGAGACACGAGATTTTATACTGGTTCGGGCCACCATTGTGGTGTAATACCCTACTCCAGTGTGTGGTGTGGTGGATTGCCTCTTGGGCTGATGAGGAACAATACAAGGAAGAACAGCCTCGTGAGGGTCTGTTCTTGGCGGGTGCGATGAACTACTAGGTGGTGTTCAGTCTCTCTAGCTACCGGTTTCTTGATGAGGATTTGGATCCCTCCGCTCTGGGGGTGGCTACTCCTATTTATAGGCGAAGGCCCTGGGCCTTTTCCCAAATATTGAGCGGGAAGGGCGCCAACAATTGGCCATTTTGAAGGGGAACAGCGGGTACACTTATCCGACTAAAGTTGGTCTCGCCGCCAAAGGCTCGTGATGACGCCGCTTGGGCTCCACAATGACTCCCTTCCGGCCGTTGGGCTGGTCTTGGTCTTGTTGCAATCAAACGGATGCCTTTGCTTGATGCTCGCCGCGCTTGCTCCTTTGCACCAAAGAGGAAAGGAGGACACTGCATGGGCTGGCGCTCGATCGGGCGCCCTTGGTCGTCATGGCTTGCGTCATGGGCACGTCGCGAGGTACCCCGCCTTGAACTCTCCGCCTCCTCATGAGCCAGCCTAACGAGGCCGTGCTCGAGGAAGCTCCTTGTCGTCCGCCTCAGCAGGCTTGCCCCTCGCGAGGGTCTTGAGCTTGCGTTGATGAAGATGGGCGTCTTTGGGCCTCCTTCGAGCCACGCCGCAGCCGCGAGGCGAGCAAGTCTGGGACCCCGTTCCCGAACGCCGACAAGAGCCCGGGCCCACGGCACGCCGAACTTGGCGGGCATAGAGGCGAAAGGCAAGCGCGGTTGCCACGAGCCCTAACAGCCTGCGGCCTTGGGCGCCAGCGTGGCGGTTGATTGACGCGGCGATCGCTTCCCATGATGCCCGGTAACCACCGGATTCGACAAGTCCTCGCATGCAGAGTCGGTCATGATTACCGGTGATCGTGGAGGCCGACGGTTGGCCTTTGCCGGTTATAAGTACGAAACGGCGCGTGCCCTTCCAGTCTATCCTTCTGCTTCTCCTCCTCCTCGTTTTGTCTAGTTGCCATGGCTCCGATCCGCCGGTTCTCCACGGAAGAGAAGGGAAAGGCTCCTCAAGAGGATCCTGACCTGCTCCCCCCAAAGAAGCGGCTTGCCCTCTGGTGTCAGGGCAAGAGCGCTCACCAGGAGGCGCCCATGCCCTGGTGCGAGCGGCCGCCACCAGGGTTCCCTCTTCCCTTGTACGCGCACATTGGCGGCTCTGAAGGAGGCGACGCCGGGCGCCACGAGCGGCGTCGCCGACAACGCCGGCGGGTCACGAAGGTGTGCGTCTTCCCCCCTGGAGTCCACGCCGAGGGCTCCTGCCGGGAGTTCGTGCTTCACGCCGCCACGCCTCCTAAATCCTGGATTCATCTTCCTTCTTTCTTCGCCTCCGTCGTCCGGCAGGGGGAACCCCTGGGACTCTGGCTGCAAAGACGCCGGCTGCGGCACCTCGCGACCAGGCAGAGGTCGCGTAGTTGCCCCGGCGAGGTCTTCATGACTCGAGGCTGGGGCGAGGTCGCCTGGTCTGCAGGACGGGGCGCCCTCACGATCCACCGAGTACGATGGTGCCGGTGGTGTCCTTCAAGGTCTTCGACGTGGAGGGTCGCCGATTGGAGGCCGAGGACAGTGCTCTGGTCCCGACCGGTGACCCTAAACCCGGCGGCATCCGCATGGAGGGGCCTTGCTGTACCTCTGCGTAAGCAGGGGCGACTTTGTGAACCAGATGCTGTCTTTGACGAATGGGGCCGCACCCGCTGGCCTCCGGGGCCTCATGAGAATCCAAAGGATGGTGACCGCCCTTCCGGTCGGCCAAGGTGACTCCTCCTCAAGTGGCGGGCAGGGAGGCATGAGCCGCCAGAGGTCGAAGGACCCCGCTGGGTGGCAGCACGGGCGACGCTCATGAGGGAGCGGCTTCGAGGCTCATCTCGCCGTGGTGAGGTGTGAGCAGCTGCCCTTGGCGCTGCGGATGAGGCCCCCGAGGCCCCGCTGCTTCTCTTGGTGAGGCGACCAGCAGCGCGTCAGCGGACGCCCGACGAGGTCGCCTTGATGCTTCTCCCTCGTCGCAGTGACCCTGCGCTCAAATCTTGGGTCGCTTCGCGTGGACTTGAGGCCCTCCGAAGAGAAGGGAGGCCCAGGCAATGATTACCCTTGTCGCTTTCTTCAAGCGAGGGAAGTACTTCGCCACTGATGAGTAAGCCTTCTCCTTCTCCAGCTCCTGATCCTTGCCCTGCAGGCCCCTTCCTGCCGAGCTCACAGAGACGGGTGAGGAGCCGTCCCCCTCGGCTTCGCCCCCTCCACCGTCCTTGAGTGCTCCGAGCAGTGGAGCCCTTGTGGTGAGGGCGATCAGGGGGCGAACCGCCCCGAGGCGCGTCGAGGCCCTGCGTGCCTCGCGACCCTTCTTCGCGAGCCTTCTCGTGGCATAGGTAGCCTGCCGTGGGCTTCTTGCCTGGTCGTGGACGGCGATTGGCTGAGGCGCTTCTGCGCTCTTCGTCTGGGGTGGGCTGGCTCGTGGCGGGTTTCTGGCGCTGGCGTGCTGGCCGTCCGCGAGGGTGCCAGCCCCAGCCCGCCCGGAGGAGAGTGCTGATTCGTGGCTCCGGCGCCCGCTTGGGGCGGTTGATGGTGTGGAAGACGTGCACAAGCGCGCCCGGGAGCGCCGCGCCCTTCGTCAAGGATTTCTTCGAAGGGCGGCTGACGCCGTGAGCCTTCTTGGTGAAGAGCTCGCTGATGAAGACGCGTGCCTTGAGGCCGAGGGCCTGCGCCTGGCCGCAGAGAGGCGTGAGATGGAGGGCGCTGTCGCCCTTGCGCGCCATCAGCGCGATCTTGACGATGAGGAGGACAAGGCGTCGTACCGGCAGCCTCTCGGGAGGCATGTTCTCGGCCGCCGAGGAGGCACGGAAGCTAACAGGCGAGAGGCGGCGGAGGAGCGGGCACGGGAACTCCTGGCCCGGTGTCACTCACTGGAGGAGCAAGTGGAGCTGCGCAAGGCAGCCCTCGCGTCGATGAAGGTGGCCTCCGGCGACCCGGCGGAGCTCCAGAAGCGTGAGGAGGCGTTGACGCTGAAGCCGCCCGCGCAGCGAGTACGAAGTGCTTGAGAGCGAGGCGCTTGGCGACACGGGCGGAGGATGAGGTGACTGCACGGGAAGCCCGCGTCCTGGAGGAGGTCGGACGCCGAGTGGCGACGGCGCGCTTGAACCTCGAGCGCGAGTTCGAGGAGAGGTTGGGGTTGATCAGGGCCGAGGCTAAAGGCAGGACTGCTGCCTTGAGGGCCAAGCTGAAGGAGGCGACGCGGCGGGCTGATGCTCTTCGGGCCGCCCTCGAGGTGGCGCAGGGGGAGTCAACCACCTCTCAGGCCGAGGTGCTCCTTCTTCGCCAACGGGCGGAGGAGGCCGAGGCCGTCGCGCGCCAGAATGCGGACGAGATACGTCAGCGGCGAATCCTGGAGCATGAGCATGGCCCCATGCTCATGACGCTCCGGGAAAGAGCCAACACAGCCTTGGGTAACATCTCGCGAGGCGGTTGTTGGCGAGCCGCACGTGATTAACTCACGCCGGCAACCTTGATTCTTCACCGATGTGGTGACGCGGCCGTGGAGGCTTGGTCGGTCGAGGCCAATAGGTGTGTGGAGGAGAGGAGCGCGCTGCTTGGCGCGCGCTTTTCTCGTGTCTTTAGCCATCTCCGAACATGGACCCCCACTTCGACTTTTGACGCAGCTATCGCCCAGTTCCCAGTGCCGTCCGGGTGACTGGCGACCGGTGGAAGACAATGTGGATGCTCGTCGAGGCCTTTGCCGGACAACGACGGCGTGATCGTGGCTGCCGGCGAGGGCGGCGTGGTGAACGGCCTCGACGCCGCCGATGGCCACGCAGACAGTGACGGCGAGGCCAGCGACGCCGGCAACGACTCGGGAGGTGCTCCTGAGGACGCATTTGGGGATTTATCCGACTGATTATGTATTGTCCCTGTTCCATTACCCTGCATGAATAGAACTCAGGCTTTGGCCTCATGGCCGTGAGAGCATTTTGGGAGGGGGAGCCCCTCATGTAAAACTTGTGTTCATCGACAGCAGGTGTTACATCGCCCATACGCTTCGCGCCAAGTGGTTGGCTAAGCGACGTGCTGGTTGGCGGTTTACCTTTGTTTCAGACGAGCCACGAGATAGCTTTGTGGGAGGCTGCGGTGACCCGAGTGTCTCTGATCGAATCCGAGGATCTGCAGTAAAACCCTCCGGGAGAGGCGCGGCGGCGGCGGGTCTGGGCAGCGCAAGCTAAACCTGGCCCGGCTCATGAGTGGCTCGCGAGGGGAGGCAGCTGAGGCGGAGTGGTAATCAAACGCGAGAGATTTGCTCGAACGAGACTAAGCACCCCTTCCCGAACACACACAAATCTCAAATTCGAATCCAACTTAAATCCAGGGAAAGCGACAACCAAAGGGAAAGGCGAAGAAAGAAGAAGAAAAGCCGCATCCGCACCTAGTCTAGTCTTGGACGTCTTCTCACCGCGTGCGGAGCTAAGTGCTGCCACTGGCGTGGGAGGGAGCCCGGGGCTCGAGGCCGGCACTGAGACTCGGGCGTGCTGATTGTAACGCCCGGATTCGATGCGCCAGTGTCCGCCGATTATTCGCCGTCGTTGCCATGTCATTTGCTTGCGTGTTGCACTTTGCCATGTCATCATCTGCATTTCATATCATGTCATCATGTGCATCGCATTTGCATACGTGTTTGTCTCATGCATCCGAGCATTTTCCCCGTTGTCCGTTTTGCAATCCGGCACTCCTATGTCTCCCAACGCCCCCTTTTGCCTCTTTTCGTGTGCGGTTGTTGAACGGTCTCAGAATGGACCGAGGTTTGCTAAGCAGCCTTGGTATACCACCGGTAGACCGCCTGTCAAGTTTCGTGCCATTTGGAGGTCATTTGGTACTCCAACGGTTAACCGGGTAACCGCAAAAGCCTCCTTCTCTTTGCAGCCCAATGTAACGCCCCCGATGCGGCTATATCTCCCACGTGTCGAGGCACGACTTAGAGGCATAACCGCATTGAAAGCAATGTCGCAAGTGAGGTAATCTTCACACAACCCATGTAATAAATAAGGGAAAGAGATACATAGTTGGCTTACAATGCCACTTCACACAATACATAAATAAACATCCATCATTCAAAGTACACTCAAGGTCCGACTACGGAACCAAAATAAAAGAAGATACCCCAAATGCTACAGATCCCGAATCATCCCAACTGGGCACCACTACTGATCATCGGGAAAAGACACATAGTGACCACGCCTCGTCGAACTCCCACTTGAGCTCGGCTGAGTCACCTGACCGCATCGTCGGAACCTGCAACTGTTTTGAAGTATCTGTGAGTCACGGGACTCAGCAATCTCACACCCGCGAGATCAAGACTATTTAAGCTTATAGGAAGGACAGAGTAGTAGAGTGGAGCTGCAGCAGCGACTAGCATATATGGTGGCTACATCGCAAAAGAGAGCGAGAAGAGGAGCAAAGCACGGACGTGAAACTAATAGCGATCAAGAAGTGATCTGAACTACTTACGTCGGACATAACTCCAACACCGTGTTCACTTCCGGACTCCACGAGAAGAGACCATCACGGTTACACACGCGTTGATGTGTATTTTATTGAGGTCAACTTTGGGTTTTCTACAACGGACATTAACAAATTCCCATCTGCCTCATAACCGCGGCACGGCTTTGAAAGATATTACCTGCAGGGTGTCCCAACTTAGCCCATTATAAGCTCTCACGGTCAACGAAGGATATTCCTTCTACGGGAAGACCCGATCAATCTCGGAATCCCGGACTACAAGACATTTCGACAGCAATAAAACAAGACCAGCAAAGCCGCCCGATTGTGCCGACAAATCCCGATAGGAGCTGCACCTATCTCGTTCTCATGGCACATCCGGATGAGACATCCTACGAGTAAAACCAAGCCTCGAGTTTCCCGTGGTGGCCCCCGATCTACTCGTTTGGGCCAGCACTCGAAGGAGCACTGGTCCGGGGTTAAAATAAAGATGACCCTCGGGCTCGCGAAAACCCGGGGGAAAAAGGCTTAGGTGGCAAATGGTAAAACCAAAGTTGGGCCTTGCTGGACGAGTCTTATTCAAAGCGAACTGTCAAGGGGTCCCATAAATCACCCAACCGTAAGGAACGAAATCAAGGAACATAACACGGTATGACGGAAACTAGGGTGGCAAGTGGAACAAAACACCGGGCATAAGGCCGAGCCTTCCACCCTTTACCAAGTATATAGATGTATTAATTAGAGCACATATATATATTGTGATATCCCCAACAAGTAAACATGTTCCAAAAGGAACAACATCTCCATGTTCCCAACAAGGAACAAACTTCAGCTTCACCGCAACTAGCAACGCTATAAGAGGGCTGAGCAAAGCGGTAACATAGCCAATCAACGGTTTGCTAGGAAAAGGATGGTTAGGGCTGACATGGCAATATGGGTGGCATGATATAGCAAGTGGTAGGCATCGCAGCATAGGCATAGCAAAAGAGCGAGCAACTAGCATAGCAAAGATAGAAGTGATTTCGAGGTATGGTCATCTTGCGCAATGTTCTCGAGTTGTCGAAAGCTTGATCCTCGTAAGCGTTCTCAACAGGTTCCTCGTTCACGTACTCGTCTCCGACTCTACCCAAAGCAACAACACAAACAAAGGAACCACAATAAATCACGGTGCAATGCACAATCAACATGATGCAAAACATGACATGATATGCGGGATGTGATATGCAATGCGTAAAGCGCCGGAAGGTAAATGATGAACCAGGCATCAACTTGGCAAACCAAGTATGCCACTGGAAAGATGAGATGATTTCGGTTGAAATCGATATAAAGATCACCGGAATCGGATGCACGGTTTGGAAATGACAAGCAAAACAAGAATGACACAAATCTGCCATTAACAGCATGATGCCACTTAGCAAGCAACAATTAATTAAGCTACTGCACCCAAACGTATCAACAAAGCACATGGCAGTGATCTACACAAGATGCTCGACAAAAGATGAGAACTGAGCTACGGCTAGTTCACATCATAACAGGTTGAAACAAGCATGGCAAAAGTGCACAAAATATCAGGCTGGACATGGCAAAAACAGCATCAGGTTGCAATGTTCAGAGCAACAAAACTACATGCTACAGGAACTTAAAATAGCAAAACATGGCATGTCATGCATCTACTCAAAGCATAGAATAAAAGTCCCTTACTTACCATAAGCCAAAAGGGATCATAAAATATAGTAACACCCATGTCAATATTGAAAGTTTCGTTAACAGATTCAGCAACATGGCATGTCAAAAACTGATAACGAGTAGGCATGTTTACGAGCTCAATGCACTCACTACAGAGCCTTATATGAAAAACTAAGCATACATACATCAAGAAGACATGGCATAGAAGACATACATGACAAGAACAATAACATAGCATACATGGGCCAACCACAACAACCTAGGCAAAATTGAATAACATGTATACAATCTGCCAGGAAACATTTGATAGCAAAAGTAGAGCTCGATTGACTCAAGCTATGGCACTCCATAATTGCAAACAAGGGCATGGATGGATAGAGCAAGACATGTTTTACAAAACATCCTTACTGAAGTATCTCAAAATATGCATGGATCTCTCGGTATCATCAAGTTAACATGGCATCAAAATCAGCTAAAACAGGGCTGAAATCAGCAACAGCAGGACACCTACTTTGCATGCTTGTTCTAGTCACCACATAGATCACAAAAATACATGGCATACACCCCTGGAAAGATGGCATAGCATTTTACAAAACACATGTAGGACTCAAATTCATAGGGTGCACACAATAATCATGGCAAAAATAACAAAAGTGCAAGTTCTGTTAAGAAACAGAAACTAACATCACATAGCACTCTTCCAACAGCATTTCGGGCATCAAGATGAGCTCAAAAGAAAATGATGCAATGAGATGAAATGATCTACTCTTCGAGGCGAACATTTTGACATATTATACGCGCAAAATGGAGCTACGATGACAGAGTTACACCACGTTGAAAATGCAACAAAATTCAATGATGCAAAAACTTAGAGAAAGAAAAGGAGGGGGAGAAGTCAACGGGCGCGCGACCCGAGGTCGGATCTGGATCGGGCGACGGGCGGCGGCACGGTTCGGTGAGCTCCGGCGGGCTTCGGTGGAGGTGGCCGCCGGCAGAGGGGCGGCGAAGGCGGAGGCGGTCGGCGGCCGGGACGGCGCCGTCCGATGGAGGAGGAGGCGGCGGCGAGCTCTCGGCATGAAGCTCATGGGCGGGCGGCGAGGGGAGGAAGGCGGCGGCGGCGCGCAGGCGGGAGGCGGCGGCGACGGCGGCCTTGGCGGGGCCGGGTCGGCCGGGCGAAGGATGGCTGACGAGGCCGGGAGGAGCGGAGCAGCCGGTGGGCGGCTATGGTTCATGGGCTGCTGCATGGCGGCGGCGGGCGGCCACGTGGCAGTCGCGATTGGGCGAGGGCGGCGGCGGACACGCCCAGCGGGCGCGGGACGGATTTTAGGTTTCGGGAAGGGATGATCCGGATTTGGAGGGTTTGCTTAAATAGGCATAGAGGGAGCTAGGAGAGTCCAAATGAGGTGCGGTTTTACCACACGATCGTGATCGAACGACGGAGAGCATGGAAGTGACTTAGATGGGTTATTGGGCTGTTTTGAAGGGTGTTGGGCTGCAACTTAAAAGAGGCCTTATGAGAGTGCGGTTAACCGTTGGAGTACCAAACGAGCTCCAAATGACCGAAACTTGACCGGTGGTCTACGGTGGTATACCAAGGCCACTAGACAAACCTCGGTCCATTTCGAGAAGGTTTAGTACCCGCACACGGAAAAACGTAAAAGGGCCGCCGGGGAGATAGGAGTGCCGGATTGCAAAACGGACAACGGAAAAATGCTCGGAATCATGAGGCTAACACGTATGCAAATGCGATGCACATGATGACATAAATATAAAATGCATGACATGGACAAAATGCAAAATGAAGAAAACCCAACCACGGAGGGAATATCATATATCAATGCCGAAAATGGCAAGAGTTGGAGTTACAAATATGGAAAGTTACTTCGGGTGTTACAACACTCCACCACTACAAGAGGATCTCATCCGAGATCTAGGACTGAAAGAACTCCGGATATTCGAACGGAGGTGATCCTCGCGCCCTGTGTGGCTTCTCGGTCGGAATGGTGTGACCACTTCACTTTCAGGAATTTGATTGACTTGTTGCGAGTCTTGCGCTCGGTTTCTTCAAGAATAGCAACGGGTGCTCATGATAAGAGAGATCCTCTTGAAGGTCAATCTCTTGAAGTTGATAGTGCGTTCAGAGTCTTGAAGCACTTGCGAAGTTGTGACACGTGAAACACATCGTGCACGCTTGCAAAATTGGATGGAAGCTCGTTGATAGGCTAGATCGCCTCTTTTGCCAATGATCTTGAAAGGACCCACGATCTAGGGGCAAGCTTCCCTTTGATACCGGGAGCGACGAGTGCCTTTCATTGAGAGACGTGGAGGTAGACATGGTCTCCGATTTCAAAAGCCACATCACGGTGCTTATCATCATAATAGCTTTTCCGCGCGATTATGCGGCTTTGAGATTCTCATGAATGACTTGGCACATTTCTTCCGCTTCGTGATCAAGTCATTGCCAAGAAGTTGGCGTTCACTGTCTCGCACCAATTGAGAGGAGTACGACACTTTACGCCATAGAGAATTTCGAATGGGGCCTTGCCGAACTCGCTTGGAAGCTGTTGTTGTAGGAGAACTCGGCATATGGAAGACAATCTTCCCACTTCATACCGAAAGAAATGACACAAGCCCTGAGCATATCTTCAAGAATTTGATTAACTCGCTCAACTTGGCCACTTGTTTGAGGATGGAAAGCTGTGCTGAAATGAATGTTGGTGCCCATGGCCTTCAAAAGAATCCCAAAACTTGGAGGTAAAGATGCTGCCACGGTCCAAGAGATCACTTGTGGAATGCCGTGCAAGGAGACAATCCTCGAGGTGTATAGCTCGCCAACCGAGCTGCTGTGATGGATTCTTTGATAGGAAGAAAATGAGCCACTTTAGTAAGCTTGTCAATGACAACGAAGATAGCATCATTTCCACGCTTGGACTTTGGAAAGCCAGTCACGAAGTCCATTTCAATATGATCAAACTTCCATTCGGAATAGCAAGAGGTTGAAGGAGACCAGCTGGTCTTTGGTGCTCGCTTTCACTCTTCTCGCAGACATCACACTCATTCACGAATTGAGCAATTCTCGCTTCATTCGAGTCCACCAATATGACTGCTTGAGGTCATGGTACATCTTCGTATTTCAGGATGAATGGATAGAAGCGAATTGTGAGCCTCGCTCATAATGACTTTTCTCAGATCACCCTTAGGAACCACAATCCGTCCTCAAAGAAAAGAGTGTCTTTGTCATCAATGTGGAAGCACTTGTACTTGAAATGCCCTTGTCGATACCACGCTTCACCTTTTTCACCATGGCATCCAAAAGTTGAGCCTCACGAATCTGATCTTCCAAAGTAGGAGAGACTATGAGGTGGGCAAGAAAGCCTTGAGGAACAACTTGAAGATTCAGCTTATGGAAAGCTTCACAGAGATCCGGTGAAAGGGCTTGAGGATTAGATCATTGCGAGAAGCCTTCCTGCTCAAAGCATCTGCAATGACATTGGCTTTGCCCGAGTATATTCAATACTTGGGTTGTACTCTTGAATCATTTCACCCATCGAGTCTGCCTGAGGTTGAGGTTGGGTTGAGTGAAGATGTACTTGAGACTCTTGTGATCGGTGAAAATGTCCACTTTCCTTCCCAACAAGAGATGTCTCCATGTTATCAATGCATGGACAACTGCCGCCAACTCAAGATCGTGAGTGGGGTAGTTCTTCTCGTTGGGCTTCAACTGGCGAGAGGTATAAGCCACAACTCTCTTCTCTTGCATTAACACAACACCGAGACCTTGAAGAGAAGCATCACAGAAAACTTCAAATGGCTTGGATTCATCAGGAGGAGTCAGAACAAGAGCTGTGACGAGTTTCTCTTTGAGAGTATTGAAAGCAACGTCACACTCTGGGAGACCGACATACTTCACATGCTTCGGAGAAGGTTGGAAAGAGGCTTTGCAATCTTGGAGAAGTTCTCAACGAATCTTCGCAATAGCTTGCAAGACCAAGAAAATCATGGAGTCTGCTTGACATTCCGAGGAGGTTCCCAATTCACAATTGCGGACACCTTCTCGGGATTAACAGCGATGCCCTTGGCGGAGATGATATGACCAAGATAAAGCACTTCATCAAGCCAAAATTCACATTTGGAGAACTTAGCATAGAATTGATACTCTCGAGCTTGTCTAGCACCAATCGCAAATGTTTGGCATGATCCTCTTATTCTTGGAGAAGACCAAAATATCATCAAGATAGACCAAGACGAATTCATTGGTGTAGGGGTTGAATATGAAGTTCATCATCCGAGAAAAGTTGGAGGAGCATTGACGAGGCCGAAAGTCATGACAGATATTCATAAGAACCAAAGCTTGTTCGAATGCTGTCTTGGGAATATCTTGTTCACGAATGCGAACTGATGATACCCCATCTGAAGGTCAAGCTTGGAGAACACTGTAGCACCTTTGAGTTGCTCGAAAAGCTCATTGATGTTGGGAAGTGGATACTTGTTCTTGATTGTCTTCTTATTCAATGGACGGTAATCGACGCAAAGTCGGTCCGCGCCATCCTTCTTTGGACAAAAGAACACCACAACCCCAAGGAGATGAACTCGTCCGATCAAACCCAGACGCTCTTGTTCATCGAGCTGCTTCTTCAATTCCTTCAGCTCATCAGGTCCAAGCTTGTATGGACGCTTGCAAACGGGTTGATGCGGGCTCAAGATCGATAACGAACTCAATCGGCCGATGAGGAGGCATACCGAAGCTCTTCGGAAAGACATCTTGGTACTCACAAACGATCGAATCGAGAGATAGCATTCAGTTCGCCCTTCTCATTGAGAGAAAACAACCGAATGGTTTCATCACGAGCGGCATAGATGATCACATCATTAGAAGAGTGAGTCAATTGAATTTCCCTGGCAGCACAATCAAGCTGAGATTTGTGCTGAGAAAGCCAGTCCATTCCGAGAATAAGATCAATATCCGAGTCACCGAGAACAATTGGTTTAGCCAGAAACCTATAATCGCCCATCTTGATACCGACATTCGGAACCATCATGCTAGAGCTCAAACGCTTAGCCGGAGAAATAACTTGCATAACTTTGGACATAATCTCTGTGTCAACATTGTGCTTCGATGCAAAAGGATATGACATGAAAGAATGCGATGCACCAGTATCAAATAAGACTTTTGCAGGAATATCATTAATCGAGAGATTACCCATTATCACATCGGAAGATTCCTCCGCTTGAGCTGCATTCATCATATTGACCTTGGCATGCTTTGGATTATGCTTGACCTTTGCATTGCTGGAAGATTTCACAGAGGAGGAGGCGGAAGGCGCCTCTGGTTGAAGCACTTGTTCGCATAGTGACCTTTCTCACGACATTTGTTGCAAGTCACTTGAGAGAGCGGACGGTGGTAAGGAGCACTTGACCTTGGAGCTTGAGAATTAGACTTGTTACGATAGCTTGGGTTGGGTGGGTGGGAAGATCCACGGCCACCTGAGTTCTTCTGTTGATAAGGCCGACGGAACGGAGGAGGAGGAAGGTAGAACCTGCTGCTTAGCTGCCACTTGAGAGGAAGAAGAAGACTGAACTGCATCCCCGATTCTCTTCTTAGAAGCCTCACATTTGAGCTGGGCAGCTTCTTGCTTCATGCCATGTTGTAGAAATCATCATACTTATCTCGGCTCAAAAGCACAAGAGCTAATTGCAGATCTTCTCTCGGACCACCTCTGAATTGATAGATCATACTCTTTTCATCAGCACGCCTTGCTTAGCAAAACGCAGCGAGCTTCGAACTGGATATTGTATTGATAGACAGACATGTTGCCCTGCTTGAGATTGCGGAACTCCTCACGCTTGCTCTCAACAACACTTTTGGAATGTGATGAGCTCGAAATCACGGCGGAACTCATCCTGTAATGACACGACCTCCTCTCGAATCTTTGTATTCTGGTACCACTCAGCAGCTTGATCCTTGAGTTGAAACGATGCAAACTTGACAAAGTCCTCAGGTCTGACATTGCTACAATCAAAATGCTTGCAGATGTCCACAAGCCAATCGTCAGCGTCTGTGGCCTCGACACAGAAACTGAAAGACTTCGGCTGATTAGCGAGGAACTGACTGAGAGTAGCAAAGTGTGGCTGATTGTTGCCTTGACCTTGATTTCCTTGATTGCCTTGCCCCTGAGTACGTTCTTGCAAGAGCTGCAAAATCATCTGAGCATTGGCATTGGTGGCTGCCATGATAGCTTGCCAGGCCTCTGGAGGCGGAGGTGGAGGTGGAGGTGGAGGGTTCGACTGATCCCCATCATTGCGATCCGGATTCAGACGCGTTGGCGGAGCCATCCTGAAGAGGGTGACATCCGTTAGTCCTTTGATAGACAAATAGATAAGTAGAATCAACGGATAGAAATTGCAACATATAGTCTTCACAATAAACATTCAAACAAGAATGAACGAATGAATTCCAAAAGTTAATCATCACACGTCCATTAAGGTGAGAAGCCACTTAGATAAGGATATGGAAACAACAACTGTCCTAGAAACAAATTGAATATCATAACTGAAAACAAAAGATTGGCTTCTAGAATGAGCCGGAACAAACACATGATAGAGATTTCGCCCAAAGTGTTCGTGGTGGGGCCCACACGGACACGACGTATAGCGGACGTCACGAATGACAAACAAGACGTCCCCGAATCAGCATAGCCAAGGATTCTTTAAGACGTCTCGCGACCATCAGAATCGACCGTGAATGGGCGGACCACTAGAGCGTTGAACCCCAATCTCAAATCATACATCCGTCGGAAAGAATATCCCGTAAGCTACTAGAATTCCCACCTATAAACTCCCGAAACTTTACGGTTATGCAATCTGGTGTTGGGGATAGGGGACACAAAATATATCACCCAAACTAACAATACCTAGATCCAGTTGTATCCATCCGTCAACACATAACCAAGAAATCCTCGAAATCGTGTACCTCGACCTTGAAAAACATCCGTTATACAAGTCATGGCAATACTCAAGACTCGCCACAAGATCGGGCTATCGGGGTTATCTCACCAACAAGCGCACAAAAGAGATTTCGATGTCGGCAAAACTCGGTATTCCAGAATCTGCAACGATAAAATTGTGACGACAACACCTCGGAGCTCAACTCCCGGGACACCGCCACAACCCCTAAATGTCGAGGCACCAAGAACAATGTTCTCGTCACAAAACCATCGGAATGATTCCAAGATACCCACGTGATCCTAAATTTTTTTAGTGAAATTTGAGGAGAGAAGAGTCAAAACTCTACGTCGGGATACCTCACCGAGCGATTTAAGGACTGGGAGTAAAAGAATCCTACTCTCCGATATATATAATCCTATGACTCAAAACATTTTCCATTCTAGACTCAACAACGCATGACAAACAATCAAGTAGGGGCTCCTAAGTCGGGAAGGCTCGATTACCAACTTTAACGCCGCGATGCGGCTATATCTCCCACGTGTCGAGGCACGACTTAGAGGCATAACCGCATTGAAAGCAATGTCGCAAGTGAGGTAATCTTCACACAACCCATGTAATAAATAAGGAAAGAGATACATAGTTGGCTTACAATGCCACTTCACACAATACATAAATAAACATCCATCATTCAAAGTACACTCAAGGTCCGACTACGGAACCAAAATAAAAGAAGATACCCCAAATGCTACACAGATCCCGAATCATCCCAACTGGGCACCACTCACGATCATCGGAAAAGACACATAGTAACGACCACGTTCCTCGTCGAACTCCCACTTGAGCTCGGCTGAGTCACCTGCTTGACCGCATCGTCGGAACACTGCAACTGTTTTGAAGTATCTGTGAGTCACGGGACTCAGCAATCTCACACCCGCGAGATCAAGACTATTTAAGCTTATAGGAAGGACAGAGTAGTAGAGTGGAGCTGCAGCAAGCGACTAGCATATATGGTGGCTACATCGCAAAAGAGAGCGAGAAGAGGAGCAAAGCACGGACGTGAAACTAATAGCGATCAAGAAGTGATCCTGAACTACTTACGCCGACATAACTCCAACATCGTGTTCACTTCCGGACTCCACGAGAAGAGACCATCACGGTTACACACGCGTTGATGTGTATTTTATTGAGGTCAACTTTGGGTTTTCTACAACCGGACATTAACAAATTCCCATCTGCCTCATAACCGCAGGCACGGCTTTGAAAGATATTACCTGCAGGGTGTCCCAACTTAGCCCATTATAAGCTCTCACGGTCAACAAAGGATATTCCTTCTACGGGAAGACCCGATCAATCTCGAATCCCGGACTACAAGACATTTCGACAAAGAATAAAACAAGACCAGCAAAGCCGCCCGATTGTGCCGACAAATCCCGATAGGAGCTGCACATATCTTGTTCTCGTGGCACATCCGGATGAGACATCCACGAGTAAAACCAAGCCTCGAGTTTCCCGTGGTGGCCCCATGATCTACTCGTTTGGCCAGCACTCGAAGGAGCACTGGTCCGGGGGTTAAAATAAAGATGACCCTCGGGCTCGCGAAAACCGGGGAAAAGGCTTAGGTGGCAAATGGTAAAACCAAAGTTGGGCCTTGCTTGGACGAGTCTTATTCAAAGCAAACTGTCAAGGGGTCCCATAAATCACCCAACCGTAAGGAACGCTAAATCAAGGAACATAACACCGGTATGACGGAAACTAGGTGGCAAGAGTGGAACAAAACACTGCATAAGGCCGAGCCTTCCACCCTTTACCAAGTATATAGATGTATTAATTAGAGCAGATATATATATTGTGATATCCCCAACAAGTAAACATGTTCCAAAAGGAACAACATCTCCATGTCCCAACAAGGAACAAACTTCAGCTTCACCGCAACTAGCAACGCTATAAGAGGGCTGAGCAAAGCGGTAACATAGCCAATCAACGGTTTGCTAGGAAAAGGATGGTTAGGGCTGACATGGCAATATGGGTGGCATGATATAGCAAGTGGTAGGCATCGCAGCATAGGCATAGCAAAAGAGCGAGCAACTAGCATAGCAAAGATAGAAGTGATTTCGTGGTATGGTCATCTTGCTCGCAATGTTCTCGAGTTGTCGAAAGCTTGATCCTCGTAAGCGTTCTCAACAGGTTCCTTGTTCACGCACTCGTCTCCGACTCTACCCAAAGCAACAACACAAACAAAGGAACCACAATAAATCATGGTGCAATGCACAATCAACATGATGCAAAACATGACATGATATGCGGGATGTGATATGCAATGCGTAAAGCGCCGGAAGGTAAATGATGAACTGGCATCAACTTGGCAAACCAAGTATGCCACTGAAAGATGAGATGATTTCGTTGAAATCGATATAAAGATCACTGGAATCGGATGCACGGTTTGGAAATGACAAGCAAAACAAGAATGACACAAATCTGCCATTAATAGCATGATGCCACTTAGCAAGCAACAATTAATTAAGCTACTGCACCCAAACGTATCAACAAAGCACATGGCAGTGATCTACACAAGATGCTCGACAAAATATGAGCACTGAGCTACGGCTAGTTCACATCATAACAGGTTCAAACAAGCATGGCAAAAGTGCACAAAATATCAGGCTGGACATGGCAAAAACAGCATCAGGTTGCAATGTTCAGAGCAACAAAACTACATGCTACAGGAACTTAAAATAGCAAAACATGGCATGTCATGCATCTAATCAAAGCATAGAATAAAAGTCCCTTACTGACCATAAGCCAAAAAGGATCATAAAATATAGTAACACCCATGTCAATATTGAAAGTTTCGTTAACAGATTCAGCAACATGGCATGTCAAAAACTGATAACGAGTAGGCATGTTTACGAGCTCAATGCACTCACTACAGAGACCTATATGAAAAACTAAGCATACATACATCAAGAAGACATGGCATAGAATACATACATGACAAGAACAATAACATAGCATACATGGGCCAACCACAACAACCTAGGCAAAATTGAATAACATGTATACAATCTGCCAGGAAACATTTGATAGCAAAAGTAGAGCTTGATTGACTCAAGCTATGGCACTCCATAATTGCAAACAAGGGCATGGATGGATAGAGCAAGACATGTTTTACAAAACATCCTTACTGAAGTATCTCAAAATATGCATGGATCTCTCGGTATCATCAAGTTAACATGGCATCAAAATCAGCTAAAACAGGGCTGAAATCAGCAACAGCAGGACACCTACTTTGCATGCTTGTGCTAGTCACCACATAGATCACAAAAATACATGGCATACACCCCTGGAAAGATGGCATAGCATTTTACAAAACACATGTAGGACTCAAATTCATAGGGTGCACACAATAATCATGGCAAAAATAACAAAAGTGCAAGTTCTGTTAAGAAACAGAAACTAACATCACATAGCACTCTTCCAACAGCATTTCGGGCATCAAGATGAGCTCAAAAGAAAATGATGCAATGAGATGAAATGATCTACTCTTCGAGACGAACATTTTGACATATTATACGCGCAAAATGGAGCTACGATGACAGAGTTACACCACGTTGAAAATGCAACAAAATTCAATGATGCAAAAACTTAGAGAAAGAAAAGGAGGGGGATAAGTCAACGGGCGCGCGACCCGAGGTCGGATCTGGATCGGGCGACGGGTGGCGGCACGGTTCGGTGAGCTCCGCGGCTTCGGTGGAGGTGGCACGGCAGAGGGGCGGCGGAGGCGGAGGCGGTCGGGCGGGACGGCGCCGTCCGATGGAGGATGGAGGAGGCGGCGGGTGAGCTCTCCATGAAGCTCATGGGCCGGGGCGGCGAGGGGGAGGAAGGCCGCGGCGGGCGCGGCAGGCAGGGAGGCGGCGGCGGGCGTGGCAGGCGGATGCGGCGGCGACCACCGGGCGGCGCGTGGCGGTTGGGGGCGGTCGGCCGGGCGGCGACAGGCGACGGGCCGGCGGAGGGAGTGGGCGGGGCCGTGGGCTCATGGGTTCTGGCATGTGATAGCGGCGGCGGCGGCCACGTGGCATTCGCGGATTGGGCGAGGGCGGCGGCGATTTTGTCCGGCGGCGGCGGACACGCCCAGCAAGCGCAGGACGGATTTTAGGGTTTCGGGAAGGATGATCCGGATTTGGAGGGGGTTTGCTTAAATAGGCATAGAGGAGCTAGGAGAGTCCAAATGAGGTGCGGTTTTCGCCACACGATCGTGATCGAACGACGGAGAGCATGGAAGTGACTTAGATGGGTTATTGGGCTGTTTTGAAGGGGTGTTGGGCTGCAACTTAAAAGAGGCCTTTGAGGGTGCGGTTAACCGTTGGAGTACCAAACGAGCTCCAAATGACCAAACTTGACCGGTGGTCTCACGGGTGGTATACCAAGGCCACTAGACAAACCTCGGTCTATTTCGAGAAGGTTTAGTACCCGCACACGGAAAAACGTAAAAGGGGCCGCCGGGGGAGATAGGAGTGCCGGATTGCAAAACGGACAACGGGAAAAATGCTCGGAATAATGAGACGAACACGTATGCAAATGCGATGCACATAATGACATAAATATAAAATGCATGACATGGACAAAATGCAAAATGAAGAAAAACCCAACCACGGAGGGAATATCATATATCAATGCCGAAAATGGCAAGAGTTGGAGTTACAGATATGGAAAGTTACTTCCGGGGTGTTACACCCAACACCCTTCCAAAGTGGCCCAAAACCCACATAACTCCCCTCCATGCTCTCGGTCGTTCGATCACGATCGTGTGGGCGAAAATCGCACCTCATTTGGACTCTCCTAGCTCCCTATGCCTATATAAACACCTCCCCCTCCGAAAATTCCCCCCCGAGACCCTAGCCCGTCCTCATATCTTGTTAGGACACGTCCGAACCCCGCCATCGGACAATGTCCGCGCCGCCTTCGTCTCGTCCGCCATGTGCTGGACCCGGATCGGGCCATGCAGCCAGCGCCGCCGCCGCCGTCCGCCCGTCCGGCCCGCGCCGCCGCCCTCCCGGCCGCGCCCGGGCTCCTCCCGCCGCCCGCCGGCGTCCTACGCCGCCCAGCGCCATTGGTCGTCGCGCCGCTGCCGGGCGAGCCCGCGCCAGCCCCGTCGCCGCTTTCCACGCCGCCCGGCGCCGCCGCCGTCCGCCGCCAGCAGCTCTTGGCCGGCGCTGCGCCCGCCCGCCGCCCGCCTCGCCTCCGCCGCCGCCCGGTTCTCCTCGCCCGCCGCCGTCCCAATTTCGCCGGCCGGATCCGGCGAGATACGGGCCGGGGCCGCCTCCTCCGGCCCCCCTCCGGCCGCTCTCCGGCGAGAGCCGCCGCCTGCCTCGAAATCCGCGCACCTCGGTTGACTTTCCTCTCCCCCGAAATCCCCGAAGTCTTTTGCTGTCAGTAATTTTGTTGCATTTTCATCATGCCATAACTCTCTGCATATTGCTCCGTTTCGTGCGTGTAATATGTCAAATTGTTCGTCTCGACGAGTACATCACTTCATATCATTGCATCATTTTCATTTGAGCTCATCTTGATGCCCGAAATGCTGTTAGAAGAGGGCTATGTGATGTTAGTTTCAAATTCTTATCAGAACATGCACTTTTGTCATTTTTTCCATGATTGATATGTGCATCCTATGAACTTGAGTCCTACATGTGTTTTGTAATATGCCATGCCATCTTTACAGGGGTGTATGCCATGTATTTTTGTGATCTCTGTGGTGACTAGCACAAGCATGCAAACTAGGCTTCATGATGTCATTGTTTTCACCTGTTTTCTTGATATTTTTATGCCATGTAAACTTGATGCTACCGAGAGATCCATGCTTATTTTGAGATACTTCAGTAAGGATGTTTTGAACATATGGTTATTCTCTATCCATCCATGCCATTGTTTGCAATTATGGAGTGCCATAGCTTGAGTCAATCGAGCTCTACTTTTGCTATAAAATGTTTCCTGGCAGGTTGTTTACATGTTATTCAATTTTGCCAAGGTTGTTGTAGTTGATCCGTGTATGCTATGATGTTGTTCTTGCCATGTATAGATTCTATGCCATGTCTTCTTACTGTGAGTTACCTTTCCATGCCATGTATTGCTCTGTAGTGAGTGGTTCAAGCTCACCAACATGCCTACTTATCGTTGTTCCTGCCATGTATGAATCTGTAATATAACTTGCCATGTTTACATGGGTGCCATCATATCTTCTGATCCTTTTGGCTCATGGTCAGAAAGGGACTTTTGTTATATGCAATTAGTAAATTCATTCCATGCCTTTGTTTGCCTTGATAAGTTCCTGTAGCATGTTGTTTGATAGCTCTAAACATTGCAACCTGATGTTATTTCTGCTAAAGTCTGAAACTGTTAATATTTGCAATCTTGCCATCTGTGTTTGAGCATGTTCTAGTGATTTCTGGAGATAGCTCAGTGTTCATGTTTTGTCATGCTTTACCTGTAAATCATGCCCATGCCTTTTGTTATTGCGTTGAGATGCTGTAGCATAGTGTTTTGATGCTTGCAATATGCCTACTTGCTGTTATGGACAGATTGTTGTCATGACTTGTATAGGGTGTATGTGTTGAACCGTTGCTCCGTTTTGAGTGTGCTCCATATGAAACTTGCTTGATTTTGCATGTAGTTTCATATTATCATGTTGCATCCTTGTTTTGAGGTGTTTGCTTGATGTTTGTATGCATTTTGCACCAATGCCATGTTTAACTTGTTTTGCTCATATCTTCTAGACCGTAGCTCCGAATTAAATGAACTTTATATGTAACTTGACTAGAATTTCGTGTAGATCATCATGGTGCATCTTAACTTGCTGTTTAACAACTTGAACATAAGGTTTATTCAGATCTGGACCAATTTCGAAATTTGCATATGAGGACTTACCGGAATTGTTCTATGTTGTTTTCGTCCTCATTTAAACTTGCTTTGATGTGTTGCTCTTGTTCGCATCATCTCGTGCCATGAGTAGCTTCATCTAGATTTGTCATGCATTATGTTTGTTGCGCATCTTGTCATGTTCATGTGTGGTGTGTTTACTATGTTGTGTGCTTCTTCTTGTTAGTTCTGTTTCGCTGCGATCGTGAGGATTCGCTCGCTCACGCTTGGTTCGGCTTCATCCGCTCATCTTCTTCATGGACTCGTTCTTCTTCCTTGCGGGATTTCAGGCAAGATGACCGTCACCTTGGATCTCACTACTATCATTGCTATGCTAGTTACTTCGTTCTATCGCTATGCTGCGCTACCTATTATCTGTTTATCAAGCCATCCCAAATGGCCATGTCAGCCTCTAACCTTTTGTCACCATTCCTAGCAAACCGTTGTTTGGCTATGTTACCGCTTTGCTCAGCCCCTCTTATAGCGTTGTTAGTTGCAGGTGAAGATGAAGTTTGTTCCTTGGTGGAACATGGAGATGTTGTTCCTTGTTGGAACATGTTTACTTGTTGGGATATCACAATATATCTTATATTATTAATGCATCTATATACTTGGTAAAGGGTGGAAGGCTCGGCCTTATGCCTGGTGTTTTGTTCCACTCTTGCCGCCCTAGTTTCCGTCATATCGGTATTATGTTCCCGGATTTTTGCGTCCCTAACGCGGTCGGGTGATTTATGGGACCCCCTTGACAGTTCGCTTTGAATAAGACTTTTCAAAGAAGTCCCAACATTGGTTTTACCATTTGCCTCACCTAGCCCTTTTTCCTTGGGTTTCGGAGCCCAAGGGTCATCTTTATTTTAGCCCCCGGCCGGTGCTTCTCTAAGTGCTGGCCTGAACCGAAGCTACTCATGGGCCACCTTGAGGCAACCCGAGGATTGGTTTTACTCGTAGCTAGTCTCATCCGGTGTTGCCTTGAGAACGAGATATGTGCAGCTCCTATCGGGATTGTCGGCGATCGGGCGGCTTTGCTGGTCTTGTTTTATTCTGTCGAAATGTCTTGTAGCCGGATTCCGAGACTGATCGGGTCTTCCGGGAGAAGGAATATCCTTCGTTGATCGCGAGAGCTTATCATGGGCTGTTGGGACACCCTGCAGGTAGAAACTTCCAAAGCCGTGCCGCGGTTATGTGGCAGATGGGAATTTGTTAATATCCGGTTGTAGTAAACTTGAAGCAAACTCTTCTAAAATACACCAACCGTAGCGAATCGTGAGTGTCTCTTTTCGGGTTGATCGAGAGGAGAACACGGTTTCGGGTTATGTTTGACGAAGTAGGAGTTCAGGATCACTTCTTGATCATTGCTAGTTGACGACCGTTCCTTTGTTTCTCTTCTCGCTCTCATTTGCATATGTTAGCCACCATATATGCTTAGTCGCTGCTGCAACCTCACCACTTTACCCCTTCCTTTCCCTTTTAGCTTTGCTAGTCTTGATACCCATGGTAATGGGATTGCTGAGTCCTCGTGGCTCACAGATTACTACACCACCAGTTGCAGGTACAGGTTGCGATGATCTTGATGCGAGAGCGATGTTTGCTTGTTGTGGAGTTCTTCTTCTGCTTCTTCTTCGATCAGGGGATAGGTTCCAGGTCGGCAGCCTGGGCTAGCAGGGTGGATGTTGTTTGAGTTTCTGTTTATGTTTCATCCGTAGACGGATGTTGATCTTGTATGTTGTATTGATGTAACCTTGTGGCATTGTATGCCTTACGTATGTATCCCCACTATTATGTAATGTTGATGTAATGATATCCACCTTGCAAAAGCGTCTCAATATGCAGGTCTATCCTTGGTGGGACCTTCGAGTTCCTTTTGGATAGGGTCGCATATTGGGCGTGACAAGTTGGTATCAGAGCCTCGACCGACCTTAGGAGCCCCCTTGATTGATCGTGTAGTTTGGCCGTTGTTGAGCCTAGAAGAAAACTACTTTTGGAGTCTAGTTATATCGGAGAGTAGGAATTCTTTTACTCCTCTGCCCCTTCGTCGCTCTGGTAAGGAATCTTGACGTAGGTGTTTTGAATTACTTCTCTTCCCCTTCAAATTTTTTCTTTAGGATCACGTGGTTAGTTTCGTGAGTTGTCCATCCTCTTTTGTCCGGTGCATCTCTCGTCAAGTTGACTCAAGTCTCTTCATCTTTGGCAAGTTCAATCCTCAGTTCTTCCTCCGACGTCGTTGTTTTTCCTTGTCCGAAGTTGTCCTTGTTTTTCCCACCCGCCCTCCCTTCTTCCTCTCGGAACCGGAGTCCGCTATTGAGTATCCTTTTACTCGTGCGAAGTCTTTGCTTTCTTTCCTCAATGATTTCAACTGGTGTTTTCTCTTCAAGATATTCGTCGGTTTCCCCTTCAAGTTGTCTTTGTTTTCCCGCCCTCCCACCCTCTTCTTCCTGGAGTTCGAGTTTCTTCCGACCATCTATTTCATTCGTGTGGAGCCTCTTCAGTCTTCCCTCAATTATTTCTACTGGTGAATTCTCGTTTTGTTCGACATTCTTCATCTCTTTTCTTTTCCGGTGGTTTCAATTCAAGTTTTTCGGGTTGATTATATTCTTTTCCTCGGCTCAAGTGTTTTCTTTGCTCGTCCGCCTCTCGCCATTTAATCATTCCGGAGTTCCGAAGACATCTCAGGAGATTCATCTGTGTTCCAATTAATTCGAGGTTGTCACCTCATTCAAATATTTCAATTGTTCTGGTGCATCATCTATCTGTTCAACAATCCTTTCCAACGGTGTTATCTCTTCAGTGGGCCCTAACCCACAGGTCTTTTCCCAGGATCTTACCTGACTCTTCTAATTTCCGGAGTTATTCCCAAGTTCTTTTTGAAATTTGACGTAAGTATGAATTTCATCAGTCAGATGTTTTTCTTTTCCAAGATCGATTTCAAATCATTTCATTGTTGGCTCAACCTCTTCGCTTTTCGTTCCCCCGGAGTGCCTCAACAATTTTGGCGGTGTTTTCTCGTCGACATTTGAAGACCGAAGTAGAGTTTCTCTTAAATCTTGTCCGTTCTCCCGAAGATTCGTGGTTCTAGCTTAATGCTATCCTCTTGAATTATTCCGTTTGTCAGAGAATCTTTTCTTACCCATCCGGAGTATGTCAGAAGTTCTTTTCCTGTTTGTTTTCACCGGAGGCCATCATTCCAGTTATCATTATCCAATTATCCCGGTGCTTCGTTCAAGTGTTCTTTAATCAGCTCATGATCTCTCTGTTCTTTTGCATCTAAATCCCCTCTAGCTTATTGGTTCTTCTAATTCTTTCCGGTGATTCGTTCTCTTCTCTTCGTTCATTTTCATTTCTAACGGTGGTTCGTTCAAGATTCTTTTTCTTTGATTATCACACTAATCCATTCGTTCTTTTCAATCCTACTGGTGGTTCATGAAGACCTTCTCAAGTTCACCATATGTCACTCCTTAATCCTTTTCAAGAAGAATAAGTATTATGTCAAATCCATTGCTTGTCATCAATTTAATTTGATGAAGGATAAGCATACAATAAATCTTATTCTTATTTCATCCAAGTGAGTAATCCTTTCCTTTAGAGTTTGTTCTTGATGAATAAATTCTAGTTCCAGGTGCTTTCATCTTTTCTTTTCCGGAGTTAAAATTTCCTCAGCCATCTCATCGGAACCGCCATCTAAATCACCGCAAGGCTCATCTTATTCTTTCTTCGTTCATTTTATCTCGTCATCCTTTTGTTACCTGAGTTCTTCACGGTGGCTCGTCATGATTTAATTCATTCTCCAAAGAGTTCATCAAGATTCTTGTTGGTGGAGTTCAAATATCTTTTGTTCTCGCATCTCGAAGTGCAATTAATTCTCCATATTATTTTGAAATGGAGTTTTGCATTTCTTCGTTCTTCTCAGCTATCCAATCATTTTCGTTTGTGGTCGGTTATCACCTTATAATTTTGATATGTTTTCCATAAGTCCACAACAAGCTTATTCTTTCGTTGTTGATCCTCTCAACAACTCCGTTTAAACCTTCCTTGTAAAGATGCTTTCAGTTTCATTCGTGGAACAAGTTGTCATTTTCTTCTCCGTTCTTTTCTTTCAACTCTTTCTATGCTTTCCGGAGGTTTTGTGTCATGTCTTCATCAAGTATCATTCCGTCCTCTCAAGCTCGTGTTCTATTCTTTCCATCTTCAGCCGGAGTGCTGCCTAAATCCTTTTAGTCTTATTCGTTTCTTTTCCCATTCTAGCCACTCCGGTTAGAACGAGTTGTTTCATAGTCTATCTGATTCCGTCAACTTTCGATTCTCGTCATTCTCATCGTTTGCCTCTTCTTATCGAGTGCTCTCGATTCTTTGTTTCCTCTCTTGAGTTCTTGTTTCACCTCATCCCTTTCTCCTTTCGTCTCGGTCCTAAGATCTCGGGACGAGATCTCTTGTTAGTGGAGGAGTGTTGTAACGCCCCGGATTCGATGCGCCAGGTGTCCGCCAGTTATTCGCCGTCGTTGCCATGTCATTTGCTTGCATGTTGCACTTTGCCATGTCATCATCTGCATTTCATATCATGTCATCATGTGCATCGCATTTGCATACGTGTTCGTCTCATGCATCCGAGCATTTTCCCCGTTGTTCGTTTTGCAATACGGCACTCCTATGTCTCCCGGCGCCCCCTTTTGCCTCTTTTCGTGTGCGGTTGTTGAACGGTCTCGGAATGGACCGAGGTTTGCCAAGCGGCCTTGGTATACCACCGGTGGACCGCCTGTCGAGTTTCGTGCCATTTGGAGGTCATTTGGTACTCCAACGGTTAACCGGGTAACCGCAAAAGCCTCCTTCTCTTTGCAGCCCAACACCCTTCCAAAGTGGCCCAAAACCCACCTAACTCCCCTCCATGCTCTCGGTCGTTCGATCACGATCGTGTGGGCGAAAACCGCACCTCATTTGGACTCTCCTAGCTCCCTATGCCTATATAAACACCTCCCCCTCCGAAAATTCCCCCCGAAACCCTAGCTTCGTCCTCATCCCGCAGCCGGACACGTCCGAACCCCGCCACCGGACAATGTCCGCGCCGCTTTCGTCCGCCGCGCCCACGGACCCGGATCGGCCCGACGAGCCGAGCCGCCACCGCCGTCCGCCCGTCTGCCCGCGCCCGAGCTCCTCCCGCCGCCGGCGGCGTCCTTCCGCCGCCCGCGCCCGCCTGGTCGCTCGACGCTGTCCGGCGAGCCTGCGCCAGCCCGTCGCCGCCCTCCACGCCGCTGCCTGGCGCCGCCGTCCTCCGCCAGCAGCTCTGCCGCTTCGGCGCGCGCGCCGCGCCCGCCTCGCTCGCCGCCGCCGCGGTTCTCTCGCTCGCCCCGCCGTCCCAGCCCGCCGCCCGCCGGATCCGCGAGATCCGGGCGGGCCGCCTCCTCCGACCCCCCTCCGGCCGCTCTCCGGCGAGAGCCGCCGCCTGCCTCGAAATCCGCGCGCCTCGGTTGACTTTCCTCTCCCTCGAAATCCCCTAAGTCTTTTGTTGTCAGTAATTTTGTTGCATTTTCATCATGCCATAACTCTCTGCATATTGCTACGTTTCGTGCGTGTAATATGTCAAATTGTTCGCCTCGACGAGTACATCAGTTCATATCATTGCATTATTTTCATTTGAGCTCATCTTGATGCCCGAAATGCTGTTAGAAGAGGGCTATGTGATGTTAGTTTCAGATTCTTATCAGAACATGCACTTTTGTCATTTTTGCCATGATTGATGTGTGCATCCTATGAACTTGAGTCCTACATGTGTTTTGTAATATGCCATGATATCTTTACAGGGGTGTATTCCATGTATTTTTGTGATCTCTGTGGTGACTAGCACAAGCATGCAAACTAGGCTTCATGATGTCGCTGTTTTCAGCCCCTGTTTTGCTGATATTTTTATGCCATGTAAACTTGATGCTACCGAGAGATCCATGCTTATTTTGAGATACTTCAGTAATGATGTTTTTAAGATATGGTTATTCTCTATCCATCCATGCCCTTGCTTGCATTTATGGAGTGCCATAGCTTGAGCCAATCGAGCTCTACTTTTTCTATAAAATGTTTCCTGGCAGGTTGTTTACATGTTATTCAATTTTGCCAAGGTTGTTGTAGTTGATCCATGTATGCTATGATGTTGTTCTTGCCATGTATAGCTTCTATGCCATGTCTTCTTACTGTGAGTTGCCTTTCCATACCATTTATTGCTCTGTAGTGAGTGGTTCAAGCTCACCAACATGCCTACTTATCGTTGTTCCTGCCATGTATGAATCTGTAATATAACTTGCCATGTTTACATGGGTGCCATCATATCTTCTGATCCTTTTGGCTCATGGTCAGTAAGGGACTTTTGTTATATGCAATTAGTAGATTTATTCCATGCCTTTGTTTGCCTTGATAAGTTCCTGTAGCATGTTGTTTGATAGCTCTAAACATTGCAACCTGATGTTATTTCTGTTAAAGTCTGAAACTGTTAATATTTGCAATCTTGCCATGTGTGTTTGAGCATGTTCTAGTGATTTCTGGAGATAGCTCAGTGTTCATGTTTTGTCATGCTTTAACTGTACATAATGCCCATGCCTTTTGTTATTGCGTTGAGATGCTGTAGCATAGTGTTTTGATGCTTGCAATATGCCTACTTGCTGTTATGGACAGATTGTTGTCATGACTTGTATAGGGTGTATGTGTTGAACCGTTGCTCCGTTTTGAGTGTGCTCTATATGAAACTTGCTTGATTTTGCATGTAGTTTCATATTATCATGTTGCATCCTTGTTTTGAGGTGTTTGCTTGATGTTTGTATGCATTTTGCACCAATGCCATGTTTAACTTGTTTTGCTCATATCTTCTAGACCGTAGCTCCGAATCAAATGAACTTTATATGTAACTTGACTAGAATTTCGTGTAGATAATCATGGTGCATCTTAACTTGCTGTTTAACAACTTGAACATAAGGTTTACTCAGATCTGGACCAATTTCGAAATTTGCATATGAGGACTTACCGGAATTGTTCTATGTTGTTTCCGGCCTCATTTAAACTTGCTTTGATGTGTTGCTCTTGTTCGCATCATCTCGTGCCATGAGTAGCTTCATCTAGATTTGTCATGCATCATGTTTGTTGCGCATCTTGTCATGTTCATGTGTGGTGTGTTTACTATGTTGTGTGCTTCTTCTTGTTAGTTCCTGTTTCGTTGTGATCGTGAGGATTCGTTCGTCTACGCTTGGTTCGGCTTCATCCGTTCATCTTCTTCATGGACTCGTTCTTCTTCCTTGCGGGATTTCAGGCAAGATGACCGTCACCTTGGATTTCACTACTATCATTGCTATGCTAGTTACTTCGTTCTATCGCTATGCTGCGCTACCTATTACCTGTTTATCAAGCCATCCCAAATGGCCATGTCAGCCTCTAACCTTTTGTCACCATTCCTAGCAAACCGTTGTTTGGCTATGTTACCGCTTTGCTCAGCCCCTCTTATAACGTTGTTAGCTGCAGGTGAAGATGAAGTTTGTTCCTTGTTGGAACATGGAGATGTTGTTCCTTGTTGGAACATGTTTACTTGTTGGGATATCACAATATATCTTATATTATTAATGCATCTATATACTTGGTAAAGGGTGGAAGGCTCGGCCTTATGCCTGGTGTTTTGTTCCACTCTTGCCGCCCTAGTTTCCATCATATCGGTATTATGTTCCCGGATTTTTGCGTCCCTAACGCGGTCGGGTGATTTATGGGACCCCCTTGACAGTTCGCTTTGAATAAGACTTTTCCAAAGAAGGCCCAACATTGGTTTTACCATTTGCCTCACCTAGCCCTTTTCCCTTGGGTTTCGGAGCCCAAGGGTCATCTTTATTTTAGCCCCCGGGCGGTGCTTCTCTAAGTGCTGGCCTCGAACCGAGCTGATCATGGGCCACCTTGAGGCAACCCGAGGATTGGTTTTACTCGTAGCTAGTCTCATCCGTGTTGCCTCGAGAACGAGATATGTGTAGCTCCTATCGGGATTGTCGGCAAGATCGGGCGGCTTTGCTGGTCTTGTTTTATTGTCTGTCGAAATGTCTTGTAGCCGGATTCCGAGACCGATCGGGTCTTCCCGGGAGAAGGAATATCCTTCATTGATCGCGAGAGCTTATCATGGGCTTGTTGGGACACCCTGCAGGGTATAAACTTTCAAAGCCGTGCCGCGGTTATGTGGCAGATGGGAATTTGTTAATATCCGTTGTAGTAAACTTGAAGCAAACTCTTCTAAAATACACCAACCGTGTGCGTAACCGTGAGTGTCTCTTTTCGGGGTTGATCGAGAGGAGAACACGGTTTCTGGGTTATGTTTGACGTAAGTAGGAGTTCAGGATCACTTCTTGATCATTGCTAGTTGACGACCGTTCCTTTGTTTCTCTTCTCGCTCTCATTTGCGTATGTTAGCCACCATATATGCTTAGTCGCTGCTGCAACCTCACCACTTTACCCCTTCCTTTCCCTTTTAGCTTTGCTAGTCTTGATACCCATGGTAATGGGATTGCTTTGAGTCCTCGTGGCTCACAGATTACTACACCACCAGTTGCAGTGTACAGGTTGCGATGATCTTGACGCGAGAGCGATGTTTGCTTGTTTTGGAGTTCTTCTTCCGCTTCTTCTTCGATCAGGGATAGGTTCTGTGTCGGCAGCTGGGCTAAAGGTGGTGGATGTTGTTTGAGTTTCGTTTATGTTTCATCCATAGACGGATGTTGATCTTGTATGTTGTATTGATGTAATCTTGTGGCATTGTATGCCTTATGTATGTATCCCCACTATTATGTAATGTTGATGTAATGATATCCACCTTGCAAAAGCGTCTCAATATGCGGGTCTATCCTTGGTGGGACCTTCGAGTTCCTTTTGGATAGGGCCGCATATTGGGCGTGACATACAACCCCACTCATTATTACGTGAGAGTGTCACGGGGCGGTGAGCTTCACAGGCACTAGGCCTTCTTCACAGGTACCGGCCTTGCTTCATATCGCCAGACGAGGGCCCCGCCTCGCGCCACACTCTAGTGCCATCAACGACGACCGGAAACCAGGGACGCCGATGGGGTAGAGCGGTCGCCAGCCGGTTCCCTGACGACCACGGGTCCTCCGCCAGGCAGGCCCCGAGGCACCTCCCAGCAGAGGGCCTACCTCCCGAGAACGCCTTGTTCAACGCCCGCGGTGGTGATGTTGGATCTCGGCCCTTTCCTGCAGCTCCTCGCACCTCCTCCCGAGAGGTAGGAGATCGGGAGCGGGCAGCTGCCGCCGCGGCGACCTGCACCTCCTGCGATCCATGATTAGCGATGCTTGCTCTCGAGGAAGTAGCAGAGACCGATAATCGCCGCCCCGCGCGACCAGTGGGACAATCCCGAGGGCCCCTGAAGAGCTCAGCTTCGGCGCCCCATCCCCCAGCTCGGGCTAAGGAGCGAGCCTTGTTCTCCCTCATGCGGTGCCCTTGGTCCATCATGTGGGTATGTATTTTTGGCGCCGTCATCCCGAAGGCCACGCCAGTAGTGCTCAGCGTGCCATTCGGCTCGCTGATGCGCCCATCGTGGGGTGGTGGCGCGCGGTCCACCCGGGCCGGGTTACGCCGAGTCCTTCTTCTCCGCGGACCGGGCGGGCAACCGCCGCCGCCCGGCCGACAACTTCGCCGGTGTTGGAGTAGCTTTGGAGCGCTGGCGCTGCGTGGAGCCCCACGCTGGCCGCCTGGCCCGAGATGGAAGCTGGGTGCGAAGGGTGAGCCTCGAGGCGGCGGCCTGTGAGCTCGCCACTCGCTTCCAAAGAAGACGTCGCGCCACTCTCCCGCAGCTCTGCACTACATCAGCTCTCGGCCCGTGAGCGCGACCCTCAAGTTCGCTTACTCTGGCGGGTGTACGGTGACGTGGTCGCGGCGTGATTGAGGCCCTTGCTGCCGACCGTGCTCGCCGCAGCGTGAGAGCCATCGAAGTTCGTTCGCGCGCGCGCTGCCCGCAGCGCCTGCGGACCGCGAGCTGCTCGGGCACGGGTCGCCGAGGCGAAGCGGGCTCTGCGGGCGGGCCACGCCGCCTAAGGATCTGGTTGCCCGCTTGGTCGCGGACATGGTGATGACGATGCGACGGAACACGAGGTGGCGTATAGGATTCCGGCGCACCCTACCGGGCGCGCCAAATGTCGGATTTCGGGTTCCGCAGACCCTTGAGGTTCAACACCGGGTGCGACGGAGATCCAAACCACCACCGTCTCGCACCTCGCCGAATCGCTGGGACCTAAACTACTAAACGGAACAACACAAGAGACACGAGATTTTATACTGGTTCGGGCCACCATTGTGGTGTAATACCCTACTCCAGTGTGTGGTGTGGTGATGAGGAACAATACAAGGAAGAACAGCCTCGTGAGGGTCTATTCTTGGCGGGTGCGATGAACTGCTAGGTGGTGTTCGGTCGCCTAGCTACCGGTTTCTTGATGAGGATTTGATCCTCCGCCTGGGGTGGCTACTCCTATTTATAGGCGAAGGCCCCGGCCTCTTCCCAAATATTGAGCGGGAAGGGCGCCAACAATTGGCCATTTTGAAGGGGAACAGCGGGTACACTTATCCCGACTAAAGTTGGTCCTCGCCGCCAAAGGCTCGTGATGACGCCGCTTGGGCTCCACAATGACTCCTTCCAGCCGCTGGGCTGGTCTTGGTCTTTTGCACCAAACGGATGCCTTTGCTTGATGCTCTCGCCACACTTGCTCCCTTTGCACCAAAGAGGAAAGGAGGACATCTGGCGGGCGCGCTCGATCGGGCGCCCTTGGTCGCGTCATGGCTTGCGTCGTGGGCACCTCGCGAGGTACCCTGCCTTGAACTCTCCGCCTGGCCATGAGCCAGCCTCGACGAGGCCGTGGCTCGAGGAAGCTCCTTGTCGTCCGCCTCATGAGGCTTGCCCCTCGCGAGGGTCTTGAGCTATGCGTTGATGAAGATGGGCCGTGCTGGGCCTCCTTCGAGCCACGCCGCAGGCCGCAGGCAGGCAAGTCTGGGGACCCCCGTTCCCATAACGCCGACAATAATAAAGCCCATCAAACATCCAAAACAGAATATAATATAGCATGGAACAATAAAAAATTATAGATACGTTGGAGACGTATCAAGCATCCCCAAGCTTAATTCCTGCTCGTCCTCGAGTAGGTAAATGATAAAAACAGAATTTTTGATGTGGAATGCTACTTAGCATAATTTTCAATGTAATTCTCTTATTTGTGGTATGAATATTCAGATCCAAAAGATTCAAGATAAAAGTTTAATATTGACATAAAAATAATAATACTTCAAGCATACTAACTAAGAAATTATGTCTTCTCAAAATAGCATGGCCAAAGAAAGTTATCCCTACAAAATCATATAGTCTGGCTATGCTCTATCTTCACCACACAAAATATTTAAATCATGTAGTCTGGAAATTCATAATACTGTTCGTAGCCTTCGTAACCCGGATCACCATCCTTTGTCCGGGTCAACAAATATATTCATCTTTGATAAGAGCAATATGCATTATCCCCCAACTGCGAAGGACAACACTTGAATTGTGCTTGGGACTTCGTAGTATTTGAAGAAGCAATAGACATTAGCCCCCAAGTGCCAAGTATAATACTTGTATTGTGCTTGGGACTTCATATAAATCCATTTCCATCTTACGAGTTGTTTACCTCTTGCAAGCTGAGCTAAGCAGTAAAGAATCCCATGTCGCCGACTTCCGAGAAAACATTAAATCTCAACAAGCCGAAACTTCCAAAGCCAAAGATGGACGGACCAATGCTTTAGCAGCGATGGAAAAGTTGAAAGAAAGCTTTAAAACTAAAGAAACAGGGTGGGATACGGAGAAGTCAGCCCTGCTGAAAAGAGCTGAAGATGCTGAGCCCTGCTGAAAAGAGCTGAAATCCACCAATGCTTGAGGCTTGATGGCCGTGTGAGGCATATACTTCAAGCCATGAGGTCCGAGCTCAATAGCCCACTTAGCTATCCGACCTGTAGCTTCTCTGTTTTGAATAATATCCCCTAAGGGAGCAGAACTAACCACAGTGATGGGATGACCCAAGAAATATTGCTTAAGCTTCCGATTGGCCATGAACACCCCATATACAAGCTTCTGCCGGTGCGGATATCTCTGCTTGGACTCAATAAGCACCTCACTGATGTAGTAAACCGGCCTTTGAACCAGATATTCCTTGCCTGCCTCCTTCCGTTCCACCACAATAGCTACACTGACAACCCGGGCATTAGCAGCCACATACAATAACAACGGCTCCTTATCGATAGGAGCAGCAAGAATGTGTAGGAGATATGCCCTAGAGGTAATAATAAATGATATTATTTATCTCCAAGTTCATGATTATGTTTATGTTCCATGCTATAACTGTTTTGGTTCCCGAGCCCGTATATCCATAAAGGCTCTGGGGAAAACCCATGTGCACGTGTGGAATAATAAACGATAAAATGTATTCCTAGTCATGCCTCTAAGACTAGCTCAAGTATTGCATGATGATTATGTTTTCCCAATCATGGGCATGTCTATGCCAGCAACTTTGAGGGCACAATGTTAGAAGAACATTTGTGTTGAATCGACCCGAATTGATGTTATGCTATGAGATACATTCGTAACAAGTTTATGGTTAATAACACAGAGATGGTTAATCTTTGCATAATTCCTTAGACCATGAGAGTATCGAGTTTCTTCATACTTGCTTCATGAACTTCAGGGTTTGTTAAACGTCATCCGTAAATGGGTGGCTATTACGGCGGCTTACGGGTTCATGGAAAAGTGTGTCAAGTAACTTGATAGCTCAAGATTGGGATTTGCTCCTCCGACAATGGAGAGATATTCTTGGCCCCTCTCGGTATTACAGTATACATCATCGTCTGGAACGACACAGTGTGATTTGATCACTGGGATGCCGGAACACGGAAACGAGAAAAGAGAACAAAACCGGTAACGAGGTAACTTGCATGGTGGACAAATTGTTCATCCACGGGGATGCAATAAATCTCACCTCGGGTGTTTGTGACATATTGTGAAGCAACAGGAATACCTCACTGCAACTAGAGGTTCACTCGAATATTTATTCGTGTGGGTATAGGGGTCAATATGGGTGTCCACGGTTTCGATGTTGATCATTGATCGGAAGGGGTTCCGGGTCATGTCTATACTTCACTAAACCTATAGGGTCACACGCTTAAGGGTCATCTATCTGCTGAATACTAGACAAGGAGTCTGAGATAAAAATAACGAAAAAGTTTCGGACACCGGAAAGGTTTCGGACAGCGGAAAAGTTCTGCAGAGAGAGGTCATCGAATGAGTTTTGGTGAAACCGAAAAGTTGTTTCGGGATATACTATTAAGTCAAATTGGTTTCGGCACATGCCTGATAATTCTTGGAGGGTGACAGAGTCATTCTGGAAACTTTCTCGAATTTTCCGGGATAAAAGCTGGATATGCTCCGGAGCTGCCGGAACCACTTCAGATGCTTTTCACAGATGAAAATCACTAATCCAGAATTGTTTCAGAACGTGTTGAAAATTATTTTAGTGGGTACTAGAAATTTTCTAAGCCCACATAAATATTTTCAGTTCGAACGGACGCTGAAAAATGTCTCGTGAATAGCGAAAGTGCTTTTTGGGATATTTACGGAAAGCCACCTTTTGGGGCTTTTCCCAAAAGGCTTCTAGAAGGACTTGGGGATCAAGGAACCCCCTTTGGGGCCCCCCCATGAAGGTGGGACGTTGGAGGGTGCAGCTCCTCCATGGGGCTCCACTTGTCATCACTTTATGCCCTTTATGCCCTTTATGCGTGACAAATTGTGGGCATTTTGGGTTTTTCATGTGTCCCATACCCCTTGGGTTTTCCTATAAATAGAGGCGGAGAGGCACTCTCCACGCTCACTCTTTCTCACATACAAGTGCCATTGCAATGATCTAGCTTCTCTCTCCCTCCCCGCGAAATAGTTTCATATAACCGAAAGGCTGTCTGGGTTCTGGTGGGAACTAGTTCTGGACGGCGAAGCCCTGCCGGATAGATGACACCCCATGTGTGCAAATCTGTAGAGAGATCATAGTTTTGGTCTTAGTTCGAGAGTGCCTCCCGAAGGGCTGTCCGTGTGACCGTCCAAGTTTCAAATGTCCTCCTGAAGGGCAGTCCGAGTGACCGTCCGAGTTTCGAAGGTCCTCTCGAAGGGCTGTCCGCGACACCGTCCGGGGGACTGTCAACCACCTCCCGAAGGGCTGTCCGAGGGGCAGATGAGGGTATACATCCTAGCGGTTGGGAGGTTGTAAATCCTAACTGGGGGGATCTGCACCGCCGGTCATCATCGACTCTACGTCCCGCTGCGCTATGAGTCGGTAACGAAAAAGATCAAACCTTGTATGCGGTGTCCATAGTGGTCCTGGGCTGGTACGTAAGTCGGAATTTTTTTTGTTTTCTGCTATGTTACCCTACAGTGGCATCTTGAGCCGTGCTATGCGTAGATGCAGGTTGCGATCTAGAATACATAGAGATGTATGGGTGTTGCACAATATAATTAGGTAATAGATTAGTTCTATTACTAAAAATTATTTGTGCTATACATATGAAATCTCTTTCCCGATGTTCTTGTTGCTTCCCTTGAATTTGCATAATCCTGATCTTGACGGCATGGTGGAATCTCACAAAGTTCTGGCAATCCGCAATCCTTTCATGTTGCTCCTGAGTATGCTGATTGACAGATCAACGAAGTGCTAACAGTTCTTTGGGTTCCACCATAGTTAAAGAAAGATGGATGTTTCACAGACAAAAGGGCAATGAAGATATGATCTGCACGGGGTCATGCGTATGACAAAGTTTAGTATGGGGTTCGAGATTTTATTATCTTGTGCTTCATACACCCCGCAAACTTAATCTAGTGTCTTGAATTATCATACTTGATGATGGACATTGGTAGCTTTGGTTTGTTTCGAAACCTTAGAAGCCACGAAAAACAAGTTTTTGCATGAACCGATTAGAGGCGTCTAACTTGGTTTTGCATGAGGTTTTGCATGTGCATGTGATGTGGTATAGCAGTGCTCATAATAATTCGATTATGTATGAGATGACTATATGATGTAAATTGATTAACATGACCTGCGTGTCATGATTCGGCATGATGGCTGGAGCCATATGATTGTCACTTTAATGACTTGCATGTCAACCTTACGTAATGCACTTATTTTATTAGCTATAGAGATAGCAATATTATCCGGTGCATCGACAAGGTGGTGGCAATCTTCGCGAAGGTGAACACCGACGCGAATGCGGAAGACGAAGAAATACAAGACTTCTCCGTCAGAAAGGGCTATACCATATCATGCTATTGTGAATTGCCTGAGATGTTTATCCCTTTGGTGCACCCTTCTTGATTGCGCGATAGTCGCTTTTTATTAGGGTGATCTCTCACAAAAATATCAAAGTAGTTAGTGTTCTCCCAAGTGTAGCACCGTCACGGCACCTATCTTTTCGGGGTACGCCGTGTCACACGGGTACGAATGATTAGAGAAGTGTGAGGCGGGTGAGTTGAGACCTCACAGCGAGATCACTTGGTTGTCTTGACGTTCAGGCATGACCGTCATGAGCTCGCAACACGCCCATCGAAAGATGAACAAGAGTCGCATAGAGATGTGATTGGCAGGTTGGCCTACCGGTTGAGATTTTCGTCATCAGTGGTGTTATACACCAATGGCGAACAATTGATACGCGGATCTTGAATCATTCACAATCAATTATGAGAGATATTGATTTGAGTGGGAGCGCACTGTTGAATTAACACGTTTAATTCTTAGTGCTATTAATTATGAACACTGTCTAAGTGTTTCTTGCAAAATAGTTGTAGAATAATGGCTCACGTTTCCACCTTCCCTGTTAAAATTGAATAGCTGTTAAATATCTGGTCAAAACTATATGATTGGTAACGTAATGTGAGGATTGTCCTCAAGAGTGCCGAGAAGGACTTCGTCCTATCGCATGCTTTCCATATACTCCCGCTAAATGCTATGGATGATGAGACTCTCGTCCTTTGATCCAAAAGCTAGAATTCCGTTGCGGTCAAGTGCAATATGTTTGATTCCATGAAACTCGAACTTAGAAAGTTTGGGATAGTTATGTGATATTCATGGAACTGAAAATTAGTTTTCAGATACAAACAAAGGCTGAAATATATGAAATATCCAAAGGAATGTTTGTTTGCAAATTATTCGTAAAGTGTTTAATATGCATTAGACTGATAAGAGAGGGATCCAGGAGAACGCCTGTCATATGATGAAACGTGAATAAAACAACAACTTAAGGAGAAAGGAAGTGTCCAAAGGGTGTTAGTATGACTTACATGCCTAGGAAGTCTGGGGCTAACGCCACTCTTAAGTTGGGTGCTTCTTTTGCGAGTAGGAGAAATACTAAAAGTTAAATTGTTAGAAGTATAAAGGCAAAAGGAGCGAAGACTGGAATATCCAGCTCATATGTATGAATGCCATACGAGTTATTGATGTATAGAAGGCTGGTCAGAAGAAATAGTTCTTGGGAATTATGATTAAACTTGTTAATCACTAATTCTTGGGTATTGTGAGTTGATCACAAAGATACCCGGTCGATTGCATTATGTTGCGAATTCATGCAAGAACTACTACCGCCTGAAAGACTAGCCAGGAATGAGGTTTCGATACGCGATGAGATCATAGTAAAAGTTACTATACCTTCCATCGGTGTATTCCCTATGTATTTATTTTCATAATTCATTATAGAGTTTTACACACTCTATCCCTTTGTGTAAGGTATCTTGCAAAAAGGTTGTTCATAAGAGAACTTTTGATGTTCAGTATTATGAATGAACATAAGGGCCATACTTTCATTATGAATGAGATGTATGTTATGAATAATGATATTAATATATTACCTCTGTGTTTACTTTCATAATTCATTTTAGAGTTTCATACACTCTAGCCCACTGCACAATGTTTTTTGCAAAAGGGTTGTTCATAAAAGAACAATTGTTGTTCAATATTATGAATAACATGAAGGTCCATGATTCCATCCAAGATGGGATGTATGTTATGAATATTGATGGTAAAATGATACATCCATAACACTGACGCTAAATGTCGCAAGACAATGAGAATACCACACATGTGTGGCACTACATTTGGTCACAATGGAGAAACCCGCACAGAAAAATTCCATTGTGATGGATTTTGAAGTCGTTTGATTTCGAATCACCTGACTCTTGCAACTTTCCTTCGAAAAGTGAAGTGACTGAAATACCGTTCATAGGCCATAAGGAACGAGCAACAAACTTATTGGTGATCATACATTTTGATGTGTGTAGTTCAATAAATGTTGTTGCAAGTAGTGGATTTATCTATCTTCAGAAATGAATCAAGTAGATATATGATATTTGCTTGATGAGACATAAGTCTGGATCTTTTGAAATCAATCGGAAGGTTTTTCAAAAATGAAGTAGAAGTTATTGTAACAAGAAAATTATGTTTCTGCAATTTGATTGCAGAAAGGAATATTTGAGTTACAAGTTTAGCGAATGTCTGATGAGTTGTGAAAAGAGTTTCATAACTTACACCTCCCGGAACACCACTATGAGTTGAATGACTGTGAAGATGTAATCAAACCATTTATGACATGGTAAGATCAAAGATGACATAAATAAATTTGCCATTATCACTTTTAAAGAGTAATGCTTTAGAGACTGTGGCTTTTACACTGAAAAGAGCTCCATCAGGTCTGTTGAAATGATGGCATGGTATGGTACGCCCAACCATGTTATATATGTTCTTAACATTTGGAATATGGGGCTTGTGTAAAAGGTTACAAACCTATTCCAAATCAGACAAGTGCTACTTTGTAAGTTATCCCAAGTCATTGGGTATTCCCCCACCACTATACCGAGGCAAAGGATTTTTGCCACAAAACGGCATGCTTTGAAAGAGAATAGTTCTTGCAAAAGGGTAAGTGGGAGGACAGTGCAACTCGACGAGAAAACAAGTATCTTCGTCATCAGGTCAAAGGAAAGGAACCTTGGAAGTGATTCCAGAGTTTCCTACTGCGACTGATACGGAAGCCTCTACATGAGATGTATGGACTTCGGTCGAACTTGCAGCTGAACAACATAGGCAAAGCTCGTGCAAACCTCTTAGGTGCGCAAACGAGACATCGTTGTTAGACAATAGTATACCTATAATACACAAGGAAGCGTTGATGGGCCCTGACTCCGGAATTGGCTAAATGCCAATATAATCCGAGATCATAAATGATTCAAGATTTAAATCTTGATAAACCCTCCGAAAGACTTGGAGTCTAACCGATTGTAATGGGACTATAAACTGATACGGATAAAAATGTTTTATCCATTAAGCTCGACTTGTTGCAATAACAAGTTCAAGGAGTTGACTACAATGAGATTGTCCCACCGTAGCAATGCTTAAAGTCGGTTCGGGTTAAACTAGCAATTAATACATCTTTCAAAACGTGAGATATGAAACATGGATGACAAAAAGAATTTCCATGAAATGGAAATACAACCTAGGACTTGTATGCGATACAATCCAAAGTATTTTGTCGGTCCAGAGGATGCTAGTAAGTATGCTAGCTTCAGAGTTCCAGCAATGGACAGAAGAGAGCAAAATGGAGTTGGAATCTTCGTTTTTGATGGGTAGTCAAAGGGGTTTGACTTCATCAATGGGTAACGAAGATGCTTGTGGATTCAAGAAAGTAAGTGGGAGCATAACAATATTTCTGAAAACCTTGTGTGCTTGACACAACGTTTATTGGAAATAAATTTCTTGACACGAATTAGGACTTCATTTAAAAATAATTTTTTGATGAAGTGCTTGGGATAAATAGCCTTGATATTAGGCATAATGATCTATGGAGATAGATTTACCTAATAGGGCTGAGCAAAAATACATATTGACAAGATGCTAAAACCGTTTAGCACTAAGAACGACAAGGAGTGATTCTTGTCGAAGTCGCATGGAAAGAGTTTTTGCAAGAATCGGTGTCCCAAAACACTGATGAGCAAAATACATGATGGAGAATCCACACACTCCTGTGTTTGGATTAATCATGTATTCCATGGTATGTAAGACAACTAGATATGTGCAATACTCCCAAGCTGTTGCGAGTATAGATACCAAAGTGATCAAAAGTACTGATCATGGGACAATAGTGAAAAAGGATCATTGAGTACTAAAGTAGCACTAATGGCATGTTTTCTCGCAAGTGGAGATCATGAAGAGTTCGTTGTAAAAGGTTACATCGATACAATCTTCATCATTTCTCCATGCGATTTTCGATTTAAATTGAGGGTTTTGTGTAACACACAATATGGTGGTGCAGTTAGTTGGAAATTGTTCCAGACAAGTTACTGTGACGAATTCTATAACAGAGGCGAAGTATGTCGCTGCTTTAGAAGCGACAAAGACAAAGATGTTGAATCATATAGTTTATTCATGAACTTAGTATGGTTCCAAGAAGGCTTTGGTCAATGGGACACTATTGCAGATAGTTGCTCCATAACTCAGTCTAAGGAATCAGGTTTCGACCAATGATTCACATATATACAAAGCCAAGTCCGCACAAAATATGAATTTTGTGAAAGTGTGAAAACGCGAGGATATGCAGAGATACACACGGAGCTGAAATTTTCAGATCCGATGGACATCAGGCTATACCACATGTGAAGCATTTTATACACCGTTATGCCATAGGTGTAATGTGCATTAGCACTAACTAGATTGTTGACTCTAGTGCAAGTGGGAGTCTATAGGAGATATTCCCTAGAGGCAATAATAAGTGATATTATTTATCTCCAAGTTCATGATTATGTTTATGTTCCATGCTATAACCGTTGTAGTTCCCGAGCCCGTATATCCATAAAGGCTCTGGGGGAAACCCATGTGCACGTGTGGAATAATAAATAATAAAATGTATTTCTAGTCATGCCTCTAAGACTAGCTCAATAATTGCATGATGATTATGTTTTCCCAATCATGGGCATGTCTATGCTAGCAACTTTGAGGGCACAATGTTAGAAGAACATTTGATTTGAATCGACCCGAGTTGATGTTATGCTATGAGATACATTCCTCACAAGTTTATGGTTAATAACACAGAGATGGTTAATGTTTGCATAATTCCTTAGACCATGAGAGTATCGAGTTTCTTCATACTTGCTTCATGAACTTTGGGGTTTGTTAAACGTCATCCGTAAATGGGTGGCTATTACGGCGGCTTACGGGTTCATGGAAAAGTGTGTCAAGTAACTCGATAGCTCAAGATTGGGATTTGCTCCTCTGATGATGGAGAGATATTCTCGGGCCCTCTCGGTATTATGGTATCCATCATCGTCTGGCCAGACACAATGTGATTTGATCACTGGGATGCCGGAACACGGAAACGAAAAAAGAGAACAAAACCAGTAATGAGGTAACTTGCATGGTGGACAAATTGTTCATCCACGAGGATGCAATAAATCTCACCTCGGGTGTTTGTGACATATCGTGAAGCAACAGGAATAGCTCATTGCAACTGGAGGTTCACTCGAATATTTATTCGTGTGGGTATAGGGGTCAATATGGGTGTCCACGGCTTCGATGTTGATCATTGATCGGAAGGGGTTCCGGGTCATGTCTATACTTCACTGAACCTATAGGGTCACACGCTTAAGGGTCATCTATCTGTTGAATACTAGACAAGGAGTCTGAGAGAAAAACACCGAAAAAGTTTCGGACACCGGAAAGGTTTCGGACAGCGGAAAAGTTCTGCAGAGAGAGGTCATCGAATGAGTTTCGGTGAAACCGAAAAGTTGTTTCGGGATATACTATTAAGTCAAATTAGTTTTAGCACATGCTTGATAATTCTTGGAGGGTGCTAGAGTCATTCTGGAAACTTTCTGGAATTTTCCGGGATAAAAGCTGGATATGCTCCGGAGCTGCCGGAACCACTTCAGATGCTTTTCGCAGATGAAAGCCACTAATCCGGAATTGTTTCGGAATGCTTTGAAAATTATTTTAGTGGGTACTGGAAATGTTCTAAGCCCACATAAATATTTTCAGTTCGAACGGACGCTGAAAAATGTCGTCATGAATAGTGAAAGTGCTTTTTGGGATATTTATGGAAAGCCACCTTTTGGGGCTTTTCCCAAAAGGCTTCTAGAAGGACTTGGGAATCAAGGAACCCCCTTTGGGGGGGGGGCATGAAGATGGGACGTTGGAGGGTGCAGCTCCTCCATGGGGCTCCACTTGTCATCACTTTATGCCCTTTCTGCCCATTATGTGTGACATAAAGTGTGGGCAATTTGGGTTTTTCATGTGTCCCCTACCCCTTGTGTTTTCCTATAAATAGAGGTGGAGAGGCACTCTCCACACTCACTCTTTCTCACATACAAGTGCCATTGCAATGATCTGGCTTCTCTCTCCACTACAAAAAAATACACTTCCGTGATGATACGTGTTTGTCACAGTAGGTCGCGTTTTTTGTCATGCATGTACATCCATGAAAAATTTATGACAGAATCAAGATAGTCATACTGTCTGTGTCGTCAGAGAAGTGTTCCATGACATTACCAAAATTATCATCACAGAAGTGTGCACTTCCATGACGATAAATCGCGCGTCACAGAAGTGCTTTCGTCAAGGGTGACCGACACGTGGCATCCACCGTAACGGAAGGCCGTTAAGCTATCGGGTCGGGTTTTGGATCCGATAAGCCGTTAACATCCCCGACCAATGGGGATTTTCCACGTGTAAAAATCATCATTGGCTGGAGGAGACACGTGCCAGGTCCGCGTTGGCACAGGTGTCACTCATCCAATGGGCGAGACGCACCTATGATATGTTGACACGTGGACCGACCCATCAAGTTTAAATGGGCCGGCCCAACTGAAGGCCCACAAGATTTTGCGGACCATAATGGGCCGGCCTAGCTAAAGGCCCATGAGATTTTGCGAACCATAATGGGCTGGCCCAGCTAAAGGCCCACAAGATTTTGTGGGCCATAATGGGCCGGCCCAGGTAAAGGCCCACAAGATTTTTGTGTGCCATAATGGGCCGGCCCAGGTAAAGGCCCACAAGATTCTTGCGGATCATAATGGGCCGGCCCAGCTAAAGTCCCACGAGATTTCGCCGACATTAATGGGCCGGCCCAGCTGTAGGCCCACAAGATTTTGAGGACCCTAGTAGGCCGGCCCATTAACTGGCTGCCATGTTTTGGGCCAAATGCCGGCCCATATTTGATCCGATCCATTAATGTCCTACCACGCTTCGGGCCTAATAGTGTCCCATATGAGATCCGGCACGTTAAAAGCCTACCATGTTCTGGGCCAAATTATGGCCCAGATCAGGTCCGACCCTTTAAGAGGCTTTGGGCTCAACTATGGCCCATATCAGATTCGGCCCGTCAACTGGACACTATGCTTTTGGGCCCACTTGCTAAAGGCCCACTTAGTAATTCGGCATGATATTAGTTTTGGCCTGTTAAGGGCCCGTTTAACATTTTGGCCCTATATTAATTTCGGCCTGTTAAAAGCCCGTCATATAGTTGGGCCTAACTACGACCGGTTTGCATCCGCCCGCTCGCATGACCGATATCCGATTGGGCCAAACAAGGACCGAGACAATTTTGGCTGTTAAAGCCCGTGATTTGATTCGCACAATCATGGGCCAGGGTTCATTTCGGGCTGCTGCCGACCCGTGAGCTGTTCGGCATGTTTCAGGCCCAACCTACATCGTGATTGCATGACGGCCCGATTATGTACCGTAATTTTACAGTTTGGCCGGTTTACTGCGAAGACATGATATATATACAGTAAAATAACTGCATCATCGTGAATAAGAAAAAACCTAGACTATACAATAAAGAAATTACGGCATATTGCATCCACTGGGCATCAAAGTTCGCCACTGTGATAATAAAGCACAAGTAGACAACAGATTACATACACTGGGCATCAAAGATCGCCACCAGTGCAAATAAACACACCGACAAAATAATATGCAAAACCGACAGCACTTCAATAGAGTTCAAGAAAGGTTAGCCCTCTTGGGAGCTGCAGCGCAAGCAGCTGAGCAAGATGATGAGATCGCTTGTTCAACACTTATATCTTCCTCACTCAAAGATAAACAAGGCATAAATGATGTGTTTTGCACATAAAAGTATCGATCTTGACAATTCATCACATTTCTTCGATTTAATAAAGTGACACATTTTAAAATTGCATTAACACAATATGGTATTGTTCAGGTCAAGACATGGCAGGAAATGACATTGTGAAGGAGTTGGCAGCTTCACAACACCACTGGATTACAGATCAAGAACTCATAAGTATCAATGGTTAGTGTGCTGTCAATTTATACCATATTAGATTGGCAAATAAAGAGACGGTTTAAATAATAGTAGAATGATATGACATTGTTCATAGTTAAGACATTGCAGAATATGACATTGTGTTGTAGTGGGTAGGTTCACCACACCTTTGGATTACTGATGAAGAATGAAGCATACATGCAAAGGCAAAAGAAGATCACTTGCTCAGATAGTTTAATTTACATGGTATGAAGAAGGAACTTGGTTGTACAATTGAAAAATTAAATTGAGAAAGGATAAACTTTTGTTTAGGAACTACATAATAAACTTTAAGCAAGCAATTTGATGCAAACACCAAAATAAACAGCTGCTAGGTCATGCCTAACCAAATATATACAACAAAGTTTGAAGGCTTGAGATGGACAAACTTACATTATTGGTGAAGACAGGCTCTATAAAGGCCTTGTCCATGCCGATGGGGGGTCAATTCAAGAAGTTTACCACGAATCTTCTTCAAAAGCATTGCCTTTATTCTACATTTTGTTAAGAGTAAATATAGATGTGATAATATACGAAAAATGGAGAATATTTAAGATAAGATGAAGAGTGATGCTACATAACCAAGTAGCTATAAATGTAAGTGTAGCGACACAGCAAAAGGTATAGCCAAGAGCAATGCACAGCTAAACTTCTTCAAGAATAACCTTATGGTAAGAGTCAATATAGATCGATGTGTAGAAAATGGAGGGCAAAGGAAAATAAGCTGCAGAGTGATGGTACATGAACAACTACCTGTCATTATAAGTACACTGATAAAGGACATCATGTACTTACAAGAACAATGCAGAGCTAAAAAAACATTGGCATTGGATATATTCTACACTAATGTAACCATTCATACAGATCATATAATTTGGAGTGAACAATTGATAAGCAAGCTATCATGCATACTGCTGTCACATAATGAACCAGATATGTATGCAAGTACAGTGATACAGGACAACATGTACTAACAAGAGCAAAGCAGCGGGCATCATATTTGCGATATCCTGTCGTTCTTGTCAAACCGGAATTCTTCTTCGAGCAGATTTCCTGCAAAAAAGATCCGTAAGGCACATGCGGAAAAGTAGAAGTTCAAATTGTCATGTGATTTCATAGACAGTACCTCATCCTGGGAATGAGACCAGTGCAAAACAATGTTTTCCATTCAATGTCTTCTAAATTTAGCACATGAGACTTCACCGGAAATTCGTTTATAGACTTGCCATCAAAGTGTGATTTCCTCAGGTAACACCGATACTGCGGCAATGCTTCCTTGAAAAGCACAAGCAAGCTTTGCTCGTCATGACTATCCAGATTGACCTCGCCTAGTTACAACAATGTAATGTAAAACATTGATGTGTTCAATCAGCGTAAAACAGGAAAATAATAACCATGAATAATAGCACTTACACGTTAGTTGGACAGAAGATGTGAAAATGGTGTTTGTCTTCACAATAATCTTCCCATGATGGGAATATATGCACGTAGTCCCTAACAACATTGAAAGCATTGTCTTTAAAGTAGGAATAAATGGAATGGGGTTCCAATCTCAGGAATTGGTCGTCTCTGCAGTTGGGATAGGTCTTCGACGGTGGACTTGCTGTACTTTTGTCGGAGTGGGATTTTTTGTGGTACAGCTGGTGCTATGGCAAATGAAATCGGTATACCTTTTGCTGGAGTGCAGGTCCCGTGTGGTGGGGCTAGTGGTGTGGCCAGTGAAGTATGGGTACAGATCTCTTGGAGTCGGTCCTACGTTTTGTGTTACTGGTTGTACAACCAATATAAGTGGGTGTCTTGTCGATTTCTCCGCACCACCACGTTTTTCAAGGACTTTGCTGGTGCTCCTTCAGGTTCGGCAATCACCCTCTTCCTTTTTGATGTCTGATGCACAAGAACAACATTTGATTGGAAAAACATGGTATGATGACAGATGGAATATGTATTGATAATGGATGGGCATGGCATCTCGACATATATGATGAGTAAACTAAGCAGATGGCGGTGCAACAAAGTAGAAGAAATGCAAGACAACATATGCAAGATACCCGCAATCAATAAAACATTGCCAAATTAGAACAGGCACCTTGATGGGTGAGCAGGACAGGCCATCTGCCTTTGACTCCTCGAGGTTAGAATAGTCATTAGGATCATATACTGAACAAGAATCAACAGGTGGGGAGAGTATGAGTTTCATTGCATCCAGAATGGCACTCAATGCCTTGGTGCCAATTTTGTAAGTCATTGCAGTGTTTAGCTTCAAGAGTGGACTGCTGCTAGTGCGACACAAAGCAGCTACACAGATCATAGTGTAGATATAACGGGAAAACCTTAAGCATCAGAGTAAAATCAGCAAAGTGGAACTTGCTGGAATATATGTGCTAGTATTGTCGGTACGGCTAGAAAGTATTCGGATACAAGCTCTCTTCAAGTGAAGGTGCGGTACTATTAATATCAGTGTAACTCTCAAAGGCGACACAGCTCCCCGCATTCCCTTGCTATTCTTATAGGATTCAAGTGGGTAGGCCACTACAAATCCTATTCCTATATCTTTACAAGATCCTACGAATCAAAGAGGCTCAAAGTGTCCATCACAACCGACCGTATAGACCTCTACACTGCAAATGTCCCTACTCATCTTCAGTATAAGGAACATACTATACTACTATCATACTCCCTCCGTTCCAAAATATAAGTCTTGGTAGAGATTACCACTATGGACCACATACAGATGTATCCAGATACATTTTAGAGTGTAGATTCACTCATTTTGCTCCATATGTAGTCCATGGTGGAATCTATACAAAGACTTGTATTTAGGAACGGAGAGAGTACATATTAAAGAAGAATGGAAGAGGAACATGGTAAAGAAGAGCAAGCAGATTTTGGATAATAAAATGTTGGTTGTGCAAAGGCCCACACATGATGAACCAGAGCGCATTAAGAATGCAACTCCCAGCTGTCTCTCGACCATTTCAGGCGGTTGGATGAAGATCCCACGCCTCCTAACCCTTCTTCTTCCTCGTCTCGATTCTTCCCATACTGAACACAGACGGGTCACGGCGGACCACCGCCCCCACCGCCTGTGTTCCTCCGCCACCCCACCCCGACCCCCCCCCAACCCCCACCAGCGTTGAGTTTTCTTTGTTCGACAAGGCCCCACAACCACCCGAGCCCCTTCGATCGCACCAGCGAACTTCGGCGAGCTCTGAAAAATCGACTGACCCAATTTTGAAATTTAGTCTACTTTGATTTAACTAGTGTGGAATATAAAAGGGGTAAACCATAAGCATTGGGAGTATAGTGTTGAGCGTGCCATGGTGGATCTGGAGGTGCAAACCGGACAAAGGCAACTTCGCAACCAAGACAAGAAATTAGAGTAAAGCAGTTGCGATCTATTTTCTTGTTGCGATAAATAAGTTGAGCAGATACGAAAGAGTACCGCCTCTGGTGTGGCGCCGTGTACGCATCTGCTGAGAATTTGATGGTGCTGCGGTAGCGATGGCTGTCGGTGGAGTGGAAGCAGATCTAGGAGGGTAGACGGTGGCGGCGGGGTGCGGTGGATGAGACGGTCGTAGGAGCGGCGCCAGCAAGGTGGACGACAGCGGGGATGAAGCGAGAGGACGGGATGCAAGGATCCCGGTCCGAAGCCGTGGATGAGAGAGGTCGATCTCTTGTAATGGACGGCAGCGTCGGGGTATCAGCTCCGGCATGGTGGAGGAGGACGGCGGTGGCGGGGGGTGGTGGACGGCAAGGACGGAGGAGGTGGGGTGGAGAGGGTGTTTTGGCGCCCACGGAGTACGAATGGGGAAAAGGGAGGTAGAGAGGAAGGGGGGAACCATGTATTCAGGGCGTGCTTGTCTCAAATGCGAGGAAATTTACAAACTTAGCCCCCGTTTCAAATTTCTACTACATCACATCAACATTAGTCGGTTGGGGATAGGACGGTAATCTCGCATACACCGAATATTTGCCGACGAGAGTTTGTTTTTGGCGCCCACCGTGTATGATTATGAATCAGGGAGGGAGTCGATTTCGGCCGAGGACACACTGTGTTTTGGCGCCCACCGTGTATGAATCCGGGTGAGAGGCGGTTACGTCACGTTTGGGTTACAAACCTACCCCTATCGAAACCTATAGAAATCCAGCAGATAGGCTTTGTGTGGCAAGGATAGGCAGTAGTGATTTCCATCTCGCAGATTTTGGTTTCGGGCGGTTACTGCGACTTTCCCCGCTTCGTTCAAATTATGCAGAGTGCACGTTTACCGTGCCAACTCAATTCGAATCCTGTTTGTATTCTTATTTTTTTTGGATGGGATCCATTTTCAATTGGAATTACATTCTACATACATCATTTTTTTTTATATATACTTTCAAAAGCACAACAAAGAATTCTGCTCCTTTATATGTATAATATGATTTACAAATACAACAATCTCGAAATCTTAAGGTTGAATTTGAAAAATTTAACCAAATTATGTTCTACTAAAATGTATGGATCAGTAATATCTACATATTAAATAACATAGATGTGCGTGAATTCATATGAGTATGCATGTTTGATAGATCAATTTTGGTTCGAGTATGGATTACATGTATCATCATCTCAATTCAAATATTTGAATCCTTTTTGTTCACTCCTTTCACGCCCATCTCTCTCGCATGCATGCTCCTTCGTAGCTATCACTCTCTTTTCTCCAGCTCACCCAGACGCCACTTCATGTTTCTCCTATCCTCGCAAACATGGTCTCTCGACGTCTCCCTTGAGAAGTGTCACACTCTCCCTATCATTATACATTACACGGTTTTCATTATCTCTCACGTCTCTACTGTTCTCTGGTATCACTCGGTACCTAAGCTTTCTTTTTCACCGCCACACACAGTCTCCACTCGTCTTTCACTTTGTCTTTCTCTCTATGGGATTCTCTCACACACCCTATATGTCTCTACATATGACTCATACCACTAAAATTACTCTCTCTCTCTCTCTCTCTCTCTCTCAGAGACACAACATTTGTTGCGGTCTCCTTTTCGCTCCATCCCATCGACATTATTCATTTGTTTACCGATCGACAACCCCGACTACCGTCTCCTCTCTCTCTCTCACAGACACACACACAACTCCTGCTTCCACTCCCCTTCCCGACCACCGCCTCTCTCTCTCTCACACACAAAACTCTCGCGCCAGCACCCGACTCGTATTTCTCTCACAAACATTTATCGACTAGCTAGCCTCTAGATAGGTTTATACACCCGCACACTCGTGCTTCCACCATCGCATACATGTCTCTCTCCCGCTCCTTGTATCTATGTAGATTTTTCTTCCCTTCTTGAGACACGCCCTCTCGATCGTGCACACACACACTATCGCCTCATTTTAAGCTGATACCTATCGCACACACACTCCTTGTGTCTTTGTCACACATGCACTCCGTCCTCCTCCACTCCCTCTCACACACACACACATGGGCTTTTTGCAACAACTAGCAAGATGCCCATGCGTTGCATGGAACATCAAGATGCATTTGTATGAGTAGTTTATCTTGTGGGGGAAAAGGATGAACGAGGGAAGGCCTTATTTGCAAATGTGGAGAGGGGTGTGGGTATCTTTTTGCAAAATTGCCATAGTTTCCTTCCTATCCGTCAGATATAGATTGGACGACCTATATTGCAGGATGGCAGGCACACGATCATCACCGACAACGCTGTTTATAAGAGTAGGGATAAAAAATAGAGTTGGTGATGATGGTGGGCCTGCCATCCTGCAATGTAGGTCGTCCGATTTATATCTAACGGATAGGAAGGAAAATATGGCAATTTACCCACACTCTTCACCACATTTGCAGATAAGGCCTTCCCTCGTTCATCCTTTTCTCCCAAAAGATCTTGATATTCCGTGCAACGCACGGGCATCTTGCTAGTAAGAGTAGAAATTAGACATATACCACTTCTCGAATCTTGAAACCAACAACATTCCTCCCTTACATCATCAAAATCGCCAAAGGAATATATTTTGAGTGAAACATAACATATTTTTAGTGATATACGTATTTCAAAACTAGACTTTTTTTCTATCAAATCGGTGAATATGTATTAATCTACTTTGATCGTGTGGCAACGCATTGGCACATTGCTAGTAGTTATTATAATTTTTTGGACACCAGACAAATGGTGGAGTACATATACGAAGAGAAGAGGCGCACACACGCAGTCGGCCTCTCGTTGTCTCGCACACATGAGTGTTACGTAAAGGCGACGTTAACAAATAAACCCTAAAACCCTAGGTGCACGATTGCTGCATTCGCGGGTACCGGGTACGTGGTTGAGCACTTTGTAGGAATAGTCAGCTCGCATGATAATTTGATCCATAGGAGTTGATGGTCGGGACCACAGGTGAACGACTTGGAGCGCGGTGGCTCGCCAGTTGCCACAGATCGAGTAGCCACATTTAAAATATTGTTTTTTTAGCGGGGTTAAGAGTTCCGATTTTCAATGGTGCGTTATAAGTAGTAAGTAGTTTTTAGAACGATTGGTATGGAGCGAAAATGGAATTCATAGTACTACGTACCTCCTTGGCGTATGGTTGTATGGTTTTTTTTTGCGATGGAGGTTGTATGGGTTTATGTTGCAAGATGTTGAACCTGGTAGTTCTAGGGCAAATACTATGGTTTAGATTTAGATGCTGGTTTTCAGTAATGAAAATCGGAAGGGGAAACCCTTCTTTGATTAAAAAAAACTACTACCTCCATTCTGATTTACTAGTCCCCATCGTACTTTGGGTCAAAGTTGGTCAAAGTTTGTCCACGAATTTTACTTGTAAAATGTGAATGGAAAACGTGATTTTGTTATACCCAAACAAAAAAGGACTGGAGGGAGTGATTGCTCTGACACGGACGCGACCTCTCATAGCGCAGGCATTGAACCGGCGCGCCGGCCAAGAGGGCCACACTTGCTGCAGGCCTGGCTGAGCACGCCTCCTCGCCGCGTGCAACCAACTTAAGACTGCCCCGCCTGCCTTCATTGAATCCGCGCGTGTGCCGGCAACACGTCCTTCCGCGAGCCGGCAGGCATTTTAGAACACAAAAAATGACTAAAATATAATTAATTTACGCATGGTCTTGACTTGTTGTGCTCACACTGGTAGCAGGAACTAGTAGAGGATTTTCTTTATTTATAACGCTCCTCACATTTTTTTGGCTTTGAAGTGAATCATGGTTGTGGACATTATGTATGAATGTGCAGATATCTGTGAACATGAGTTTGATGTGGAAGTTGAACTTGGAATGTCGGGCTTGCATGAACTATACCATGTCCAATGCTTCGTCTGCTATTGTTTGGAAAGTAATTGCTGTTATTACATGACCCAAAAAAACATTTTGTGCCACATCAGTAGATGCACGGACATCACAACAGGCATGTTGACTGGATAAACATTTGAACCTAGGTATTATGAAGGAAATTTTGTATTGACAACAGTTTTAGATAGCAGGAGACGCCTAGCCTGCTCTGCCTCTGCTAGCTAATTTCTGGCTTCTTCCATCTCTTCTTTGGCTTGGGTGAAGATAGCATCTGATTGCTCTTTTCCTTTCTTCAGGAACTCAGCTACATTCTCAAGGGCTGCTGCATGCTTTCTTTCAGCCTTTACTAATGCCACAAGGACACGAACAGCTGACGACTCCACATGGCTTGTGTGTAATCCAGCATCATCTGGGAATTTGCACCTTGTGTCTAATCCAACATCATTAGGGAACTGGCACCTTGTGTGTAATCCAGCTTCATTTTGGAAACATGATCTTGAGGTTGACCATACTTCCTTCCTCGCAGGAACTACATCCTGACATGAAGTTATTTATTTTTTAGATCAATACTCAGAGCAACCTAGATCCATTTAGTAGAAGCCAGATAAACAGAACTCGGAGAAGTGAAATCAAAAGGAAAATAAAAATAAAAATAGACTACAAGGTGAGAACACCCACTTCCTACATCAAGCTAAAAACGAAAGCATTAGGACGATTAAGACTCTTCTTATTACACATCGAAGAACACCACGCTTAAGAGAAACAGAAACTACAACATATACACATCAAAGAACACGAGGCTACATGAAAGTAATTGAAAGGGTGTTACTTACCAAAGCTCGTTTTACAGGTTCGGTGCAGCTCCTCTTTAACTTGCCATGGTCCTTGAAGATGTCCCGAATATCCCGTGTTTGGTCTTCATTGCTCCTCTGCATGTTCGCGCTCGTGGTTTTAAAATCTCAACATGGCAAGAAAAATATACTACTAGTAATACTCGCGATCTTGTGGGCAACATTAAAGCACTGCCCGCCATGTTAGAGCATCTCCAACAGAATCGCATGCGCGGCGCTTTAAAAAGCGCCATAAATGCTGAGATAGAGAAGTAGATACTAGAGAGTAGAGGATAGTTCTCAGCATAGATAGATAAAAAGATAATTCAACTACTCCTCGTCGTCCGACTCCTCCTCGGTGATGTCCTCCTCCGACGCCCCGATTGTAGGCGTGAAGATACCGATCGTCGCCGGATTCCTGTGGCGCACGCTGCTCCTAGCCTCATGTTGAATTGAGCGTCAGCTTTTCGCCTACGCTTGTCCTCGCGATAGGCGGCTCGCTCCGCCCTCCTTTGCGCGTAGAACTCGCGCTCGTTGATGATGTCCTGCGGGAAGTTATTGGCGCCACAGCGCCATGGCTTCCTCGTCCATCTCGGCGATGCCGAGATGGTGCTCCCGCCTCCGGTTGTCGCGACGATCCTCGTCGGTGCTAAGCCGCGGCAGAGGCGCGAGCTCCTGCGCCCGCTCCCGCGTCAGCACGTTGGGGAAGTTCAATGTTCTATGAGGCCACCGGAGGCGCCACACCGCCGCGTCGTACGCGCGGGCAGCCTCGTTGGCGGTGTTGAAATTACCGAGGCCGAAGTGCATCCCCCGGAACCGGATCTTGGCGGAGAAGCCGCCAGAGGGGCGCGCGCGGACGCCGCGGTATCCCCAAGTTTCCCGGCGATGCGGCGGCATGGTGGCGCGGCGGCAGCGAGGCGAAAAAGAGCGGGGAGAGAGCGATGGCGAGGCACAGAGCGGGGAGAGAGCGGTGGCAAGGCACAGGCGGTGGAGGGCGTTGATTTATAAAGCGCACGGACACATGGCCAAAACTAGCGCGCGCCGGCCGCTTTTTCCGTCTTGTGCGATCCTTTCCGACGCCTCTGCTATCTCTACTCTCTTCTCTACTATTATATTTATTTTATATTTAATATTTAATATTTATCTCTACTTCCTTTCTGTCTACTTTTTTCTCTATACTTTTTTCTTGCAATATAGGCCGTCTGATTTATATCTCGATGATAGGAAGGAAACAAATGGGAATTTTGCAAAAAGATACCCATACCCCTCTCCAGATTTGCAAATAAGGCCTTCCCTCATTCATCCTTTTCTCCCACAAGATAAACTACTCATACAAATGCATCTTGATGCGTGCAACACATGGGCATCTTGCTAGTTCTAAAAACCTTTCCATCATTTGCCACACTACTAGTTGCAGATGAAAAACCTACCCAAGCACAGCGCGATACAGGAGCGACGCACAATTACAAGCTGATATTCTGTTGGACAATGGAGGCTATAACCAATTACTTTTACGGGAACAATAGCACCTACGAAATTTGAAGGGTAGGTATGAACAAAATTGGAACTGCACATGTACTGTTAAGTGATTCAATACACACATTACCAATCGAGGAGGAGAACGATGGTCACGGCGGCCTCTGTGAGTCATGGTCGGCAACGGGAGTCAGTTCGTTGTCCACGACGGTGGTACTTCTGCGCTTGGCGCCGGCTTCCGGGAAGCAGAACCGAGACCGTGGAAGACGATGCCGGGGAAGAGGCTCCGTGTACGACAACGACGGTGGATCGGCTCCAGTGCGGCGTACGAGGTCGTCGATGAGGCAGATGCGCTGCGGTGGATGAGTGCGCCGATGTAAAGGGGAGGAGCACGAAGGCTGCGGTGCCGTGGAAAAGTCTATTTTGCGGTGGGGATAGAAAATGGGGAGTATTCAGGTGTACTACTCTGGGTGCCGGGGTGGGGTTGGCTGGGTAGGGTGAACCTGAAGTTATGAAAATAGCCCCCTACCAAGCGTCATCCGTAGGCCTGTTCCGAAGGCTATGATGGTAACTTCCCACTGCTCGAATCAGGGTCGCGGGAGATTTTCCCGCCGACCTCAAAATTTTGTGACACTGGACTCCCCGTGTGGCGTGTTGAGTGATTCAAATAAACTCTGCATATTAGGTTTGACCGAAGTCAAACTTCCTAAAGTTTGACCGAGTTTATAGAAAAATATAAACATTTACCATAACAAATATGTATGATGTGAAAGTACATTCAATAATGAATCTAATGGTATTTATTTGTTATTGCATATGTTAATATTTTTTGTTATATGCTTTCTGAGAGTTTACAAAACTTGACTTTGACCAATGCTAATACGCGGACTTAAATAAAAACGGAGGGAGTACACATTTGTTTTCTTAGTTTGTAGTGAACTAATCATTTGTTGAAATTGTGAAATAAATATATTAGGCTATTGACTTCGAATGTAATGGTCTATACAATTCAATAGTTACAATCATTGTCGAATCCCAAGATGTATACAAGTTCTATAGTACTTCACGACATGCTCAAACTCACATAGTCCCAGTCAAATGAGAATCTAAATGCATTTCATAGTTATTACTTTGTAGGATGCATCAAAAACAACCATAACTCTACATCAACCATTATAGAAGCAACATTTTGACATATCCCAATGTGTGAATGAAACGTGCAGAGAGAGCTTTTGAAGATGGAGCAGATAGGGCGGGAAAGATTGTATGTATGTGGACGAGAGAGTAGGAGACAAACCTAACAAGACAGAGAGAGAGAGAGAGAGAGAGAGAGAGAGAAAGAGATAGGAAGAAGTTAGGTCTGTGAGAAAGATGGATACATGTAATACTAGTAAGTTGCATGTGCTTTGCACGCTAACCTGTAAAGCATGCGCTTGACTGATGGATTATCCATGGAGCACATTGGAGAGTTTTATATGTTTGCATTTGAAAGCTCACCTCGAATGCTTGCTACTCCACTGTCTCAGCTTCCAATGCCCATTTTCTTGTTTTGCCTTCGTATTTGATCAAGCTCACAGTTTGGAAAGCTTGGGCACCTTCGAAGTGCAATTTTTTTTGCTTGGCAAATGATAAATTGTAAAAAAGAGGATAGCCTAATTGTAGCTTTTGCCATCTTTGCAAATGTCACATGGAGACCTTGGGACACATCCTATTCCAATCCAAATATACACAAAGAATTTGGTGCATGATTAAAGATTGGCTTGGAAAAAAGAACCTCGACCCCCGAAATTGGCATCATTCAACTCCACCCACCTTTGGTGGAACAAAGTAGTCGAGTCAAATGAGCAACCAAACGATGCCATGGCTTATCTTCTTAAGCGCTTTTCATGAGAGATTTTGAATGAGGAATGCTCGAGTTTTTCGCAATTTTGCATCTTTGCCTACGTCTGTATTTGGCAATATCAAGACAGAAGCTAGGTTGTGGTATCACCGGGGGCAAACACTTAGGGGAAATCATTCCTAGAGAGTAGTTTTTTTTGCGAATTTCCTGGAGAGTAATCAGTTTGCTCCTTTTTGAATACGACCTTGTACGTGCTCTTTACTCCTTGCTCATTTAATGAAAAGGCAAAGCTTTAGCCTTCCTTAATAAAACCTTTACCATCTAAAATACTTAATTAGTTCCTAAATATAAGTCTTTTTAGAGATTTCAATGTGGACTACATACGGAGCAAAATGAGTGATTGTACAATCTAAAATATTTCTATATACATCCGTATGTAGTTTTTATTGGACTATCTAAAAAAGACTTATATTTAGGAGCGGAGGAAGTATGAGATGGTGAGCATATTAGAATAATGTGAAGCATCTATTTAGTTTCTTCTATGTTTATGGATTGGTAGAAATCTCTCTCTTTGCTTAGAAAAATATGACTTGTACACGCTAGCTAGATTAATTGCCCGCATACCCTTTTTCTACGGCGGGTGAATCGTAGTACTCCTTTTTTTGACATCAAAATCGTACTGCTCCTAGTGATGTGACAAGACAGTTACCGGCTCGGTCAAGCTAAAAGAATCCATCCATTGGGACCGGCCAGACCGCAGATGGGTAAGTTTCTAGAACAACCTTCTAGCTTCTATATTTTTAAGGGAAATATTGTATAGCTTCTAGGTGGTTCCCGTAGCTGGGTCAGTGTGGACCTGCGACTCACGGCAGGAGAGGTGAATCCGGCACATGCTAGCTATTGGATACATAGCGCTGACGATTGATGAACGGTAGATGTCAACGTAATGTGGGAAATCAACGGCTCCAAGCACCTTAAAAGCGTTTTGGTGGGAAGCTAGGAGGGAAGTGGTAAATCCAAATTCAAAACTGCTACACTATAGTAGTAGAGATAGAGATACATGAGATGCGTGTGCATCTGGATTCTGTATACGTGGAAGGAGAAGAGACAACATGTTTGATGAGAGAGCTGGAAAAACATGGACGAGAGGGGAAGGATCTCGTGGGTTGAGGGATTGACAATTTTGTGCGGGGGAGAGAGTGATTGGTAATTTTGTGCAAGAGAGAGAGAGAGGGTGGGGGGGGGGGGGAGGAGTCAGTCATCTGTCATCACATCACCCTGCTTCCAAATGACCCCGCATTCTCTAGCGCGGTGTGGTCGCCGTCTTCGATCTGCTCGATGCCCTCTTTGTAGATTGAGGTGTTGTGCATGTTGGGGTGCAAAGAAGCACAAGCAAGAGTGGTCGCCGTATAACCTTGGATGGGGATGAATTGTGTGCTCGGGTGTGTGTGTGTGTGTGTTGTGCTGCGTGTGTCTCCCTCTGTGTGTGTGTGTGTGTGTGTGTGTGTGTCAGATATTGAGAGAAAACAAACCTAAAGGAGATAAATGGGTATTCACGAAGAGATTGTGCCGGCCGTGAGGTGGGCAGGGGCCGGGTGAGGGTGTCAAAATGTGCGCGTTGATGCATGTGTTGCATGCGACCGTGCGAGGGATGGACGAATCGAGAGAGATGGTTGTTGTGTTACGGATGCTCCTCTCTTTGTCTCTCTCTCTCTCCCTCTCTCTCTCTCTCTCACACACACACACACAAGTAAACTAGAAGACCGTTCTCTCATGTATACACAACGTATCGGCATCTGTCTATGTCTCACTCATGCATGATCATTTGCACATTCACACCTCTATATGTCTGTATCACACGCACACCGTCTCCACATTGCCCTTCCGCCACAACACACATATGGACACATACACACGTTCTCTCTCAGTCACACACACAAAATCAGTATTAAAAAAAACTAGGGCACACCTAAAACGTCCAAATCCAAATAAACACGAACTGGAGCTAAATTCAAATATATGGAAATATTGCAGCGTCAAGAACTTTCACAGGAAAAAAAGTTGAGTAATATTCGAGGATTGTTTTCACACACACAAAAAGGTTCGGTGGATGTCCTTCGAGCGTGACACGGTGACACACCGTTCGATCGACCACGCGGCCGCGGTTCACGCGCTTGCACAGGATTCCGTATCGTGGCTGTGGTACTAACTAATAAAAGTGCTGCCTAAGTCTAATGTTTACGTGTACTAGTACGGTTTTCTTTTAAGTTTGACCAACCTTATATATAAAACTAAAGTAAGCTCCCACACGCGCACTCATCAATATGCTACCGCCGCCGTTGCGCATGCCGACGCCCGCCTGCTCCGGCCAACAATTTCTCGCCCATCACCGCCGTGTCGCCGCCATCCCTGTGCCATGAAGCCGAAGGCTCGCCCGCTCACGTCGTCTGCAGTCCCTCCTCGCGATGCCGCCGCGCTGCCAAGCACGCGAGCAGCTGGTGGAGCCACGTCTATGCACGCAGCATACGAAGAGGAGGACGAGCGCGTGCTCTAGCACGCCGGCGAGGAGGAACTAGCATGTCATTATCGTCTCCGCCCATGCAGAGGAGGCACGCATGGTGGCTGTCGCGGCGGAAGCCGGTCGCGCACGTGTCGAGCCTGCAAACCGGGTGCGGACGCGGAATCTACCTTCGAGACCTTGAATGCCACGTGGATCCTGCAATCTGAAGGAGCAATTTGGGTCAGTCGACTCATGTGAGCCGTTTGATGCAACATGGATGGCTAGAAGGGCTTCTTCCACCTCTTCTGCCGTCTTCTTCCTTCGCTCCGTTGAACTTTCACAAATCTACTGACCCAAATTGTACTACTAGTACGAACGTATTAAGTACAGTAGGAACACGAAGATACAAGCAGTAGTACCAACTGCAAGAAGAACAGTAGTAAGACATAGTACTAGTACTACTGTACGTACTAAAGAGTTCAAATAACGAGAAAGAACATAAACATAGTTCTGCTGGGGCCTTAGCACAACACACCCTTGAAAATAAACTAAGCAACTAGTCCGCTTGACACTGCAGTAGAACCAGCATGAGCGACGGCACTGCCACCTACTCGGAGTCTGAGTCCACATCCTCGACTTCGTCCTCGTCCCTCTTCCTCTTCGCTGACGCTTCTTTGCTTGAACCAGACCCTGGGCTCTGCTTCTTCATCCAACCCTTGTATATATTTAAACAAAGGTAGGCATCCATTGCTGCGCATGGATGTGATCTTCATCTAATGTCTTCGACTCCCATGCATGATGAAACTCGTGATGAGGTTTCTTCAGTTTAGCATATGAAGGATCAATCATGGCTGCTGCCAGGGTCAGCATTGAAGGTTGAGAGGAGGACACCAGGCTTGCCTTCTGGAGATCGAAGGGCTGGCCTACAACGAGACCTATCCGACGCAGGACATCCATGTCGTTCTTAAAGCCTACAGTAACGAATTTCACTCTTTTGTCCTTGAGGAAGTTCTTAAAATCCTGGCATTCAACGTCGGCATGGCATATGTGGTAGACCAAGCAAATGTTATGTACACAAACCTGGATCACGGCGGGCTTCTTCCTCTCTTCGTCCTTTAGATCCTTCTCTCGTCCCAGGACTGTGGTGTACTCAACATCTAGCCCAGCGACCCACTCATCCGTTGAACTGTTGAACATGCGTAGGAAGCAAGCAAGCCATGCTTTCACCGTCTCGGATCCACGTGTGTAGATGACAATGAACTGATCGCTGGTGATGGATCTAACCTGGTACTCAGCGGCGACCATGGAGATTTGGGAGGCCATGGATTTTGGAGGAGGGTTAGGAGAAGTTGAACTATTGTACCCCACAAAAAAACTGGGAGCGAACTAATGTGAAAGGACGGGACGATTGGGAGCGAACTGTTGTAAGGTAGAAGACGAGGACGAGTAGGGCGTGCGAACGGCGTGGGGTTGCTGGCTTGCCCAGTGGATAAACGGCTGCAAGCCCCCAAAGAGTTCTTGAGAACTATGCGGGACCCACTAGATGTCATGTCTACTAGACCCATATCGTAGGCCTGACGGTATAGCTTCTGCCTGTTCGCACGCCATGCCGGCGCGTGGATGTAACTTCACTTAATTCCTTCAAACGTCGCGCCCCACGACCTTCGCCTCCCTCAGCTGGTCGCACCTTTGAGACTTCGACCGCTATAAATGAGCAATTTTTTGCCTTTTTTAGACAAGCAATTTTTTGCCTACTCGCATGCATGATACTCCCTCTGGTCCTTTTCACTCCCATCAACCGCTTGCAAAGTGTTTGACCAAATTTATACTTTTTTAACACCACCTTATATTAATTAACCAGCCACACCAAGACACTCATTCGATACAATATTCACCACATTGGCGATACGTTATTTACAAGAATACCATCTAATCTATTGTCAAAGCTATACTTAGCGATTAAGTGTGCCACCTTATTGGCGAACGGATAATCTTTGACAATTGAAGATTGTTGATCAACTTCGAGATGCTCAATGCTTTCATCTTGAGTCACGATAGCAGAGACTGTCATAGTCCCCGGATGCAAGAGACGCTACCACAAAAGCGCAATCAGTCTCTAAAATTATAGGATTATGAAGAGAAATACCTATGTAGAGACCAGCAATGCAAGCCCTAAGCTCGCTTCCTCCACGCTTTGTGAGCATCAATGAAATCCCGACCACATTTATACTAAAATATCAATATCTACAATACTGATTATAATGAGTATAAGAACTATGTTTTATAATGAGTGTAAAATATTGATTTGACATTGTGAATGTTGACACATTTTTCTATAAGTCTGGTGAAAGTAGAGGTACATTGACTTCAGACAAAACTTAAATGCACAATGCAGACTAGTTCCTCTGTCCAGGTGCGTGCCATGTCCTATCTTGTCATCACAACAAGGTTAGCTATTAGAGTACCACTACCTCCCTTCTAGTTTAAAGGGCTCGATTCAAAATTTTCACCTACTCTTAGCAAGATAGTAGAGGCGGTGGAATAGTTTTTGAAGTCTGCAAAAGTACTCAACTAGTGTTGTCGTTCTTCACAAAAAATTTGTTTACCAATGCATGCATGAACACTAGTTACTCTAACCCCCCTCTCTTCTTTAATTCTTTGCCACATGAGCATGTTTGCTATTCCCGTGTGCATGATACCAGTTAAGATACCACCATTATGGCCAGCCTTAATCATCGCATGCAATAATTTAGTGCACCTTGAAATATAAACATGTGTGGGGCGTGTATGTTTTTAATGACTTGAGACTATACCTAGCCCGGCATGCAAGATGACTAATTATGCACCGTTCTCCATACCTGCAGGAAGCCCGTTCGTCTCGAAATCTTTTCCTCTCCATGTGTGGAAACAATATGCCTGCCAAACTCTCCTTCTCCCTCCGGCGGTCCCACCACTCCACCCAGTGTGAAAAAATCAGCATGCATGACTCTCCTCCCCCCACGCTCGTCCAATCCGTTGTGACCAGCAATATTTCCACCCCTTCGTTCCCCCGTAGTTTACTCCAACAAATATGCCAACGTAGCTGTTACTTAACTGCAGGTGCATTGGGTCACTGACATATGGGCCCAACAGGGGTCTGGCCCACATGTCAGTGACGCAACTGGACCTACAGTTAAGTCAGTGCAGCTCAGTACATATCTTATGTAGGTGTGCCATTGCTCGCTATAAATACCGCGCCTCCCACGACATCGCTATCTCCTCCCCCTCACGTTCACGTTCATCGCTATCTCCTACCCCTCCCTCTCACATCGACCACCATGGCATCACCCCTCCCAAGCCCTAGGAGCCCCTCGCTGCACCGCGCGGACGGTCACGCGTCGCCGTTCCGTTCCTCGCCGCCACTAGTCGAGGAGGACGTGTCGGTGTTCCGCTCCTTGCCGCTATGCGACGCGTCACCGTTCCGTTCCTCGCTGCCACTAGTCGAGGAGGACGCGTCGGCGTTCCGCTCCTCGCCGCGACGCGTCGAGGTGGATGCGTCGGCGTTCCCAATCTCGCCCAGACGCGGAGGACGCGCGGCTGCCCCGCTCACGAGGAGAACGCCCGCCCCGCCCGAGCCCCCCAGCCTTGAGGAGCTTTGGAAAGAAATGGATGTCGCCTTGTGGGAGGCTTTGCCTCCAGCAGAGCGCGCCAAAATAGAGGCGGAGAAGAAGGCCGAGGAAGAGAAGCGCACCGTGGAACAAGCTGCCTGGGAGGCCTATGTCGCGTCCGAGAGAGTCAGGCAATTGGCTCTTTGGTTGAAGGCTCGTGCGAGGGCCGTGAGGGTGGCGGAGGACGCCCGTGCCGACGCCCTGAGCGCAGTCAGGCCCAAGCGCCTCATCTACGCTTGGCGTACATGGACCGGGTGCACGCTTCCAGCGAGGAGGAGTACCTGTTGGCGCCGGATCACCACACCGGTGAGATCGCGCTCGCCCGCCGGCAAGCCGCCAATCAGCACCTTGCGAGTTGCAAGGCTGAGGAAGAGGCGTTGTGTCGGCGCGCTGGGAAATGACCGCGCACCAGGGCACTCGTGGCGTGCCGCAAGCGCTCCTGCGAGCGTCGTGGCTTTTAGGAGGAGTATAATTTTTGTTTCGTAAGGCGGTCTCATTAGTATTGGGACGCAAATGATAAATCCCGAATGTTCAGGAATTTTTAGCGTCCTTAATTAAGTATGTAAAAGGGAAAGCTTGGAAACCTTGTGTATTCGTACGCATTTTGCAAGTACGTGCATATAGCACAAACTTTACTATATACTATCGCACTACACGTCTCTCTTGATATATGCTTGTAGACTGTGCTACTCCCTCCGTCCAGGTCAATAAGTCATCTTTGGTTGTGCACCGTGACCAAGAAGGAGGGAAGACTTATACAACTAGATGGAGGGAGTACTACTATTACTTATGTACATGCAAATGCACGTTTTAACATTACGATGCGGTCAACGTGCAGGACCGTCTACCTGACGATACGACCCTTGAATGGTGGTTGAGAGAGAGAAAACGATTCCACAAGGATGACAAGCGAGGGTTTGACACGTTGCTCATTGCGGGTAGGTGGGCTCTTTGGAAGCAACGTAATGCTAGGGTCTTTAATCGAGTTGATCAACAAAAGGATGCTAGGGAGCTTGCCACTATGATCCTTGGTGAGGTAGCCGAGTGGAGGCAAGCAGGTGGTGATGTTGGTGGCCTACAACGATTTGTGAGGAATTAGCTTAGGTGTGCTAGGTGGTGTTGGTGTTGTGTCTGTGGGGCCGTGCATGCGCACTCGAGCCACACTTCTTGTAATTATGCTTTCTACCTTCTATAAAAATATGGTACGCCATTGGCGTACTCTCGAAAAAAACATTACGATGCGGTTTTTGTAAAAGTAGAAAAACAGCACTAGTCAAGCTTGTGAAACGATTCAATGCAAAACAAATGCAAAAATGCTCGTTTGATTGTTTACTTTTAGCTTCCTTCTCTGTGGTTATTTCTCATTCGTACGGAGTATCTCACTGGTTGGAAAGGCATGCAAATTCCCAAACCGCTTCCTACACCCTGTATCGAATTTTTTTCCTAACAAGTTGTGCCGTGCAATTGGAATTCCAACTTGAGTACTACTACTAGTAGGAGTACGAGGGGCCAGTTCTTTTAGGCTTCTAGATTAGTAATCCCATAACTACTACCTCTGTCCTGGTTTATTGGTCCCCATTGTAATAAGTGTCAAATTTTGATCATAAATTTAACTAATGAAATGTTAGTGCATGTCACATGCACTAATCCATCCGTCTAGGTGAGTAAGTCATCTTAGGCTGTGCACCGTGACTAAGGAGGAGGAGAAAACGAGAAACGTTAATGTTTATTTGCTAATTAATAGTATTGCATGCAATGAACTAACCACTGCATGTCGTGTTTGATATCTCAAGTCATTAAAAGAATGCACACTCTTTATCTCTTATTGGTTGATATGTCAAGAAACAAGAAACGAGGTAGAAGTTAATGCACCACGCCTAAGTGTTTTGGGATTATTTGGTTTTCGTAAGACGGAGGGATTGAAATGGTGAGGAATAAACGAGTTAAGTCTTTGGTCAAAATTTAGCACAAATTACAATGGTGAGGAATAAACCAGGACGAAGTAGTAGTTTAGAAGCCCAAATAAATGAGTGAGGCGCCTTATTGTTACTCTCCGCTGTGACTAGTCTTGTGGGAAAAGCTGGGGAAGCCGCCAAAAGAACTGGCCCTAGGAGTAGTAGCTAGGGATCGAAAAAGTAGATGAACCGGAGAAAGTAAATGCAGAGAGATGAAATGCAAAAAAGACTGAGGGATGTGATGGTTGCTTGTCCGTTTATTTTACCAGACCACTTATTACTGGGAGTGGTTGGGTTTTGTGATATGACGGCATTACTACCGCACCACGAGCGGGGTGAGACTCTCGTGCAGCGCCACCCTCTACACTAGTACGCCTACATCGGTCGTGGTTTATCCCCCATTGAATTTGACTGAAGATTTAACTGACAAAATGTTAGTGCATGTCAACAAAAACAATATCGTTGGATTCATATTTGAACATAGTTTTCAATGATACTCCTATAATTTCAGGTGACATGCATCATCATTTATCGTACTATATATAATGTTAGTACAATTTTTTGTCGTACTAATCTTAGTAAGGTGCCCGTGCGTTGCACGGAAGAGTGAAATGCATTGATCGGGGAGTTGTTTATTTTGACAAAGGATGTGGGGGTCATCTCATGTGTAACGGTATCAGTAGGTTTGTTCGGATATTATTTCATCACTAGAGCTCACAAACATCCGGGTGAAATAGATAAAAAAGTATCTTTTGCAAACAAAAGCGTTCAACTGTTCAACCTGCATGCAAAACTTGTGAAAAAATAACTCTTATTGTGCTTTGCATGAAATGATCTTCAAGAATTAGTTTTTGAGTATCCATTGTTATACATGGTGGCTACATATGACATGGCACTTTCTTATAGTCAACAGTTGGCTATACTATTTAAGTATTAACCATGCCCTTATACACCTAGACGGAGGGATTAAATCAGGATGACTTGGAAGGGGGCAGAGGATATGTAAGAAATGCTTCATCATAAGTCTTTCACTAGTACTGTAGTAAAAATTCATACATGGAAGATTCTAGACTAAACCATAAATGGATACACTTTTATTCATGCGCGATACTCCAATAGAGCAAGATCATGCATGGAAGTCTCCACATGCTTAGACAGCAGATTACATTGAGCGAAGACTAATGATCAACATTTAACTTGAAAATGCAGATGTCCACGTGAACCTCCTTGGAGTCCCCGTGCACATTGTTGGAGTTCAAATAACACCATGGGTTTTCCATGTCCACATCGGCGGGAAGGTCCCAGCTCAGCAGAGTCCAAGTATGCTTGGCGTAGCCAATGTTGCCGCCCACGTACCTCCGAGGGGTAGTAATAGTGAGCACGCACGCGTACATCGGCCTCGTGTCAGTGTTAGCGTCAGCAGCGTCGCCCCTGACGCACACTACAGAGATGTGGCGGCGGCCTGTGCGGGCCTCGCCGGTGGCCACGATCAAGAGGAAGACGCTGCCGTCCTCCTCCAAGACTAGCAGGCGGCGCTGATCCTCCAGCGACCCCAGCATGGTGAACGGGTAGCACATCTCGTACTTGATGTTCTTCACCAAGGGCCAATAGTGATTGCCGCACGCCTGTGTCAGGCGATGCACGATGTCCGCCGGCGAGCCCCAAAATGGCACCGGGCACTCATAGCAGTAGACGAAGGGCTCCTTGGAGGCATCGACCAGGCCGTCCATGAAACAGGAGTGGCTGTAGGGGACATTCTGCCAGTTGAATATATGAGCAAGTTACTACGAGGTTTAGTCCGAATAAGCACAAAATAAAGATGACGGCTATAACAGAGATTAAACTAATCATGCGGACTAGCATAGTAGATGAACAGATCGAATTTAGGACACAGACTAGAAACATGAATTCTACCACGATTTCAAACAGGAAGGACAGAAACACATACGGTGCAATGGGAGCAGCACCATTGGCGTTGAGGTTGTCGCCCATGTCGTTGAGGAAGAGGTTGCCGAGGTCGGGGAAGAAGTCGTCGTCGGTGAAGTCGTCGCTGCTAGCAGCCGCGAGAGTGTGCTCCCCAAATTTCAACAGTGCCCACCGAATGGAGCGCAGGAGGGAGTGGCTGTAGGGGACGTTGCGGCCGCCGAATGGAGCGCAGGAGTAGCGCACGAAGAAGTAGATGGTGCTCCTCCCTAGTATCTATTCTTATCTCTATCTCTACTATCTCTTCTTTGTTTTTTATAATATACTAGTTGTAGTTGTCAAATAAAATAGTACTGCGCCGTCAACTGCACGCCTGGCTGAACACGCCTCCTCGCCTCCATCAAACCCCTCCGTTAAACCCGCATGCAAACCGAGAAACCTACTCCGGCCCGCGGGAGGAAATTTGCCGGTTGCCGCTGGAGAATAATAGAGTCACGTCCAATCCATTTGAGTTAATTGCGTGTATGATTCTCCCTCTATAAAAAGTTAATTGCATCCTTAATCTTGTATTCTAAGTACTTTGTGGGTTCCACTATCAGTATAGTGTACATGACTTGCAGGCTGGCTACAGATTCGTACAGAAAGTTAAAAAGAAACAAATCCATTACTTGCAGGATTGGAGTTAGCACCGATGGCGGTTCGTAGTCGTTCCACGCTCGGGCATTGAAGTTTGTAACTATTTTATATTAGAACATACTACTCCTCCGGTGCTAGTAGTAGAGCAGAGTCCTACTCCACTACTACTCTACTCAAGCAAGTTAGGGCATAGTAGCAAGTACTGTAGGGAGTACCAGTACTGTGATCACTCAATCAAGTTGTTTGACTTCGATATGACCCTACGCTGCTGGTATGTGTCTCGTAAGTCAAGCGGCGTGCTGTAGTTATCATCACCTGTCCACTTCCCGCAGCACATATTCGCTTCTCCGTCTTTGTCCGCACATAATCTCATCCAATCTTCCATCCCCGCTAAGGCGCCTCGCCCCCTCGTCCGAAACCCAAGCACTAACAATGGCAGAACCGAGCAGCGTCCGCCGAAAGAGTGGCTGGAATTCGCTCCCCACAGAGGTAATCAAGCTTATTGTTTCGCGTGTGGACAATCTCAGTACCATGCCGCTCGCCGCGTGCTCGTCGGGGTTGTACCGTTTACTCAAAGCCCTCAGGCCAGAGCTTTTTAAGCCAGCTCCTTGCTTGCTGATGCCGCCTGATCTTCAGAAACGGCGTGTCACGCAGCATAACGATCGTAGGGTGGCGAGCATCAAACCCCTTGATTGCGATCCGATCCCCGTCAGCCTCAACTACATTAACGGTATGTACTGGGTCGGCATGAACACATCTTGGATGGTGCTCGTCGACGGTCGCGGCAACTGGATGCTCGTGGAGGTCTACACCCAACAATTGATCCCCCTTCCTTCGATTAACACTGCACTACTTTGGCACCGCGGCCCAGAATACTCGGAATCTTACAGTAGCCAACATGATACCAAGTTTGATTTTCTCAAGGTTGTAATCTGCCAAGTGCCCACAAGATCTGCGAATTATAAAGACTTCAGGCTAATTGCGTTATTCAACCGCGGTCTCGCCTATCTGACAGGTCACTGCGGTAAGTGGATAAATCTGCACGTCCATCGCAGGATCATACATCCTCCATGGTTCTCTGATGCCATTGAACACAAGGGCTTCATTTACGCTATCGACTCCTTCTATGGCGGACGTATTGCTGGCCTACTCGATCATCGCTACAAACGATTACATAAAGAGTATGTTACTTTCCTATGATATCATGATGGCTTGCTTATATTATCAACATTTGCTGAAAAAATATTCATGCTCATAACATGTTGTTCTTAAGATTGAGTAAATCAAGAGCCCTTTTTATTTGACTCAACTTGATATGATGTTGTAGGTCACCTGGTGTCCCTACCCTTCCTAATCCCGAACCTTTCAAAGAAAAGCGGCATGGCAGTTGCAGGTGGTTCCTGGCTCGATCAGACGGCGGCCAAAGATTGATGATCGTTCGCACGTACCGTATGTGTTGTTTCGCGGAATACAATCACAGTCACTGCAAGGTCTTTGAGCAGGATTCTAGCTTCTCTGGGCCTTCAGGAATTTTTGACTGGAGGCTGGTAAGTAGCCTTGGTACACGCTCTCTGTTTGTCAGACTGAATTATCCGATTAACCAGGAGATAACCGACGGCAAGGATCATGATGGCAGCGCAGTTTCGTTCATCAGGCAAAACTATGTGTACACAGCGTACCATGCGTCTCTGCATGCACCATACCCTGATATGTGCCGCCATGCTCTGCAGCCCAAAGTAGGAGAGAGGGTTGCAAGTATCAGACTTCGACCTGCTGGCTGGAGTTTCCCCCGTCAAGCACCCATCTAGTTCAAGCCGTCAGCCAATCTCCACAGCTTAATAAATAGTAACGCCTAACCGAGCCGCTTAGTTAGATGCGTACACTTGGTGTAGTAGGATCTTTATTTAGTTTGATGCATACACTTGTTCTTTTTTGGTAGCCCTTTTGTAATGATGGCTGATGTTTGGTTTGGAAGAGAGAGTTGCGTCTTCACTCTTCTGGCCTGCTTACTGCTTCTGTTGCACCCCCAGCCCTGGTTGCTGCTGTTTTCAATGTACAATCAGTAGTATATTTCGTATGTTGGTTGAATAAATGTGTTGTTAGAACGACAAACACAATGTTTTGGAAGTCGTTGCACGGTTCGATCCTTTAGTGCCCCGTACCGTATGTAGCGCATACTATTTTTTGGACGGAACACATTTTCCACTTGTTGATAACATGCAGCCCACTGATGAAGGCTCAATAGAGAAGCCCATAATTAACTGGAAGGGAGGCTCTCACATGAATCCGGCCCAGGTACATGCTCATGGTCCCCTAAACATAAATAAGTAAAAAAATAAATAAATAAAGCTAAATACTCATGCACCAGTTCTTTGGGAAAATAGGTAGCCCAGTATTTATTTTTGAAGAGTACCCAAGCTAGGCCTATTTGCTTTCTCCGAATTACTGGGCTGCAAATCTTTCAAGACGAGGAGGGATGCATTCCGGCCTGGCTTAAGAGTATGGTCAATGTCTGTTAAAAGTAATATCAAAAGGGGTTGAAAATTCCAAAAAATTTATAGCAAATGGGATATAAGTTTCTTTTTTTGTTTTTGTTCTTCACTGATATCTAATACGTATTTCATTGGATTTAACATGACATAGTACTAATTTATTTTTAAATTTGTTTTAGTATGGCTATTAATTTTTGGATTAAGAATATTTCGTTCTCCAGCAAAAAATTGCGAATTTTCAAAATTTCCCACATATTTAGTTAATTTTTTACCTCGGTAATCTTGACGGAAAACGCCAGCAATTCTAAAAATGGAAAATGGGCTGCAATAAATTCCATATGAATTAGAAAATGAGTAAAAATTATAAAAATAATAGCAAATGGGTTGTACATGCCACAAATTTCGAGGCTGACTTGTTTACGCAAGGCTTTGTCAGTGAACACACGATTCTAGCAGAAGGATCGTTGGATGTCCATCCAACGGCCGACATGCTTCTTCAATCTCGATCTTCTTGCTCCGGCCGCCTAAACTAGCACGGCTGGACTGCTCGCTCCCTCCTCTTGTGGCTGGCCTGTGATGCAGCAGCTTCCCAGCCCACCCTACTCCCTCCGCTGGCCTGGCCTCACGCAATCAACTGCCTCCTTATTACGTGAAAAAATGATTCCTCCCATCGACATCCGGGCGCACGGTTGGGAGGCTGACACAGGCCTACTAAGTTGAAGTGTACGCAGGCTTGTCAACTTAGTCAACAAACGATTCTAGCAGCGAAGAATCGTTGGATTTGAATCGAACGGTCCTCTTGCTTCTTCAATCGCTGCTCTTATTGCACCGATCGCCCAAACCAGCGCCAGGAGACCGCTTGCTCCTGCCTCCAAGTGGCGGCTGTCTGCTGTTGAGGCCTCATCGCGCCCTACTACTCCCACCGCTAGCCAGGCCCTGCAGCGACGGCAGCCTCACACCGCAGCCAAACCAGTGAACCCTCGTACTCCTCTCCACGTGGGCATCCACTGTCGCGTCTTCCCCGGCTCCGCGTCGTCCCCTTCCTAGGCCTCGCCATCGTCCACCGCCTTGGTGCTCTCGGCGCGGCATGGTCAACGTGGTCAACGACATTCCATCGGAAGAGTACTGTACGTGGAGAGGATGACAGCTGGGTCCACGGCCACAACCCAGTTTTTTTGTGATTTGCCAAGTAAGTCGCTTTGTCAGGCCTGTTGGGCTGCAAATCTTTCAAGACGAGGAGAGCTTTCATTCGGTTGGCCGAGAAAATGGCCCATCAGTAATGAGAAATGGGTTGTACATTCTTAAAACACATCAAACCGGCAATTAGTTTCAAATATCTTTTTTTTATTTTGAGATTTTAAATTACATTAATTTTTATGCGTGGAGAATTTGTTGGATTTTATATTGATATACATTTATTTTTAAAATCAGTTTGAATGCGAGTCAAAATTTCGGGATTAAAAACAGTTCGGGCCGCACCGAAATATGCAAAATTTCGTATAATTTTTTAACCGTGGCCACAATATGGGCTGTAATGCTAACAAAAAGAATATGGGCTCCAAAAAAAGCCTTAATAATTAGCAAATGGGCTGTAAATTATTAGAAATAATGGCAGATGGGTTGTATGCTGTTTTCCACATATTTGAGGCTTTCCTAAAAAAAGGTTGACGCACAAGCAGTGATTGTTGGATGGCCATCCAACGGCCGTCGTGCTTCTTCAATCTCTGCCCTTCCTGCTCCAGCTGCTCAAACAAGCGCCGGCGGGACTGCCTGCTCCCACCTCCCCGCGGCCGACTCTGCTGCCGTGCAGGCCTCACCGCCCCACCGTACTCCCATCGTTGGCCTAGCCATCCCTCTACTCACCCACACCTTCTGTTATTCTCCGGCGACGGCAGACGAACCAGTAAACCCTCGTACAGTCATACTCCCCTCCGCGTGGGAAACAACTGCCGAGTCTTCCGTGCCTCCGTGTCGTTCCCTTCCTAGGCCTCGCCGTCGTTCACCGCCCTAGTGCTCTCGGCACGGCCTGGTCAACGTGGTCAACGACCGACATGCATCTGAAGTGGACTGTACGTGGAGAGGCCGACAGCTCGGTCCATGGCCGCACGCAAGGAAATGCCTCCTTATTACGTGCAAAATAATGATTCCTCCACCTGACATCGGGGACCCACCGAAGGGCCTTTGATTTCACTTAAAAACGTTACATCGCCACCGACAGCTCGGACCCACCAGCTATATCGTCGCACGCAAGGAAGTGCCTCCTTATTACGCACAAAAAATTGAATACTCCCCCGTCACCGGGACCCAAAGATAGTGGCAGGCTGACTTGTGGGCCTACTAAGTTGACGGGACGGAGGGCTTTGTCAACTTAGTCAATATGCACAATTCTAGCTCCAGTGACCGCACGATGTCCATCCAACGGCCGTAGTGCTTCTTCAACCTCTGGTCTTCTTGCTCCAGCCGCCCAAACTAGCGCCGGTCGTGCCTCGTGCTCCTGCCTCCCGTGGCCGGCTGCGATGCGGCGGAGGCCTCACCGCACCCTACTACTCCCACCGCTGGCCGACCATCCCTCTACTCACCCACACTTTGTTATTCTGCGGCGACGTCAGCCTCACACCGCAGCGAACCAGTGAACCCTCGTACTCCCCTACGCGTGGGCATCCACTGCTGCATCTTCCCCGGCTCCGCGTCGTCCCCTTCCTAGGCTTCTCTGTCGTCCACCGCCCTGGTGCTCTCGGCATGGCGTGGTCAACATAGTCAACGAACGGCTTCCGTTGGACTTGGAGTGTATGTGGAGAGGCTGACATCTGGGTCCATGGCCGCAGCAAGGAAGTGCCTCCTTATTACGTGCAAAATAATTATTCCTCTACCTGACAGCGGGGACCCACCGGACGGGCCACCGTATTTCGTGAAAAAAATGTTTGCTCCTGATTGCTGGGACCCACCAGCTACATCTTCGCACGCAAGGAAGTGCGTCCGAGCAAAAAAAAATGATTCGCCCCCCTGACTGCTGGGACCCACCAGCTACATCTACGTAGGCAAGGAAGTGCCTGACAGTCAGGACCCACCTGGTCGAAGCGTACGTAGCATTGTCATTCTGGTCGCGAACGTGTACGTACATATATACCGGTGGATGTAGAGGCGCGCACCTGTCGTAGTAGAGGCGCATACGTGTCGTAGTAGAGGCGCGCACGTAGCATGTACACGTACGTACAACGGCCAGGGTGCAAGAAAGAAAATACGGCCACATATGTGTACATACGGGCGGGGTCTCGAACGCCTACTCGCGCATACGTACGTCCAGGGCTCGTGTACATGGCTGGGTCGGAACGGAGAAACAGCATCGTCGTCGTGTTCATGGGGAGGCAACGGAATGCGTCATGTTCATGGGGAGGCAATGGAATGCGTCGTGTTCATCAGGAGGCAACGGAACGCGTGGGAGCCAACCGGCTGGGTCGGAATGGAATGCGTGGTCATGTTCATCGGGAGGGCTTGGACGGAACAAGCGATGGAAACGAGGCCTGGCATACCGCACAACGGAGGAAACGGCCTTGTGTTCGACCGGCCACGTTCGAAACGGGGTCCTATTCATCGGGAGGGGTCTGGCGTACCGCAAAACGGAGGAAACGGACCTCCTACGGTCGAAACGGGGGTCCTGTTGATCGGGAGGGGTGTGGCGTACCGCAAAACGGACGAAACAGACTTGTGTTGGAGCGCTACGGTAAAAAACGGGGGTCCTGTTCATCGGGAGGGGTGTGGCGTACCGCAAAATGGGACTCCACGGGATACTATTCATCTCCACCGTCGACCTACTCCAGCCTCCACGGGCTACCGTCGACCTCCTCTAGCCTCCACGGGCTCCTGTTCATCCAGCCTCCACCGCGCGCTACTCCACCGGCTACTGTTCAACCACCCTTCCAACGTCTACTCTTTATCCATCCCTCCACACCACGGGGTCCTATTCAACCACCCCTCCACGGGCACCCCTCCACCGTCTACTGTTCATCCAGCCCTCCACACCATGGGGTCCTGTTCAACCACCCCTCCACGGGCACCCCTCCACCGTCTACTGTTCATCCAGCCCTCCACCACACCACGGGTCCCGTTCATTTCAGAGGCAACGCCACCGCCACTGTTCATCCAAACCCCCCGCAACGCCACTGTTCATCCCCAGGCAAGCATCGATCGGCTTGATTAGCAGCGAGAGCGGCGAATCGCTGATCGGGTTCGATTAACAGCCATCGATCGATCGCTCAGTTCGAGAACGCAGAGTCGCTGCGGTAATCGCCGGGTTCAGTTAGAGCCCAATGCCTCGCTTCGGGTTCGATTAGAGCCAACGCCGCACACACGCAGCAGCAGACGACGTACGAGAGAAAGCGCGCATCGCTTGGCCCCGACCTCCCACCGTAACAGGAACTCCCGAAATTTTCTCGCCCTCGCTTCTACCATGGTTTTTCCGTCATGGACGGCCCAAAGAATGTCATGCAGTTGCATCTCCGGCCCGCCCAGACGAAAAGCCCATTTTCGTCATGATTTTTGTCATAGAAGTAGGAGCCCACCACATCTATGATGATACCGGGTTTTGTCACAATTATCGTCATAGAAGTGTCATATGTATGACAGAAAAAAAATTGTTCGGCCCAAAATATCATGGATGTGTCTTTTTTTTTGTAGTGCTCCCTCCCCGCGAAATAGTTTCGTAGAGCCGAAAGGCTGTCTGGATTCCGATGGGAACTAGTTCTGGATGGCGAAGCCCTGCCGGATAGATGACACCGTATGTGTGCAACTCTGTAGAGAGATTGTAGTTTCGGTCTTAGTTCGAGAGTGGCTCCGAAGGGCTGTCCGTGTGACCGTCCGAGTTTCAAATGTCCTCCCGAAGGGCTGTCCGAGTGATCGTCCGAGTTTCGAAGGTCCTCCGGAAGGGCTGTCCGCGACACCGTCCGGGGGACTATCCAACCACCTCCCGGAGGGCTGTCCAAGGGGCAGATGAGGGTATACATCCTCGCGGTTGGGAGGTTGTAAATCCTAACTGCAGGGATCTGCACGGCCGATTGTCATCGACTCTACTTCCCGCTACGCTACGAGTCGGTAACGAAATGATCAAACCTTGTATGCAGTATCCATAGTGGTCCTGGGCTGGTGCGTAAGTCGGCAATTTTTTGTTTTCTGCTATGTTACCCTATAGAACGGGCGGCTCAGCCAGGTGTTTCTTCAAGTCCTCAAATGCTTTATTAGCGGCATCACTCCAGACAAAATTATCTGTCTTTTTCATCATCTGATATAAAGGGATAGCCTTCTCTCCTAACCGGCTTATGAACCGGCTTAGAGCCGCGATACGACCTGCCAGACGTTGAACATCATTGATACACGCCGGCTTAGCCAAAGAAGTAATGGCCTTGATCTTCTCCGTGTTAGCTTCAATGCGTCTGTTAGAAACCAGAAAAACCAAGAGCTTGCCTGCCGGCACACCAAAAACACACTTGGCCGGGTTAAGCATCATCATATAAAACCAGAGATTATCAAAGGTCTCTTTCAAATCATCTATCAAGGTTTCCTTCTTTTTGGATTTCACCACAATATCATCCACATAAGCATGAACATTACGCCCAATCTGATTATGAAGACAATTTTGCACACACCGCTGGTAAGTCACCTGGGCACTCTTGAGCCCAAAAGGCATAGACACATAGCAGAAGGCTCCAAAGGAAGTGATAAAAGTTGTTTTCTCCTGGTCCTTAACTGCTGATACGTCTCCAACGTATCTATAATTTATGAAGTATTCATGCTATTATATTATCTGTTTTGGACGTTTATGGGCTTTATTAAACACTTTAATATTATTTTTGGGACTAACCTATTAACCCAGAGCCCAGTGCCAGTTCCTGTTTTTTCCCTTGTTTCAGTGTTTCGAAGAAAAGGAATATCAAACGGAGTCCAAACAGAGTGAAACCTTCGGGAGAAGTTATTTTTGGAAAGAAATCAATCTAGGAGACTTGGAGTGCACGTCAGAGGATCAACAAGGAGAGCACGAGGCAGGGGGCGCGCCCTCCACCCTCGTGGGCCCCTCATGGCTCCCGTTACCGACTTCTTTCACCTATATATCTCCATATACCCTAAAACCATCGGGGAACAGAATAGATCAGGAGTTCCGCCGCCGCAAGCCTCTATAGCCACCAAAAACCAATCGGGACCTTGTTCCGGCACCCTGCCGGAGGGGGGATCCCTCACCGGTGGCCATCTTCATCATCCCGACGTTCTCCATGACGAGGAGGGAGTAATTCACCATTGGGGCTGAGGGTATGTACTAGTAGCTATGTGTTTGATCTCTCTCTCTCTCTCGTGTTCTTGATTTGGCACGACCTTGATGTATCGCGAGCTTTGCTATTATAGTTGGATCTTATGATGTTTCTCCCCCTCTACTCTCTTGTAATGGATTGAGTTTTCCCTTTGAAGTTATCTTATCGGATTGAGTCTTTAAGGATTTGAGAACACTTGATGTATGTCTTGCATGTGCTTATCTGTGGTGACAATGGGATATCACGTGATCAACCTGATGTATGTTTTGGTGATCAACTTGCGGGTTCAGTGACCATGTGAACTTATGCATAGGGGTTGGCACACGTTTTCGTCTTGACTCTCCGGTAGAAACTTTGGGGCACTCTTTGAAGTACTTTGTGTTGGTTGAATAGATGAATCTGAGATTGTGTGATGCATATCGTATAATCATACCCACCGATAATTGAGGTGACATTGGAGTATCTAGGTGACATTAGGGTTTTGGTTGATTTGTGTCCTAAGGTGTTATTCTAGTAAGAACTCTATGATAGATCAAACGGAAAGAATAGCTTCATGTGATTTTACTACGGACTCTTGGATAGATCGATCAGAAAGGATAACTTTGAGGTGGTTTTGTTCCCTACCATAATCTCTTCGTTTGTTTTCTGCTATTAGTGACTTTGGAGTGACTCTTTGTTGCATTTTGAGGGATAGTTATATGATCCAATTATGTTATTATTGTTGAGAGAACTTGCACTAGTGAAAGTATGAACCCTAGGCCTTGTTTCCTTGCATTGCAATACCGTTTGTGCTCACTTTTATCATTAGTTACCGTGCTATTTTTATAATTTCAGATTACAAAAACCTATATCTACCATCCATATTGCACTTGTATCACCATCTCTTCGCCGAACTATTGCACCTATACAATTTACAATTGTATTGGGTGTGTTGGGGACACAAGAGACTCTTTGTTATTTGGTTGCAGGGTTGTTTGAGAGAGACCATCTTCATCCTATGCCTCCCACGGATTGATAAACCTTAGGTCATCCACTTGAGGGAAATTTGCTACTGTCCTACAAACCTCTGCACTTGGAGGCCCAATAACGTCTACAAGAAGAAGGTTGCATAGTAGACATCAAGCTCTTTTCTGGCGCCATTGCCGGGGAGGCTAGGTAAATGGCACTCACACCCCGTCAACTAAGCTCTTTTCTGGCGCCGTTACCGGGGAGGTGAGTGCTTGAAGGTATATCTTTAGATCTTGCAATCGAAACTCTTTGTTTCTTGTTTTAGCACTAGTTTAGTTTATAAAAGAAAACTACAAAAAAGTGGAATTGAGTTTGCCTCATACGCTTCATCTTTTTAATATCTTTCGTGAGTATGATGGGAAGGAAAATTGTGCTCAAGTACTACAAGAAGAATTACATAGAATGCTTGGCATAAAATATGCGAATGATGAGCATGCTTGCAATGTTGTCAGTATGAATTCTTTGAATACCCATGATGCTAATGATATGCAAAGCCACAAGCTTGGGGAAGCTATGTTTGATGAAGATGATATTTTTTGTCCCCCAAGCTTTGATGAGCAAATTTACTATGATGAAAGCATGCCTGCTATTTATGATGATTATTGTGATGACACGTATTCTATAAAGAATAAAGATAACCATGAAACTTGTCATCATGATTTTAATTTCAATCGGATTATGCTTCACATGATAGTTATTTTGTTGAGTTTGCTCCCACTATTCCTAATGAGAAGAAATTTGCTTATGTGGAGAGTAGTAAATTTTCTATGCAAGTAGATCATGAAAAGAATGCTTTAGGTGTTGTTTATATTGTTGAACTCATTCATGATTCTACTGAAAATTATTATGAGGGATTAATATATGCTTGTAGGAATTGCAATAATATCAAGTTTCCTCTCTATGTGCTTAAAGTTTTAAAGTTATGCTTGTTTTGCCTTCCTATGCTAGTTGATTATTGTTTCCATAAGTTGTTTGCTCACAAAATCCCTATGCATCGGAAGTGGGTTATACTTAAATGTGCTAGTCATATTCTTCATGATGCTCTCTTTATGTTTAATTCTTATCTTTTATGTGAGCATCATTGAAATCATCATGCCTAGCTAGGGGCGTTAAACGATAGCGCTTGTTGGGAGGCAACCCAATTTTATTTTAGTTTTTTGCTTTTTGGTTCTGTTTAGTAATAAATAATTCATCTAGCCTCTAGTTAGATGTGGTTTTATGTTTTAATTAGTGTTTGTGCCAAGTAAGACCTATAGGATCTTCTTGGATGATAATTATTTGATCTTGCTGAAAATTCCAGAAACTTTCTGTTCACGAAAACAATTGTTAAAAATCACCATAACGTGATAAAATACTGATTTAAATTGCAGCAGATCAATAAACAAATTGTCTAGGTCGTACTATTTTGTTAGATTTATTTTGAGTTACAGAAGTTTGCGTTAGTTACAGATTACTACAGACTGTTCTGTTTTTGACAGATTCTGTTTTTCGTGTGTTGTTTGCTTATTTTGATGAATCTATGGCTAGTAAAATAGTTTATAAACCATAGAGAAGTTGGAATACAGTAGGTTTAACACCAATATAAATAAAGAATGAGTCCAATACAGTAACTTGACGTGGTGTTTTGTTTTCTTTCGCTAACGGAGCTCACGAGATTTTTTGTTAAGTTTTGTGTTGTGAAGTTTTCAAGTTTTGGGTAAAGATTCGATGGACAATGGAATAAGGAGTGGCAAGAGCCTAAGCTTGGGGATGCCCAAGGCACCCCAAGGTAATATTCAAGGACAACCAAGAGCCTAAGCTTGGGGATGCCCAAGGCACCCCAAGGTAATATTCAAGGACAACCAAGAGCCTAAGCTTGGGGATGCCCCGGATGGCATCCCCTCTTTTGTCTTCGTTCATCGGTAACTTTACTTGGAGCTATATTTTTATTCACCACATGATATGTGTTTTGCTTGGAGCGTCATGTCATTTTATTTTGTTTTGCTTGCTGTTTGAATAAAATACCAAGATCCGAAATTCTTAAATGGGGGAGAGTCTTCACATAGCTACATAATTATTTAACTACTCATTAATCTTCACTTATATCTTTTTGGAGTAGTTTGTCATTTACTCGTGTGCTTCACTTATATCCTATGAGTAAATGGTTGAATTAATTGAATATCATAAATATAAAATTATATATGTTTCATATGCTTATCCCATGGGGAGTAATGACTTTACATGTAAGAAGTAGAGGTGGTAAATTTATTGAAGGTTAGCAAACATTGTATTGGTCACTTGAACAATTCATGAAAGAATATTGAAGGAACAGAGGTTTCACATATAAATATACTATCTTGGACATCTTTTGTAATTGTGAGCACTCATTAAAATATGACATGATAAAAGGTTGATGTTGGACAAGGAATACAACGTAATGGGTTATGTTTTCTTAGATCCGAAATAAAGTATGTTGTCATGGATCGCCCAACACGTTGAGCTTGCCTTTCCCCCTCATGCTAGCCAAATTCTTTGCACCAAGTAGAGATACTAGTTGTGCTTCCAAACATCCCTTAAACCAGTATTGCCATGAGAGTCCACCGTACCTACCTATGGATTGAGTAAGATCCTTCAAGTAAGTTGTCATCGGTGCATGCAATAAAAATTGCTTTCTAAATATGTATGATCTTTTAGTGTGGAGAAAATAAGCTTTATACGATCATTGTGATATGGAAGAAATAAAAGCGATGGACTGCATAATAAAGGTCCCTATCACAAGTGGCAATATAAAGTGACGTTCCCTCGCATTAAGATTTTGTGCATCCAATTCTAAAAGCGCATGACAACCTCTGCTTCCCTCTGTGAAGGGCCTATCTTTTATTATTGTCTTTTACCTTATGCAAGAGTCATGGTGATCATCACCTTCCCTTTTTACATTTTATCCTTTGGCAAGCACCTTGTGTTGGAAAGATTCTGATATATATATATCCAATTGGATGTAAGGCATCATGAACTATTATTGTTGACATTACCCTTGAGGTAAAAGGTTGGGAGGCGAATCTATAAGCCCCTATCTTCTCTTGTGTCTGATTAAAACTTTGGACCCATAAATATCGCGTGAGTGTTAGCAATTGTGAAAGACTAAATGATAGTTGAGTATGTGGAGTTTGCTAAATCAAAGCTCTGACATATAATCTTCCTGAAAATAAGATGAATTGTAATTGTTTGATGACTAATAACACGGTTTGTTAGTTTTCAAGAAAGTTTATGATCTATACTTTAACATGTGAATAGTTTGTTACTTGATCATGAAAAGTTCTATGAGTTGAGCTACTGTTATGACATATAATGATACTAGAAAAGGTAATTGAAATTATCATTGATCAAACTTGTGCACCTGCTAGCATTCACACTTCATAAATTATTTATTTTATCATTTACCTACTCGAGGACTCCTATGAATTAAGCTTGGGGATGCTGATACGTCTCCAACATATCTATAATTTATGAAGTATTCATGCTATTATATTATCTGTTTTGGACGTTTATGGGCTTTATTAAACACTTTTATATTATTTTTGGGACTAACCTATTAACCCAGAGCCCAGTGCCAGTTCCTGTTTTTCCCTTGTTTGATGTTTCAAGAAAAGGAATATCGACGAGTCCAAACGGAATGAAACCTTCGGAGAAGTTATTTTTGGAGAAAGCAATCCAGGAGACTTGGAGTGCACGTCAGGGGATCAACGAGGAGAGCACGAGGCAGGGGGGCGCGCCCACCCCCATGGGCGCGCCCTCCACCCTCGTGGGCCCCTCATGGCTCCCCTTACCGACTTCTTTCGCCTATATATATCTCCATATACCATAAAACCGTCGGGGAACAGAACAGATCGGGAGTTCCGCCGCCGCAAGCCTCTGTAGACACCAAAAACCAATCGGGGCCCTTTTCTGGCACCCTGCCGGAGGGGGGATCCCTCACCGGTGGCCATCTTCATCATCCGGGCGCTCTCCATGACGAGGAGGGAGTAGTTCACCCTTGGGGCTGAGGTTATGTACCAGTAGCTATGTGTCTGATCTCTCTCTCTCTCTCGTGTTCTTGATTTGGCATGACCTTGATGTATCGCGAGCTTTGCTATTATAGTTGGATCTTATGATGTTTCTCCCCCTCTACTCTCTTGTAATGGATTGAGTTTTCCCTTTGAAGTTATCTTATCAGATTGAGTCTTTAAGGATTTGAGAACACTTGATGTATGTCTTGCATGTGCTTACCTATGGTGACAATGGGATATCACGTGATCTACTTGATGTATGTTTTGGTGATCAACTTGCGGGGTTCAGTGACCATGTGAACTTATGCATAGGGGTTGGCACGCGCTTTCCTATTTCAGATCCAGATTAGCACTGATGCTGAACTGCTTTGATGAATCGCCTGGAACGAAGTCAACCAGCTTGGTGTCATCCGCCGAGTTAAACTTCAAGACCGGGTCATGCTCCGTAGTCGGATTTTTCAAAGATGTCATGTCTGCCGGGTCAAGATTGTCCTTATAAAACTTCAACTCCTCTGTTGCGCAGACAGACTTAGCATAAGCAGCGTCACCTTCTTCGCACTCCAAAGCTATCTTCCAGCTTCCATGCACTGTGATGTTTCCCTTGTAACCCGGCATCTTGAGCTGTGGATAAACATAACAAGGTCTTTCCATGAACTTAGCATAAGCAGGCCGTCCAAACAGAGCATGATAAGGGCTTCTGATCTTAACCACTTCAAAGGTCAATGTTTCTGACCTGGAATCATGATCATCTCCAAAAGCAACTTCAAGAGCTATCTTACCAACTGGGTATGCCGACTTACCAGGCACCACACCGTGAAAAACAGTGTTCGATGGCTTAAGATTTTTATCAGTCAACCCCATGTGACAGGAAGTTTCATAATAAAGGATATTGATGCTGCTACCTCCATCCATGAGTACCTTAGTGAACTTATATCCTCCGACCTGAGGTGCCGCTACCAAAGCCAAGTGACCCGGATTATCAACCCGGGGCGGGTGATCTTCCCAACTCCACACAATGGGCTGCTCAGACCAGCGCAAGTAACGGGAAACTGCCGGCTCAACAGCGTTCACCGCCCTTTTATGGAGCTTCTGATCCCGCTTGCATAAACTTGTGGTGAAGACGTGGTACTGCCCGCTATTCAACTGCTTCGGGTTACTCTGATACCCCGATTGCTGCTGTTGATTCCCCTGACCTAACTGTTGATGATAACCACCCTGATTGGTCTGGTTTCCTTGATTGCCTTGAAAGCGGGAATTAGAACCGCCACCACCATTACCGGGACCATGAGAGCCGGATCCTGAGCCGCCACCAGGCCCATGATTGTCTTGAAACAGATTGGAATTTTTGTACTCCTTCATAATGAAGCAATCCTTCCAGAGGTGACCAGACGGCCTTTCCAGTGTACCATGCCTTGGGTAGGGCTGATTCAACAGCTGCTCAAGATTGAAACCTGGCCCCCCGATTCGTGGGGGCGGCTTACCCTTCCGGCGCTGACCATTATTCTGTGCATTGGTGTTAGCCACAAAGTCCAAACTATTATCAGCTTAGCGCTTACCATTACCTCCCTGACTCGCCGGGTTATGTTGCTACCCCCTGGTGCTGCTGCTCTTCTTTCCCTTTCCCATCTTTTCTTCATCAGACTCGGGGTCCTTGGTACCATCAGAGTCAACATACTTAACCAGAGCAGCCATCGGCTCCCCCATGTCACTGCAGTGGTGCTTGAGCCGCCCTATCTTCTGCTTGAGGGGCAGAAAACGACAATTCTTCTCCAACATCAAGACTGTTGAGCCGACATTGATGCGATCTGATGAATGCAAGATAGTCGAAACCTGGCGCACCCAATGGGTTGTTGACTCGCCTTCTTCTTGAACAAAGGCGTCCAGATCCACAATTGACATATGCTGCTTGCATGTATCTTTAAATTTTTGAATAAACCAGGCTTTTAATTCAGCCCATGACCCAATGGAATAGGTAGGCAGACCCTTTAACCAAGTACGGGCCGTCCCATCCAACATCATGGAGAAATACTTAGCACACGCAGCATCGCTAACATCTAGCAGTTCCCATGGCCATCTCATAACTCTCCACCCATGCCTCAGGGGGTAAGTCGGCTGTATAGTTAGGTACTTTGCGAGGACCCTTGAAATCCTTGGGCAGATGCTCATTATGCAGCTGGCACTAAACACGGCACACCCAAAGTCCTGAAAGTTACGCCTGTCTCCACGGAAGTTGTCGGACGAACCAGAGAATGCTGACGAGCCGCGTACAGAGTCGCCAACTCAACCTCTCGATGTGCTCTACCCTGATCCACTACATTCTGAGCATTAGCTCCACCGCCCGCCGGATTATGCCCACGGGGTAGGTTACGGTACCGCCCGCTGCTTGACACAACCGGCTCCTCAATATGCGTGCTATAACTCCGGCTTGGGCGAGGGGTTGAATGAATCCTTTCACGACTGTAAGAGTAAGCCGCCTGTTGGGCCACAACCGTCTGAAGCAATTCTCCGGCTCGTTGCATTTCCATTGCTGCCGGCGACTCACCTTCAACTGGTAGAGCTGCCAGTCATGTTGCTGCAGCAATCATATTATCCAAAGGGTTAGAATAATGACCCAGTTGCGTCGGCACATGTTGAGGTGGAGTTGTATTCCCACAGGGTGGTTCCGCCGTGTGTGGCTGAGCCGGCGTTCCCATCCCAGGTGCTTCAACCCGGTTTATGATACGTCTACAACATATCTATAATTTTTTAATTTTCCACGCTATTATATATTCTGTTTTGGTCGTTTAATGGGCTTTATTATACACTTTTATATTATTTTTGGGACTAACCTATTAACCGGAGGCCCAGCCCAAATTGCTATTTTTTTTGCCTATTTCAGTGTTTTGCAGAAAAAGAATACCAAACGGAGTCCAAACGGAATGAAACCTTTGGGAACGTGATTTTCGAAACAAACATGATCCAAAGGACTTGGAGCGGACGTCAAGCAATCAATGAGGAGTCCACGAGGCAGGGGGGCGTGCCTACCCCCCTGGGCGCGCCCTCCACCCTCATGGGCCCCTTGTAGCTCCACCGACCTACTTCTTCCTCCTATATATACCCACATACCCCGAAAACATCAGATACAGAGCCAAAACCCTATTTCCACCGCCGCAACCTTTTGTACCCATGAGATCCCATCTTGGGGCCTTTTCCGGCGCTCCGCCGGAGGGGGCATAAATCATGGAGGGCTTCTACATCAACACCATAGCCTCTCCGATGATGTGTGAGTAGTTTACCTCAGACCTTCGAGTCCATAGTTATTAGCTAGATGGCTTCTTCTCTCTCTCTTTGGATCTCAATACAAAGTTCTCCTTGATTATCTTGGAGATCTATTCGATGTAATCTTCTTTTGCGGTGTGTTTGTCGAGATCCGATGAATTGTGGGTTTATGATCAAGATTATCTATGAACAATATTTGAATCTCCTTTGAATTCTTTTATGTATGATTGGTTATCTTTGCAAGTTTCTTCGAATTATCAGTTTGGTTTGGCCTACTAGATTGATCTTTCTTGCAAAGGGAGAAGTGCTTAGCTTTGGGTTCAATCTTGCGGTGCTCGATCCCAGTGACAGAAGGGGAAACAACACGTATTGTATTGTTTCCATCGAGGATCAAAAGATGGGGTTTATATCATATTGCATGAGTTCATCCCTCTACATCATGTCATCTTGCTTAAAGCGTTACTCCGTTCTTATGAACTCAATACTCTAGATGCATGCTGGATAGCGGTCGATGTGTGGAGTAATAGTAGTAGATGTAGGCAGGAGTCGGTCTACTTGTCACGGACGTGATGCCTATATACATGATCATACCTAGATATTCTCATAACTATGCTCAATTCTATCAATTGCTCGACAGTAATTTGTTTACCCACCGTAATACTTATGCTCTTGAGAGAAGCAACTAGTGGAACCTATGGCCCCCGGGTCTATTTTCCATCATATTAATCTCTCATCAACAAGTTATTTGTATTACCGTTTATTTTGCTTTCTTTACTTTTAGCCTTTATCATAAAAATACCAAAAATATTTATCTTATCATCTTTATCAGATCTCACTTTTGAAAGTGGCCGTGAAGGGATTGACAACCTCTTTATCGCGTTGGTTGCAAGGTTCTTGTTTGTTTGTGTAGGTGCATGGGACTTGAGCGTGGTCTCCTACTGGATTGATACCTTGGTTCCCAAAAAATGAGGGAAATACTTTCGCTACTTTACTGCATCACCCTTCCCTCTTCAAGGGAAAACCAATGCGGTGCTCAAGAGGTAGCAGTTTACTACTGGCGGGTTACTGGCCCCCGCTCTGGGCGTGTTAAAGAGATTTCTCGCCTCATAAACCGAAGGCAGACGAGTCTGATGCCTTCTCCTCATTACTTCATTTGAAGCGTTCTGATCCATCATGAGCCAGAAATACTCAGACTGAATCCCTGCGCCTGAGAATCCAAAGCAGCCCGCTCCGCGGTCATCCTAGCATTTTCTGCCTTCAGCTCCTCCTTGGCCTGTTCTATCTCATTGCGCAACTTTGCGACCGCCGCATTATGCTGATCCTGATCTACCGGGCTAACCACTGCTGTTAATGATATGTCTCCAACGTATCTATAATTTTTGATTGTTCCATGCTATTATATTATCTGTTTTGGATGTTTAATGGGCTTTATTATACACTTTTATATTATTTTTGGGACTAACCTACTAACCAAAGGCCGAGTGCAAATTGCTGTTTTTTGCCTATTTCAGTGTTTCGCAGAAAAGGAATATAAAACGGAATCCAAACGGAACGAAACCTTCGGGAGAGTGATTTTTGGAACAAACGCAATCCAGGAGACTTGGAGTGGACGTTAAGGAAGCAACGAGGTGGCTACGAGGCAGGGAGGCGCGCCCCCCACCCGGGTGGGCCCCTCGTGGCTCCCCCAACCGACTTCTTTCGCCTATAGATACTCATATACCCCGAAAACATCCAGGAGCACCACGAAACCCTATTTCCATCGCCGCAACCTTCTGTACCCGTGAGATCCCATCTTGGGGCCTTTTCCGGCACTCTGCCGGAGGGGTAATCGATCATGGAGGGCTTCTACATCAACACCATAGCCTCTCCGATGATGTGTGAGTAGTTTACCACAGACCTTCGGGTCCATAGTTATTAGCTAGATGGCTTCTTCTCTCTCTTTGGATCTCAATACAAAGTTCTCCTTGATTCTCTTGGAGATCTATTCGATGTAATTATTTTTGTGGTGTGTTTGTCGAGATCCGATGAATTGTGGGTTTATGATCAAGATTATCTACGAACAATATTTGAATCTCCTCTGAATTCTTTTATGTATGATTTGATATCTTTGCAAGTCTCTTCAAATTATCAGTTTGGTTTGGCCTACTAGATTGATCTTTCTTGCAATGGGAGAAGTGCTTAGCTTTGGGTTCAATCTTGTGTTGCTCGGTCCCAGTGACAGAAAGGGAAAAGACACGTATTGTATTGTTGCCATCGAGGATAAAAAGATGGGGTTTATATCATATTGCTTGAGTTTATCCCTCTACATCATGTCATCTTGCCTAATGTGTTACTCTGTTCTTATGGACTTAATACTCGAGATGCATGCTGGATAGCGGTCGATGTGTGGAGTAATAGTAGTAGATGCAGAATCATTTCGGTCTACTTGTCGTGGACGTGATGCCTATATACATGATCATGCTTAGATATTCTCATAACTATGCACTTTTCTATCAATTGCTCGACAGTAATTTGTTCACCCACCGTAGATGCTATCTTGAGAGAAGCCACTAGTGAAACCTATGGCCCCCGGGTCTATTTTCCATCATATAAGTTTCCAATCTATTTTACTTTGCAATCTTTACTTTCCAATCTATATCATAAAAATACCAAAAATATATATATTATCATCTCTATCAGATCTCACTTTTGCAAGTGGCCGTGAAGGGATTGACAACCCCTTTATCGCATTGGTTGCAAGGTTCTTATTTGTTTGTGTAGGTACAAGGCGACTTGCGTGTATCCTCATACTGGATTGATACCTTGGTTCTCAAAAACTGAGGGAAATACTTACGCTACTTTGCTGCATCACCATTTCATCTTCAAGGGAAAACCAACGCATGCTCAAGAGGTAGCAAGAAGGATTTCTGGCGCCGTTGCCGAGGAGGTGTACACCAAGTCAAGTCGAGACATACCAGGTACCCATCACAAACTCTTATCCCTCGCATTACATTATTTGCCATTTGCCTCTCGTTTTCCTCTCCCCCACTTCACCTTTGCCTTTTCTTCGCCTTCTCCCCATATGTCTTTTTGTTTGTGTTTCCATGTGCCTTCTATTTGCTTGCATCTTTGCTTGCTAAAAATCTATTGATATGGATCCACTTAAAGTGTTATACTTGGATCATCTTGATCCTTATCTTTCGTCTTTGAAACCCCAACTAGCCTAGTTGAAGGGAAATCTTTAGATGAGCATGCTCATTTTGTGCGTCACCGTTTGTCTGGAAAAGGGAGATTCTTATGGGATCAAATAAACAGATTGTTGTGTTATGCTTGGAATCTTTGTGAAATTTATGATTTTACTTGTTGCTCTAAGAACCCTAAAAAACACCTTCCCTACCTATGTGAGTTTAACGAAAATGAAATCTTATCTTCTTATGCAAAGGGTGTTTATAGTTACTATGATATCGAACAAATTGAAGAATTTGTTGCTTTTAAGGGTGCTTATGAAGTTGCTTCTTTGATTGAAAAGTATGATATTACTCTCTACGAATCGGAAAATTTTGACATACTGCGATGAAAATTATGCTCATAATGTGTATGTCAAAGAATTTATTGAGAGAATGACCGTTGAAAATAATGATATGCATGAATCTATAGATAATGATGATCCGATGATTTGATTGAAATATCTCTCGATGAACATGATGCTTGCTATTCTTGTGGCCGTGATGCTAATATTTATGAAGATGAATTTGCTATAGTTCCTTATGTTAAACATGAGATCATTGCTATTGCACTCATATTTGGTAGTTCCTTCGATGAAAAGCATGATTGCAATGATGTTACTATAAATTCTCTTAATGTCAATTGTGCTAGTAATATGCAAAACCCTAAGCTTGGGGATGCTAGTTTTGCTATGACTACTATTTGTTGCAATGATCATGATTGGGGTGATTCTTCTTATGATCTTGGAAATTTATTTAAGCCCCATGATAAATATGAGATTGATAGTAGTGTTCGCAATAATATTGAAAGTGAGTTTGTAAGAGTGTCAACTTTAGATCCCACATATTTGGAGAATGTTCAATCTTATGGTATTTTTGATAAAAGCGGGTTTGGAGAGGTCATGACCTTAGTTAATGATAATCCCACTATTTTGGAATAGTGTCAACTTCGCATGCATGTGGATCGTGTTGAGAATATGTTATGTGATAGCTATTTTGTTGAATTTTCCTATGATGCTACATGTAATTATCATGAGATAGGAAAATATGGTTGTAGAAATTTTTATCTTACTAAATTACCTCTCGTCATGTTGAGATTGCTATTGTCTCTTTCTGTAACATCCCAAATTTCTAAATTTTGGAATGTTATAAACACATAGATAGTTTTGATTGACTGTTTGATTGATTGATTGATTGAGTGAAATTCGAAACTTTTTTATGAAAGTTAAATGAGAGGGAATAAAAGGACTTTCCCAAACTTTCATTTTTGCTTTCATGATCTTTGGGAATTCAAATTCTTTTCACCACAAAACCCTGGAGAGAAGATGACATGACTTCTTCCATTTATTTAAATGACAAGGGGTGTTGAAAATATTTGAATTTCATTTGGAAAATATTTCCAATTCTGAAACTTTATACAACTCAATGATTTTCACGAGCGAAGATAAAATGACTTCTTCAAATTATATGAAATATGAGTTGGGAGTTTCAAAGAATTAAATTCAAAGTTCCTTTGAATTTATTTTCAATTTGGAGTTATTTGAGTTTTATTCAAATTATTTTTCTCCAAAAATAAAATACATGGAAAATAGGGTAACATGATTCCCTACATTAGAAAATTGGAGAGAAATAAATTTGAATTAATTTTGGTATTTTTAAAATGATTTTCAGTGGATTTTATTAGAGCAGTAGCACTCTTTGTTTTATTTAAATTTGTGTGGATTTTATTTGACCTTATAAAATGTCCATGTTGTAGAAAATCTTTTTCTGCAAATTTTGATATATTATATGCCTATGTTGCATTTTTATTTTATTGGTATTATTTTATTTTTTGTGTCTGTTTTTTAAAAGAACTCTTCCCACTTGCTTGAACTGGGCTGGCCCAACAAGCCGCTGCCCAGCCCACCTGCAAGGCCAAGATCGCCCAAGCTCGGGACAGAGTCCCGAGCACTGCCGCAACCGCCGCCGCCTCGACGTCCGCGGCGCGCGCCCGAGTCCTCCGCCGCCTTACCCCTCCTCCACGCCTCCCCCTCCTCCTATAAGTACCACAGGCCCGCCCCATCTCTCCTCTCCTCTCGCTTCGCCGCCGTCGCCAAGATCTCGAGCCGCCGCCGCCGCCGTTGTAAGTTGCCGCCACCGCGCTTTGTTCTCGCCCCTCCCTCGACCATCGCCGCCGTCGCCCCCCTGCCGCCGGAGCCGTAAATCTCGCCTTGCCCCCTTCATGGGAGAGCACCGCCATCGCCGCCGGACGCCAGGCCGGAGTTCGCCGCCGGATCCGCCTGCCGCCCGTCCAAACCGCCCGCCCTGGTTTTCATTGGAAAACCCCCGAACCGGTAATAAACCGTCCCGGTCCGGTTATCCCTTTTAGGTTTTCTACGGTTTTCTCTTTAGCCGGTTTAATTTTTTTTAATTAGACTTATTTTACGAACGCTCACTGGTTAGGTATTCACAGTGAACAGTTTTTCGTTCGTTAGGGTTTCATAGCGAACGTTCGTACAGTAGAATGTTTCTTTTTCTTTTTATTTATAGTTTTCGGCCAGGGACCTATTTGTGATAAATTTCTTCACAGATTAGTCCTTGTACTTCAAACGACCACATCTTTTCACTCGTTAGTCCAAATTCAACGAAACCAACGCTCACGTCTTCGTTATGATCCCCCCTATCCAGTAATCCAACTTAAACATGTTTTTGGAAGTTTTAAAATTTGAATTCAAACAGATTTGTATTCAAACTTCGTTTGATCATAACTTGAGTTTTATAACTCCGATTTAGTTGATTCTTTTTGCAAATCGAAGCTCTTGACCTAAACTTTCTGATAAGGCCAAATTCATATAATTTTGGTACTGTTAGAAATTGTTTTATGTTGCAAGAGTTATTTGCTTGGTTTTGATGTTTTCTGAATCGTTTTTGTTCGTTCTTTCCGATCTTTTGAGTGATTGCTTATGTGTGGTTACTATTGCTTGATTACGATAGATTGATCGGAGTGTGACGAGTAGAACTATCAAGAGATTTGAGTGCGAATCATCTTCATCAACTTTGTAGGCAAGTAACACTTTGATCATACTTTTCTCATACCCAGTTTTTTTTGCATTAGATCTATCCTCAAACACTTGCATGATTAGGATCTAATTAAATTGTGGGTTTTGGGAAGTAGATTGAGGTAGTACCTATTACCTGTTTTATTATCAAACCCTTGGGAGTTACTTCTACGTTTGCTTATTATGCTATGCTATGCTAGTAGACGTGGATTGGGTGAGTGTATTCCATGACAGATGTGAGATTGTTATTTAATGGTTTATTTAAGGTGGCAACTTAAACACACATCTGGGTGGATTGAGGCACCTGATTTCTATCAGGACTTGCCTGTATTTCTTCGGACCGCCACCCAGGCTCAAAGGGATCATGAGATTATTCAAACTAGAAACTTCCGTGTGCAGCCACAAGCCATTATGGGCTCTGGCATAGTCGATTAAGTTGTGCGAACTCTTACGGGTAGACTAGCAGATGTAGGGGATGTAGGTTGGTACGGTCTACCCACATGTAAGATGCTAGTGCTTCTGAAAGACTATGTCTCGGTCATCCGTTTCTCAAACACCATGTAGTGCGAGAAACCAAACGGAGGCGATCGAGTCTTGTGGGGAAAAGTGCGCAAACCTCTGCAGAGTGTATAAACTAATCATGGTTAGCCGTGTCCCCGATTATGGACATCTTGAGTATCTAGTTCTTGGATTATCCAGTTGATCTCATCACGTTACTTAATATAATTTGTTTGGGTTTAATGAGTACTTTTAATTGGGATTGATAATGCTGTCAACCATTCTCAATGTTTCACAACCACCATGATAGTTAAATAAATGTATTCCTTTGTAGTAGGGAAAATTGGCTTTTCGCAAAAACTGTAACCATAGAGCTTTCCACCAGCCATATATGCATGTAGTATAGGCTTATTCCTTCATTACTCTCTATGTGTTACATTGCCAGCATATTCCATGTGCTGACCCGTTTTCGGGCTGCAACTTTTCTTGTTGCAGACTTCTCAGACAACGAGTAAGTGATACGTTAGGGTTACGATATCTACACTCAACTTTGCCGTTGGTGTTGATGGGAACCCACAACCTTGTTGCTTCCGCTATATTTTGGATTGAGGTAATAGTATTTATGTTACTCTATACATGTGATTTACCTCTGTTATAAATCCTCGAATCTTGTGTGTCAAAGATACCGATCCGGGATGACACTTAAGCCCAGAGACTTGATCCATTCGGGTCGGGTCGCTACACTTTCTTCTTCCTTGCATATGCTAATTTTTGCTTGCTATGATAATTTGTTTGCTTATAAAATGCCTATGCATAGGAAGTATGTTAGACTTAGATGTGTTTATCACGTGTTCTATGATGCTCTCTTTGTGCTTTAATTCTTGTCTTTGATGTGAGCATCATTAAAATTATCAAGCTAGGGGCGTTAAACGATATCGCTTGTTGGGAGGCAACCCAATTTTATTTTTGTTTCTTGCTTTTTGTTTCTGTTTAGTAATAAATAATTCATCTAGCCTCTGGTTAGATGTGGTTTATGTTTTAGTTAGTGTTTGTGCCAAGTAAAACCTATAGGATCTTCTTGGATGATAGTTATTTGATCTTGCTGAAAAAGTCAGAAACTTTCTGCTCACGAAAACAATTTTTAAAAGGGATTTTTATTTCTGTGCCCCTGGTTCCTTAGCTCTACTCATTCATCCCCACTCTGTTAACTTTTGCTCACTTTTCCCCACTCCCTTGCCCGAAACCCTCATAACTGGTTATAACGGATGTTGCCGTCGGGTCAATGCCTTTGACCGTTAGCTGATGAGTGGGGCCGCGTATACGTGGGCGCATGCAAGACCGCGGTCGTGGGGTAGCACGTGTCCATGGACATGCCCGAAACGTCCCATCATATAAAGAGGGCAACCACCTCCATATCCCCTACCATTTTCCCCCAAATCCACTCGCTGCCGCATCGTCTTCCTCTGCACGCCGTCGTTGTCTCGCTCTCCTCCACTGCCTCCACCACACCGTCTCGCTCTCACCCACCGAATCCTCTTCCTCACCTTCATTGCCTCCATCTGTTAGATGGCCGACGCTCATAGCGACGCCGGTGCAGCGGCCGGAGATGTGATGGAGCTGCAGGGTCAGGGCGCGGTGACCGCGGATGTCGGCGGCGTCCACGGTGGTGCGGGGGAACTCGCAACCGCTGCGGATGTGGCGGTCTCCGCCTCATCACTGCAGAAGATGACAGCGTCAAGCGGCGCAGTCCATCCCGATGCCCATGTTACGCTGCCTGCCGTGGAGGAGCAGGTATTTGCACTGGGCACCCATTTGCACTTGCTTAGCTTGTAGAGTTAGTTCGATTGTGATTCATACAGTAGTTCAGATGGTTAGAGTAGTTGCTTTGACGGATGAGCCGGGGTTTTTTTGTATGGGCTGGGGGGATGGGGATTTTTGGACTAGGGTTTGTTGGATAAATTGGTTACAAAAATGCTAGCTAGATGTTGTGAACTATGATTTTAGGTGCTGCAATGATTGGGGTTTTCAGATTTATTTTTAGATTTGGATAAATTCGTTGCAAAAATGCTAGATGTTGTGAACAGATTGGGGTTTTTAGTGCTATGATGCTTATTAGATTTGTTTTTAGTGCTCACAGATTGGGGTTTTTAATGCTATTCAAGTTATTTGCTTCAAGTTATATTAGCTCTGTTGTTCACAATATGTCCACAATATGTACTTATATTAGCTCTCTTGTTCAATGTGTGTGCATGACAATGGAAAATGCAAATAGGATCATAGTATATTAGCCCTATGATCAAGTGTGCATATTTAAATTTCAATATGTAGTTATATTAGCTCTTTTGTTCAATGTGTGTGCATGACAATGGAAAATGCAAATAGGATCATAGTATATTAGCCCTATGATCAATGTGTCATCTGTGCATATCTAAATTTTCAATTGGCATATTTATTTACTAGTGATGGATGTAATTGTATATTCAGGAGGATGATGGTTGAGGGAGTCCTGGATTAGGGGGTATCTGGACAGCCGGACTATATCCTTTGGCCGGACTGTTGGACTATGAAGATACAAGATTGAATACTTCGTCTCGTGTCCGGATGGGACTCTCCTTGGCGTGGAAGGCAAGCTTGGCGATACGGATATGTAGATCTCCTCCCTTGTAACCGACTCTGTGTAACCCTAGCCCCCTCTGGTGTCTATATAAACCGGAGGGTTTAGTCTGTAGAACAACAATCATACCATAGGCTAGCTTCTAGGGTTTAGCCTCTACGATCTCGTGGTAGATCAACTCTTGTACTACTCATATCATCAAGATCAATCAAGCAGGAAGTAGGGTATTACCTCCATCGAGAGGGCCCGAACCTGGGTAAACGTTGTGTCCCCTGTCTCCTGTTACCATCCGCCTTAGACGCACAATTCGGGACCCCCTACTCGAGATCCGCCGGTTTTGACACCGACATTGGTGCTTTCATTGAGAGTTCCATTGTGCCGTCGCCGTAAGGAAGGATGCCTCGTCTCGTTGTCAAGGAAAGCGTTACCTTTGGGGAGCCCTGGCTGTCGGCCAAACTCTCCGGCTAGGCGGTTTCGTCATGACCGCCCGTTTGGCTGCTGTGCCGATGATGACTTCTCGGGTCATCGAAAACAGCCTCCACATCGGCTTGGAACTGGCCGAGCAGATGGATCTGATGGAGCTCTCTTCCCTAAACGAGCTCTTGGATCACATCACCGCTTTGGGAGTCGCTACGGATTATGATCGGATTGAGCTTAAACCCGACCAAAGGGAGATTAACTCTCCGTCGGCCACCCATCAGATAGCGGTGGTGGAGGAACAATGCGGCAATTATTCCTCTATCTTGAGGACAAACTATGTCCGGATTCCAGAGCTCTCTAAGCCGGATACCCGTTTACGGAAGGACATCGCCCAAGCCTTGAACCTATAATCAGCCAGTGGGCCAGACCCATCAAGCGACATCACGGAGCCCGAACTTCCAAGATTGGAAACTCCCCTGCCCCAGGGTCTCAGATCGGGTCAGGGTTCGGACACAAATCCGCCCACCCACTAATGACCCACAAGTATAGGGGATCTATCATAGTCCTTTTGATAAGTAAGAGTGTCAAACCCAACGAGGAGCAGAAGGAAATGATAAGCGGTTTTCAGCAAGGTATTCTCTGCAAGTACTGAAATAAGTGGTAACAGATAGTTTTGTGATAAGATAAATTGTAACGAGCAACAAGTAACAAAAGTAAATAAAGTGCAGCAAGGTAGCCCAATCCTTTTTGTAGCAAAGGACAAGCCGGAACAAACTCTTCTAATAGGAAAAGCGCTCCCGAGGACACATGGGAATATCGTCAAGCTAGTTTTTATCGCGTTCATATGATTCACGTTCGGTACTTTGATAATTTGATATGTGGGTGGACCGGTGCTTGGGTGCTGTTCTTACTTGAACAAGCATCCCACTTATGATTAACCTCTATTGCAAGCATCCGCAACTACAACAAAAGTATTAAGGTAAACCTAACCATAGCATGAAACATATGGATCCAAATCAGCCCCTTACGAAGCAACGATAAACTAGGGTTTAAGCTTCATCACTCTAGCAACCCATCATCTACTTATTACTTCCCAATGCCTTCCTCTAGGCCCAAATAATGGTGAAGTGTTATGTAGTCGACGTTCACATAACACCACTAGAGGCTAGACAACATACATCTCATCAAAATATCGAACGAATACCAAATTCGCATGACTACTAATAGCAAGACTTCTCCCTTGTCCTCGGGAACAAACATAATTACTCACAAAGCATATTCATGTTCGTAATCAGAGGGGTAATAATATGCATATAGGATCTGAACATATGATCTTCCACCAAATAAACCAACTAGCATCAACTACAAGGAGTAATCAACACTACTAGCAACCTACTAGCACCAATCCCGGACTTGGAGACAAGAATCGGATACAAGAGATGAACTAGGGTTTGGAGATGAGATGGTGCTGGTGAAGATGTTCATGGAGATTGCCCTCTCCCTATGAGAGGAGCGTTGGTGATGATGATGACGATGATTTCCCCCTCCCGGAGGGAAGTGTCCCCGGCAGAACAGCTCTGCCGGAGCCCTAGATTGGTTCCGCCAAGCTTCCGCCTCGTGGCGGCGGAGTTTCGTCCCGAAAGGTTGCCTCTGATTTTTTTCTCATCGAAAGACTTCATATAGGAGAAGATGGGCATCGGAGAGCCACCAGGGGGCCCACGAGGTAGGGGGCGCGCCCCCCGAGGCACGCCCCCCACCCTCGTGAGCAGGGTGTGGGCCCCCTAGCCTTCATCTTTGGCGATGATTTTTCTTTATTTATTTTAAGATATTCCGTGGAGTTTCAGGACTTTTGGAGTTGCGCAGAATAAGTCTCCAATATTTGCTCCTTTTCCAGCCAGAATTCCAGCTGCCGACATTCCCCCTCTTCATGGTAAACCTTGTAAAATAAGAGAGAATAGCCATAAGTATTGTAACATAACGTGAAATAACAGCCCATAATGCGATAAATATCGATATAAAAGCATGATGCAAAATGGACGTATCAACTCCCCCAAGCTTAGACCTCGCTTGTCCTCAAGCAAAAAGCCGATAACAATAAATATGTCATCATGTTTAGAGGTAGAGGCGTCGCTAAAAATAAAATACGGACATGAAGGCATCATGATTATTCTCATAACAGCAACATATATAGATTTTGTCATATGATTACTTATGTTCAAGTGATGATCTTTTCACAATGCAAAGGTATGAATCAGAAACCTTATTGAGCACCAACAAATTATAACCTCAGTCATTGAAGCAATCGCAATTTATCATAACATCAGAAAGAGTCTATGTCAGAGCTTAAAACCAAGTCCACATACTCAACTATCATTTAGTCCTTCATAACTGCTAGCACTCACGCAATACTTATGGTTACAGAGTTTTAATCGGACACAGAGAAAGATAGGGGCTTATAGTTTGCCCCACAACCTTTTACCTCAAGGGTAATGTCAACAATAATAATTCATGCTCCCCTACATCCAATTAGATATATATATATATATATCATGTTCTTTCCAACATGCTGGGCTTGCCAAAGGATAAAATGAAAAAGGAAAGGTGAAGATCACCGTGACTCTTGCATAAGGTAGAGGATAATAATAAAAGATAGGCCCTTCGTAGAGGGAATCAGAGGTTGCCATGCGCTTTTATGGTTGGATGCACAAAATCTCAATGCGAAAGAATGTCACTTTATGTTGCCCCTTGTGATATGAACCTTTATTATGCAGTCCGTCGCTTTTATTACTTCCATATCACAAGATCGTATAAAGCTTATTTCTCCCACACCAATCAATCATACATATTTAGAGCAATTTTTTATTGCTTTGCACCGATGACAACTTACTTGAAGGATCTTACTCAATCCATAGGTAGATATGGTGGACTCTCATGGCAAAACTGGTTTTAAGGGTATTTGGAAGCACAAGTAGTATCTCTACTTGGTGCTGAGAATTTGGCTAGCATGAGGGGGAAAGGCAAGCTCAACATTTTAGAGGAACCATGACAACATACTTTATCTCAGATATAAGAAAACATAACTCATCACGTTGTTTTCCTTGTCCAACATCAACTCTTTAGCATGTTATATTTTAATGAGTGCTCCCAATCATAAAAGATGTCAATGATAATATATCTATATGTGAAACCTCTCTTTCCTTATTACTTCCTATTAATTGCAACGATGACCAAAGCTATATTTGCCAACTCCCAACAACTTTTAATCATCATACTCTTTCTATGTGAAGTCATTACTCTCAATAAGATCAATATGAACTCTTTGTTTCTTTTTAATTCTTTTTCTTTTATCTATTCTTTTATTCACCCAAGATCATGGAAAAATAATCAAGCCCTTGACTCAATACTAAACTTTATTATATATATATAGCTCACAGACTCGATTACATAGAGGGATCATAAAGCAAAACTCATAACTAGATCATGCCATAACTTTATTCTACTAGATCAAGATACTACTAATAGGATCGAACTAAGAAAAACGGTAAAGATAGGAGTTGTGATGGTGATACGATACCGGGGCACCTCCCCCAAGCTTGGCAGTTGCCAAGGGGAGTGCCCATACCCAAGTGATTATATTTCCTTTGTTGGTGAAGAAGGTGGAGGTGATGGATAGTCGCACATCGAGCGTAAGAGGTCCTCCAGCTTGCGGATGATGCCCTTGAGTTCCACAATATGCTCCTTCAACAAAATATTTTCTTGTGTGAGATACTTGTTTTGAATACGAGCTAACTCAATCATCTTGAAAGCTTCGATCTCAGTTGGGGTAAGAAGATTGTGATCAAGTCGAAGGGTGTCTTCTGCTGCTAGAGCTTGGTTCTCTGTGGCCTTCTTGATCCCTTCATCCTTGTTGATATCCATGGGTTCTTCCCTCTTCAGCTCTATCTTCATTAGCCAAGCATCTTTGTCACCATTGTTGGAGGAGGGGGACGACATGATGCCTGGCCTTGAAAAATCCTGACAGAAAACAGCTCGAAACAAGAACAAAGGAGATTTGTGTGATACGGGAGTCAAAACCTTCGGGAGAATATATAATGAATTTTTACCAACCAAAATATGTATCGTGCAAGAAAACGGAGTCCGGAGGGCACACGAGGTGCTCAGGAGGTAGTGGGGCGCGCCCAGGGGGGTAGGGCGCGCCCACCACCCTCGTGGGGCCCTCGTGTCCTTCCCGGACTGCCACTTATTTTTCTATTTTTCTAAATATTCCAAAACAGAGAAATATTGCCTTAAAAATTGTTTTGGAGTCGGTTTACTTACCGTACCACATACCTATTACTTTTCGGAGTCTGGAACGGTCTGGAAAGTGCCCCTTATGTATTCCTCCGAGGTCACGGTTTCAATAATATTGGTTTCAACATTTATGGGATTACCTGAGATATAATGTTTAATTCTTTAACCGTTTACCACCTTCGGATTTGTGCCTTCGAAGTTGTTGATTTTTATGGCACCGGAACGGTAGACCTCCTCGATAACGTAGGGACCTACCCATTTAGAGAGAAGTTTTCCTGCAAAAAATCTTAAACGAGAGTTGTATAGCAATACATAATCACCTACATTAAACTCACGCTTTTGTATCCTTTTGTCATGCCATCTTTTAACTTTTTCTTTAAACAACTTAGCATTTTCATAAGCTTGGGTTCTCCATTCATCAAGTGAACTAATATCAAATAACCTCTTCTCACTGGCAAGTTTGAAATCATAGTTGAGCTCTTTAATAGCCCAATATGCCTTATGTTCTAGTTCGAGAGGTAAGTGACATGCTTTTCCATAAACCATTTTATACGGAGACATAACCATGGGATTCTTATATGCAGTTCTATAGGCCCATAATGCATCATCAAGTTTCTTGGACCAATTCTTCCTAGACCTATTAACAGTCTTTTGCAAAATTAATTTGAGCTCTCTATTACTCAATTCTACTTGACCACTAGACTGTGGGTGATATGGAGATGCAATTCTATGATTAACATCATATTTAGCAAGCATTTTACGGAAAGCACCATGAATAAAATGTGAACCACCATCAGTCATTAAATATCTAGGGACTCCAAACCTCGGAAAAATAACTTCCCTAAGCATTTTAATAGAAGTGTTATGATCAGCACTACTAGTTGGAATAGCTTCTACCCACTTAGTAACGTAACCAACAACAACTAAAATATGTGTATATCCATTAGAGGCAGGAAAAGGTCCCATATAATCAAAGCCCCAAACATCAAATGGTTCAATAACAAGTGAATAATCCATAGGCATTTCTTGACGTCTACTAATATTACCAATTCTTGGACATTCATCACAAGACAAGACAAACTTACGGGCATCCTTGAAGAGAGTAGGCCAATAAAAACCGGATTGCAATACCTTATGTGCAGTTCTATCTCCAGCATGGTGTCCTCCATAAGCCTCGGAATGACACTTGCGTAGGATCTGTTCCTGTTCATGCTCAGGTACACAACGTCTAATAACACCATCTACTCCTTCTTTATAAAGATGTGGGTCATCCGAAAAGTAATGTTGCAAATCATAGATTTTTTTTCTTTTGTTGGTATGTGAAGCTAGGTGGTATAAATTTAGCAACAATATAATTAGCATAATCAGCATACCATGGAGTGCTACGAGAAGTGCTTATGAAATTTAATTGCTCATCAGGAAAGCTATCATCAATAGGTAGTGGGTCATCAAGAACATTCTCTAACCTAGATAGGTTGTCTGCAACGGGGTTCTCAGCTCCTTTTCTATCAACGATATGCAAATCAAATTCTTGCAGCAAGAGAACCCATCTAATAAGATATTTAATAGCAGCATGATCAGTGTGAATAGTTACTTTAGAATCAACAATATAGGGTCTGAATTTATCACAAGCAAATACAACTGCTAAAAGTTCCTTTTCGGTAGTAGCATAATTTCTTTGAGCATTGTCTAGAGTCATTCTAGCATAATGGATAACATTTAATTTCTTATCAACTCTTTGCCCTAGAACAACACCTACAGCATAATCACTAGCATCACACATAATTTCAAAGGGTAAATTCCAATCAGGTGGCTGAACAATAGGTGCAGAGACCAATGCTTTCTTAAGTATTTCAAATGCTTCTACACAATCATCATCAAAGACAAATGGTACATCTTTTTGTAATAAATTAGTCAGAGGCCGGGAAATTTTTGAGAGGTCCTTTATGAACCTCCTATAAAATCCAGCGTGAACAAGGAAACTTCTTATACCTTTGATGTCCTTGGGACATGGCATCTTTTCAATAGCATCAACCTTGGCTTTATCAACTTCAATACCTCTTTCAGAAACTTTGTGCCCCAAGACAATACCTTCATTAACCATAAAGTGCCACTTTTCCCAATTCAAGACAAGATTAGTTTCTTCACATCTCTGCAAAACTCGATTAAGATTGCTCAAGCAATCATCAAAAGAGGAACCATAGACGGAAAAATTGTCCATGAAAACCTCACAAATCTTTTCACAAAAATCAGAGAATATAGCCATCATGCATCTTTGAAAGGTAGCAGGTGCATTACATAAACCAAAAGGCATACATCTATAAGCAAAAGTACCAAAAGGGCATGTAAAAGTAGTCTTTGATTGATCTTTAGCCGACACAGGTATTTGAGAGAAACCAGAATAACCATCTAGAAAGCAATAATTTGTATGTTTGCATAATCTTTCTAGCATTTGATCAATAAAAGGTAAGGGGTGATGATCTTTCTTAGTAGCTTTATTTAATTTGCGAAAATCAATTACCATCCTATAACCTATGATAATTCTTTGAGGGATCAATTCATCTTTATCATTAGGGACAACAGTAATACCTCCCTTCTTAGGGACACAATGGACATGACTTACCCATCGACTATCAAAGAACGGATAAATTATACCTTCCTCCAGAAGCTTGAGTATTTATTTTCTTACCACTCCTTTCATTTTAGGATTCAAACGTCGTTGAGGATCACGCACTGGTTTGGCATCTGCTTCCAAATTTATTTTGTGTTGACATAGAGTGGGACTAATGCCCTTAAGATCATCAAGAGTATATCCAATAGCGGCACGGTGCTTCTTCAGAGTTTTCAATAATCTTTCTTCTTCATGCTCTGAAAGGTCAGCACTAATAATAACAGGATATATTTTAGTTTCATCAAGATAAGCATATTTAAGATTATCATGCAACGGTTTAAGCTAAAACACGGGATCACCCTTGGGTGGAGGAGGATCCCCTAGGATTTCAACAGGCAAATTGTGATGCAGAATAGGTTCCTGTTTAAAGAATACTTTATCTATTTCCCTTCTTTCATTCATGAACATATCATTTTCATGGTCTAGCAAATAGTGTTCTAAAGGATCACTAGGAGGTACGACAATAGAAGCAAGACCAATAATTTCATCCTTACTAGGCAATTCTTCTTCACGATGTTGTTTACTAAATTTAGAGAAATTAAACTCATGAACCATATCATCCAAGACAATAGTAACAACATCCTTTTTGCAGTCTATCTTAGCATTAAAAGTATTCAAGAAGGGTCTACCGAAGACAAAAGCTATCTTGTGGAGAACCAAGAACAAGAAAATCAGCGGGATATTTGGTTTTCCCACACAAGACTTCAACATCTCTAACAATTCCCATTGCAGATATAGTATCTCTATTGGCAAGCTTAATTGTAACATCAATATCTTCTAACTCAGCAGGTGCAATATCATGCATAATTTCTTTGTATAAGTCAATGGGTATTACACTAGCACTAGCGCCCATATCACATAAGCCATGATAACAATGATCTCCTATTTTAACAGAAATAACAGGCACGCCTACCACAGGTCTATGTTTATCTTTAGCACACGGTTTAGCAACTCTAGCAGATTCACCACAGAATTGAATAACATGCCCATCAATATTATCAGACAAGAGATCTTTAACAATAGCAATATTAGGTTCTACTTTGACTTGCACAGGAGGTGTATAAGTTCTAATATTGCTTTTACGAACGACAGTTGAAGCTTTAGCATGATCCTTTACTATAACGGGGAAAGGTGGTTTCTCAACATAAGAAGTAGGAACAACAGGATCATTATAAGTGACAATCTTTTCTTCAACTTTAATAGGTGCAGCTACTTTTACTTCTATGGGAGGATGATATTTAAACCACTTCTCCTTGGGGAGATCAACATAAGTAGCAAAAGATTCACAGAAAGAAGCTACTACTCCCTCCGTTCCAAATTACTCGTCGTGGTTTTAGTTCAAATTTGAACTAGAACCACGACGAGTAATTTGGAACGGAGGGAGTATCTCAGAGTTAAGTCCATATTTAGCTCTAAACTTACGGAAAATATCGGTATCCATAAAAGATTTAACACAATCAAACTTAGGTGTCATACCTGACTCCTTACCTTCGTCGAGGTCCCAATCTTCAGAGTTGCGTTTAATTCTATCCAATAAATTCCATTTGAATTCAATAGTCTTCATCATAAAAGAGCCATCACAAGAAGTATCGAGCATGGTGCGATTGTTATCAGAAAGCCGAGCATAAAAACTTTCAATAATTATTTCTCTTGAGAGCTCATGATTGGGGCATGAATATAATATTGATTTAAGCCTCCCCCAAGCTTGAGCGATGCTTTCCCCTTCGCGAGGCCAAAAATTATATATATAATTGCGATCACGATGAACAAGATGCATAGGATAATACTTTTGATGAAATTCTAATTTCAATCTTTTATAGTTCCATGATCTCATATCATCACATAGCCTATACCATATCAATGTGTCTCCCTTCAAAGATAAAGGGAAAGCATTCTTCTTAACAACATCATCGGGTATACCTGCAAGCTTTAATAATCCACAAATTTCATCCACATATATTAAATGCTCATCAGGATGCTTTGTTCCATCTCCTGTAAAAGGATTAGCTAGCAGTTTTTCCATCATACCCAAGGAATTTCAAAAGGAGTTTCATTTTCAACAGGTTCAGTGGGTTGAGGAGCAACTCTTTGCTCTCATGGGACGGGTGAAGATTCCCGAACAAGCCCGTCAGAGAATTACTTTCCGTAGTAACAAGTGACAGTAAATTTCAGCACACTATATAAATTTTTCCTTACCAAATTTCACCTACCAAAGGCGCTACACTCCCTGGCAACGGCGCCAGAAAAGAGTCTTGATGACCCACAAGTATAGGGGATCTATCGTAGTCCTTTCGATAAGTAAGAGTGTCAAACCCAACGAGGAGCAGAAGGAAATGATAAGCGGTTTTCAGCAAGGTATTCTCTGCAAGTACTGAAATAAGTGGTAACAGATAGTTCTGTGATAAGATAAATTGTAACGAGCAACAAGTAACAAAAGTAAATAAAGTGCAGCAAGGTGGCCCAATCCTTTTTGTAGCAAAGGACAAGCCAGAACAAACTCTTATAATAGGAATAGCGCTCCCGAGGACAGATGGGAATATCGTCAAGCTAGTTTTCATCGTGTTCATATGATTCGCGTTCGGTACTTTGATAATTTGATATGTGGGTGGACCGGTGCTTGGATGCTTTTCTTACTTGAACAAGCATCCCACTTATGATTAACCTCTATTGCAAGCATCCGCAACTACAACAAAAGTATTAAGGTAAACCTAACCATAGCATGAAACATATGGATCCAAATCAGCCCCTTACGAAGCAACGCATAAACTAGGGTTTAAGCTTCTTTCACTCTAGCAACCCATTATCTACTTATTACTTCCCAATGCCTTCCTCTAGGCCCAAATAATGGTGAAGTGTTATGTAGTCGACGTTCACATAACACCACTAGAGGCTAGACAACATACATCTCATCAAAATATCAAACGAATACCAAATTCACATGACTACTAATAGCAAGACTTCTCCCTTGTTCTCGGGAACAAACGTAATTACTCACAAAGCATATTCATGTTTATAATCAGAGGGGTAATAATATGCATATAGAATCTGAACATATGATCTTCCACCAAATAAACCAACTAGCATCAACTACAAGGAGTAATCAACACTACTAGCAACCTACTAGCACCAATCCCGGACTTGGAGACAAGAATCGGATACAAGAGATGAACTAGGGTTTGGAGATGAGATGGTGCTGGTGAAGATGTTGATGGAGATTGCCCTCTCCCGATGAGAGGAGCGTTGGTGATGATGATGACGATGATTTCCCCCTCCCGGAGGGAAGTGTCCCCGGCAGAACAGCTCTGCCGGAGCCCTAGATTGGTTCTGCCAAGGTTCCGCCTCGTGGCGGCGGAGTTTCGTCCCGAAAGGTTGCCTCTGATTTTTTTCTCATCGAAAGAGTTCATATAGGAGAAGATGGGCATCGGAGAGCCACCAGGGGGCCCACGAGGTAGGGGGCGCGCCCCCCGAGGCGCGCCCCCCATCCTCGTGAGCAGGGTGTGGGCCCCCTGGCCTTCATCTTTGACGATGATTTTTCTTTATTTATTTTAAGATATTCCGTGGAGTTTCAGGACTTTTGGAGTTGCACAGAATAGGTCTCCAATATTTGCTCCTTTTCCCGCCGAATTCCATTGCCAAGCATTCCCCTCTTCATGGTAAACCTTGTAAAATAAGAGAGAATAGCCATAAGTATTGTAACATAACGTGAAATAACAGCCCATAATGCGATAAATATCGATATAAAAGCATGATGCAAAATGGACGTATCACCCACCTAGATAGAAGCGATCTCTCCCACATTAGACAAGAGCCCCAGGAAACAGTACATCACTATTGGGCCAGATTCCTCCTTGTAATGAACAAGGTCAAGGACTGTCTCGAGGAAGACGCAATCTCATTCTTCTGCAATAATTGCACGGACAAGGGAATCCTTAACGCCATAAGCCGCCGCGACATAGCACACTTCGCTGACTTGGCGGCCATAGTACGGAAGTACTGTGCGATGAAAAGTGCCTGGAAAGCCAAAACAAAATTTTGTGATAATCCGGCTCTGACTAAACACCCAGTCCAAATTAAAAGGGTGCATCCTCGTAAGTCACCCGATTCAATTGCAAAAAAGCAAAAGCCCACTACAGGGCATGTAACCGTATTGGAGGGATGGGTTAATGGACCCTGCAAAATTCATAGTACGGCGGATACCATACCAACACACAGCCTTAGAGCATGTTGGGTACTCCGGCAGGTTGCCAAGAGCGGTGAGGATCTCTTCATTCAAAATACCAGAGAGCAACATCCCGTGGATTACAATACAGTTTTAACAGCCTTCGAGACATTCGCCTCAAATAATAGGCGCAAGCGAGCACTCCGCAGCCTTGCCGAGATCTGCCAGGTGGCAGCAATAAATCCATGGAGCGACACGGCTATCACTTTCAATGCCAGTGACGAACCTAAATTCCGAACAGCCCGAGTACCAGCCGCATTAGTCCTTAGTCCAATTGTGGACGGCTTTCGGCTCACTAAAGTGCTCATGGACGGCGGCAGCGGATTAAACCTCATTTATGAAGAAACTCTTCAAAAAATGGAAATAGACTGGAACCGCATTGAGCAAAGCAGCACAACCTTCAGAGGAATCATCCCAGTCGGGAAGCACGTTGCGCTGGGAAAATCACACTAGATGTGGTATTCGGCACGCTGGAGAATTATAGGTCCGAAGAAATCACATTCCAAGTGGCCCCGTTCAGTAGCGGATACCACGCCCTTTTAGGGCGGGAGGCATTCATGATCTTCCAAGCCATACCCCATTACGGATACATGAATCTCAAAATGCCTGGGCCCAATGGAATTATCACTCTAGCTAGTGATCCGGACATAGCGCTCCGCGCCGAAAACAAAACAGCTGCACTGGCCCTCGAGGCATTATCCGAAGCCCTCGCGGTAGAGGAGTTAACTGCGCTATGCTCCACTGTTGACAGGGATGACGTGATACTCGACAAGAGATCCAAGTCCACCTCTTTCAAACCAGCGGATGAAATAGTCAAATTCCAAGTCCACCCAACGGACCCTACCAAAACAGCCTCCATCGAGGCACAGTTAAATCCCACTGTGGACGCCGCACTACAGGAGTTCCTGCATGAGAACTGGGATATATTTTCCTGACACCCATCAGATATGCCAGGAATCCCATGCAGGCTGGCCGAGCATAGCCTTAACATTCTAAAAGGATTTAAGCCGGTCAAGCAGACTCTTCGGTGTTTCTCTGAACCTAAGCGACAAGCTATGGGAGAAGAGCTAGCCAAGTTATTGGAGGCCGGATTCATCAGAGAAATAAAACACCCGGACTGGCTAGGAAACCTGGTGATGGTACCAAAGAAGGACAAATCCTGGCGCCTATGTGTCGATTTCAAGGACCTCAACAAGGCTTGCCCAAAAGAACTCTTCCCCCTCCCTCGCGTCGACCAAATTATCGATGCTACCGCAGGACACGACTCATTGTGCTTCCTCGACGCATACTCCGGCTCCCACCAAATTAAGATGGCGGAGTCTGACCAAGCCGCAACGGCATTTATCATGCCATACGGCCCCTTCTGTTTCAACACAATGCCTTTTGGGCTTAAAAACGCCGGTGCAACGTATCAACGCATGATTTAGACATGCCTGGAAAAGCAGATCGGCAAAACAGTGGAGGCATACGTAGACGATGTGGTCGTTAAAACCAGACACGTCGACTCTTTAATAGATGACTTGAGGCTCACGTTCGACAATCTCCGAACATACGACATCAAGCTCAACCCGGAAAATGCGTCTTCAGCGTACCCACCGGAAAGCTCCTGGGTTTTATCGTCTCCAGTAGAGGAATTGAAGCAAATCCGGCTAAAATCCGAGCCCTGTCACAGTTGGCCATCCCAACTGACCTGAAGCAAATCCAGAAATTAACTGGATGCATGGCGGCCCTAAGCCACTTTATCTCCCGCTTAGGAGAAAAGGCATTACCGCTTTATCGCCTCCTTCGGCGCACCGAACACTTCAAGTGGACGGATGCTGCCACGGCCGGACTGGAAGACATAAAGGCCATCCTGGCCGCGCCAAGCATCGGCGAACCAATGCTGCTATATATAGCGGCAACTCATCAAGTTGTAAGCGCAGTGCTCGTCGTTGAACGAGAATCGGATGGACACGAATTTCCCCTTCAAAAGCCGGTATACTATGTATCCACTGTCCTCACTCCGTGCAAATCACGGTACCCGCATTATCAAAAGATAGCATATGCGGTATTCATGGCATCCCGGAAACTACGACACTACTTTCAAGAGTGTTCAATTACAGTGGCCTCGGAAGTGCCACTGAATGACATAATAAACAACTGCGACGCCATGGGCCGGATTGCCAAATGGGCCATTGAGCTCCTTCCGTTCGTCATAACATATAAACCTCGGCGAGCCATTAAGTCGCAGGTATTGGCCGATTTTGTTGCCGAATGGACAGAAGCCAAACGCCCTAAAGAGTACGGCGCATACTCCAATTGGACTATGCACTTCGACGACTCTAAAATGCTGGCTGGTCTGGGGGCGAGCGTCGTCCTGACGTCCCCTACCGGAGATACAATGCAATATGTACTCCAAATACTGTACACAGACTCCAACAATGCAGCCGAATATGAGGCCCTGTTACATGGTCTCCGGATGGCAGTCTCCATGGGCATTCGATTCCTAGAGGTGTGCGGGGACTCGAACCTCGCAATATCCCAAATAAATGGAGACTTCGACGCCAAAGATCCGAAAATGGCGGCTTACCGCAACGCCGTCCTCAAGATGTCAGCTCGGTTCGAGGGGCTCGAATTCCACCATGTGGCTCGGGAAAACAATCAGGCGGCGGATATCCTCGCCCATATCGGCACTAAGAGCGATGCGGTCCCTCCCAACATCTTCTTGGAAAGACTGTTTAAGCCATCCGTGATATGGGAAGGGGAGACCGGTCACAATAGTCCGGACCCGACTACAACGCCAGATACCGAACACTCTGACATAATCGGAGGCTCCGCCACCGAAGTAACACTTTCAGCCCACGTAATAATGGTCGTCATCGCCCCATGGACTGAACCATTGCTGGCCTACCTAACCAGGCAGGAACTTCCCGAGGACCAAAACGAGGCACGCTGCATTGTGCAGCAATCTAAAGCCTACAAGGTCCACGAGGGAGAGCTTTATGAGAAAAGCACCACCGAAGTCCTTCAAAGGTGCATCTCCGAAGAAGAAGGGCGGAAGCTTCTGGCAGAAATCCATGCCGGACTCGGCGGCCACCACGCTGCAACCCGGGCCCTTGTAAGCAAGGCCTTCCGTACAGGATTCTATTGGCCGACGGCCCGGGCGGATGCACAGGACTTGGTCCAACGCTGCGTCGGTTGCCAGCTTTTCACAAACCAAAGCCATATGTCGCCCGTCGCCCTACAAACAATCCCCATTACCTGGCCTTTTGCGGTCTGGGGGCTTGACATGGTTGGAGCCCTTAAAGGGGGAACCCACAAGAAAAAATACTTATTGGTCATGGTGGATAAATTCACCAAATGGATAGAAGCCAAACCTGTTAAAACGGCCGAATCTGGACCGGTGATAGACTTAATATCCGGGATTGTACACAGTTAAGGCGTCCCCCACAACATGATCACTGAAAACGGCACGAACTTCACTGCCGACGAGGTAAAACTATGGTGCAGCAACATGGGCATCAAGCTCGATTATGCTTCTGTCTATCACCCACAAACTAACGGTCAAGTCGAGCGAGCAAATGGTCTTATCATGAGCGGCATTAAACCCAGATTAGTGCGGTCCTTAAAGGAATCTAACACGCACTGGGTAGAGGAGCTCGACTCCGTACTCTGGGGGCTGCGGACCACGCCGAATCGCACTACCGGATACACACCGTTCTTTATGGTGTACGGCGCAGAGGCGGTTCTGCCCTATGACATAATTCATGACTCACCTCGAGTGCGCATGTATGAAGAAAGAGAGGCCGAGCTCGATCGGCAGGACAGTTTGGACGCCCTCGAAGAGGAGCGTGACGTGGCAAAAGCGCGTTCCGCATTCTATCAGCAATAGGCTCGAAGATACCAAAGCAGAGAAGTACGGGCCAAAACTTATAACGTTGGCGAGTTAGTTCTACGCCTGCCGGAGAAGAAAAAGAACAAGCTCAAGCCCAAATGGGAAGGTCCCTTCATTATAGACCAAGTTCTGACCGGCAGAGCGTACCGTCTGCGGGATGCATCCGACAATCGACTTGAGCCAAACCCATGGAACGCTGCCAGACTCCGAAGATTCTACGCCTAGCGCCGGACTCTATGTTCATCTCTTTACCCCTGTCCATTTTTTGCATATCCGTTATCTGTCTTCTCTCTCTTTTTTTTTCTTCCTTCTCTTCACGGCCTTGAAAGGCTAATTTGTGTCTTATCTACACAATCTTGATGCGCTACCGCGCTCATTATACCTGGGGGCTTCTTACACAGAAGCTTAGTTGTTTTTCTGGGCTTCATGCCCCGCACATGTGTTATTCTTTCGCATGTACCTTTTTTCGCCATTATATGCATCGATATGACTTAAGTTTTGGCCAAGCTGGGTTGCCTGGCTCTTGTATTTATGCCCTACACTCCCGTTAATTCGGCTAGGGCATAAGGGGAGCACCTCTGTGATTGTTACTGCCGGGTCAGCGGGACGTGTACCTCAGACTGGGTGAAGCCGAAAGCTAGCATTCTTAAGGGAATATTCGGTCGGTGAACAAAAGATGACTTCTACTTATTTTTCCCACTTGCCCCCAGATGTTTTTGCCTGCGTCTCTTCTCGCAGTTCGGACATGCACATTAGGGAATGCGTACCCAGGGAAAGGAACCCTTAACGGAACTATTCTCCCTGGAAGATGTTTCTTACTATCCATGTAATATAACATAACTAGTTGGGTACTTGTCTGTTCAAGCACTTATGACCCCTACGCCTGGTCTCCACGCATACCCCGGTTCTTACATAACCGAGCGGGTATTCGGATACACTCCGGACTATCGGGTCCCGAGGTCGAAGCGAAAAGGTCCGCCATGACAAATGATTTACAATCCGGCTAGAAGACATTCTATATGTCATTTAAATTACACAGTCACTTAGACTGATTAAATTCTTCTTCTATACCATCCAACAGGCTGTCTAGCCTACAATCCTGTTGGGAATACTTTGCGGCTAATTCTACTTGGTGATACACCAAACTGACGGGGATCTCCTTCCCATCGGGCCCCACAGGTCCGACCTCGGCCATGTGGTTTGGGTCAGCCTTGGTATACCACGTCTTTACCATGGCCCAGGCTTCCCTGGCACCTTGACGGCAGGCCGATATCTTCCATAATTGGTAGCGCCGCCGCGCTCCCTTGAGCTTCTCCGCAAGCTCTCCAATGCCTTTAGGCAGGGAGACGGATGGCCACAAGGCCTGGGCAATACCTTGCATCACCTGCCGAACTTGTTCGTGCAGTTGTGAGAGCTCTGGTAGAAGATCACCCGCAGACCCGGGCATCTCCTCCACGGGACGACCCGTCAACACACCTATAGACATAACTCTGTTAGCCGGCTTCCTCGCCGAACTCTTTTTAAAGTTCATTCAAGCACTTACTGAAAATGCCGCGTCAAAGCCGCTTATTCTCCTTCACGGAATCCGACAGCTGGCCGCGAACATCCTTTAGTTCCATGCTCAGCTGGGTATTGGCATCTTGGAGATTGTTTTTCTCCTGCCTAACTTTTGTAAGCACGCGCTCGCCAGCCTTTAGCTGCCGTATGGCGTGTTGCTCATCCGGATTCACTCCGGAGCCATCTGCAATATTCATTGTCAGATTTGCAAGCATGCCGCACTCTATATGGTACCTATCATTCTTTGAAACAAGTGTTGCCAGAGGAGGCCATCTCGGACTCCTTCAATGCGGCAACTGCGGCCCATAACTGGGCCTTGCACTCTTCAAGCTCATGAGACAATTGGGTATTCTTCTCTGTAAGAACCTGCACAAATAATGATCCTTAAATTAGTTGTGCCAACTGTTTCAAGTCTCAGGGGCTACTGCTATATGTAATCATCAAGTTTTCTTACCCGTATATCCTTTACATACTGATCCGTGGCTCTGGCAAGACCATTTTGAGCAGCACGGATGTACGCGTCTCCTGAGTTTAAGGCATCAAAAGCCTCTTGGGAGAAACAAGCGTCACAGAGTACGAACGGGCGACACATGTGGTTCATGGCGCTCTCCACTTCGGAATTTGTAGCGGATATTTTATCCGCATCCTCTATCGGAGGAGCATCTGACAGGTGCCCCGTGTTAGCCTCCGCCTCTGTGTCCGACCCTGGAGCCCGGCTAGTGGACGCGTGATCGGCGACCTCCCAGGATATAGTCCGGTGAGCGCTTTTCCTTCATCAAAGCATGGGTGTTACTACGTCTTAAAATATGATAATCACGGAGTGAGGTTTTGCATAATACCTCTGTGCCGGCGTCTCCGTCCGGATCGCCTTCCTTTTCAGCCTGCCCGGCTTCGGCGCCCCTCATTGGCGATTTGCCACGGGCTCGGCATGGTGTCCCGAGGACCTTCCTTGTAAAACACCGTACAAATACGGTAGGTGAAGTGTGTAAAAAGGAATACTTCTCGAAGGTTGGGACCCCGGTCTCACTTACCTGCGAGGCAGGGAGTAGCCCAGGATAGTCGGCTATAATAGCCACCATGGCCTCATCGCAGCTCAATTGATAGAATACCCTGTCAATCAGCTCCACGAATATGTCTGGATCCTCTTTAAGGCCGGGGTCGAGGGACCGTTCAGGATCCTCTGGTTGTGGAGGTGGGCTGTTGATCTCCCTTACAGCCTTACGCAGCTCCTACGATGAAATGGCAAGATAAAATATTTGCTGCAAAAATGCGGAAGGGATGGGTATAAAAAGTGGCAGCTTACCCAGCCCGGAGGGTTGTACATGGAGAATCCATCCCGTGGCTTGATGCGGAGGAACTCCTCTTCCTCTCCCTTGTACAAACCAGACAGGATTTTTGCTAGGGCAGCAACTATGTCCGGCCCCTTACGGCCGCAGCGGGTGGCATCATCTTCCCCGTTGAAGTCTCACATAGGGTGGCCTCGATATTGAAGCGGCTGCACCCCCCGAATAATGCATATTCACATAACCTCAGTTATGGTCAGTCCTGATTGAGCCAATACCTTTATCCGGCCCATCAGGTAAAGAACGTCTCTATCATCTTCCTCCTGAGGGATCCGTGGTCGCCAGCTTAGGCGCTTCTTCAAAGGAGCATTATCAAACTCAGGAAGGCCAATCCGAATAGGATTCGGAAGGGGGACGTCCTCCATATAAAACCACTCTGAAGGCCAGTCTTCGGACGTCTTCTTCGGGGTGCCGGATAGGTATCCGGTCCCGGCGATGCGCCATATTTCGGCCCCGCCCACTTGATATATTGACCCCCTCTGAGTACGGGGAACAAGGCAGAATAGCTTCTTCCACTACGCGAAGTGAGCTTCGCAGCCCAGAAATAGCTCGCAAAGGGCCACATAACCAGCGACGTGTAATATGGAGGCAGGAGTGAGATTATGCAACTGGAGGCCGTAAAACTCCAGGAGCCCTCGGAGGAACGGATGGATTGGAAATCTGAGTCCCCTTAATAAATAAGGGATGAGGCATACCCGCTCCCCTTTGGAGGGGTTGGGAAAGCTCTCCGCTTGCTCCCCGCCATTGTAGGTGGCGAGCCCGGCTCGATCGGGGACCATATACGCAGGAGGGAGAAATCCCTGGGTCTGTAGCTCCACTAGTTAACTGTGCGGGATGCAATACTTCTTCCAATCTCTGGGCTTAGGGCTACGGGAGCGAGATGAGGAGCTACGCTGGCCGGCCATGTTGGAATGGATTTTTTCGGGCGCGCTCCGATGGATGCTCGTTGAGGGAGGATGGTGTGATTTGGATCTGAAAATCCCCATATCTTTAAATAAGCAGTTTGTTCACATAGCTAGGGTGGTAAATGTAAAAATGCCCTGGCCTCTCGCATTCGCTTGACACGTGGAAGATGGCCATTATTGGACCTGGAAGCCAAGAAGCGCAACATTTATGAGAAGCCGGACACTATTTAAACAGGTATTCAGAATTCGGAGAAGAACCCACCTTGCAATGCCGAAGACAATCTACGCGTCGGACTCATCGTCATTGAAGCCTAGTTCGGGGGCTACTGAGGGAGTCCTGGATTAGGGGGTATCCGGACAGCCGGACAATATCCTTTGGCCGGACTGTTGGACTATGAAGATACAAGATTGAAGACTTCGTCGCGTGTCCGGATGGGACTCTCCTTGGCGTGGAAGGCAAGCTTGGCGATACGGATATGTAGATCTCCTCCCTTGTAACCGACTTTGTGTAACCCTATCTCCCTCCGGTGTCTATATAAACCGGAGGGTTTAGTCCGTAGAACAACAATCATACCATAGGCTAGCTTCTAGGGTTTAGCCTCTACGATCTCGTGGTAGATCAACTCTTGTACTATTCATATCATCAAGATCAATCAAGCAGGAAGTAGGGTATTACCTCCATCGAGAGGGCCCGAACCTGGGTAAACATTGTGTCCCCTATCTCTTGTTACCATCCGCCTTAGACGCACAGTTCGGGACCCCCTACCCGAGATCTGCCGGTTTTGACACCGACAATGGTAGGGGGAAGAGGAAGATAGACTATACTTTCGACGACTCGTACGATCCAGCGTATGATGACAACGAAGAGTATGAGGTAAGCCTACCTGAAATTTAGTTTGTTCATTTAGTTCGTTTGACATGGTGTATTCCCATGAATCTATAATGTACTAATGTAATTCATTGGTGTGTGCAGTATGTCTCTGGGGAAGATGTGGATGTTGTAAGGGCATATTTATCCCGTGAGTGTTTTGGTGATTGATGACGATACTTTTGCGGACTAATCGTATGCTTTGAGTTCCTCAGATGGTTCATCACTAGGCACGAGACGATTCGGTGCCCCTCGGAGACTATTGAAGACGGCCGCCCCACGTTTCTTTTGGTGGATTTGAGTCGAGGAGAGCCGTTCTATTAAGAGGGTCCGCGATCGGAAAGGTTTGGGCGGAATCAACACGCACACTTGTCCCTCCTTTCCTGCATTTTGGAGCGCCCTTCATTATCTTGGTTGCGCGGAAATCGACGATTATCGCTGTACTTGCGGTAGTACCGCAAGTACACGCGGTAGTACCGCTGGATGTCACGGTAGTACCGCTCCTCTGGAGCGGTAGTACCGCGGCTCCCAGGCCTTGTGCCGCTCCGGTGCGGTAGTAGGGGCGGATGTAATTTTTTACATCCGCGCCCCCCACGATAGTACCGCACGTCCAGCGCGGTAGTACTGTGGCCCTCCTACCTAGTATCGCAGTGTCACGGTAGTAGGCGCCCGCAACGGTAGTACCGCTCCTCGCGAGCGGTAGTACCGCATCGGATTTTTGTACCACCTCAGGTTCAGCGGAAGTTGGCACGGATGTAATTTATTTCATCCGCTGCCTTCCCAGGCCGTGACTCTCCTGCCTTGCGGTAGTACCGCAAGGGGGAGCGGTAGTACCGCAAGCGTAGTATCGCCCTTAGTCGAGCAAGTTCGGCCTGTGCTGCTGCTCTTGTAGTACCGTGGTCTCCAACGGTAGTACCGCGCAGCCTCATGGTAGTATCGCTACCGAGCGGTAGTACCGCGTCATGGCTGAACATGTGGATAACGGTTGGATTTTTCCCACGACTATATAAGGGGCGTCTTCTACCTCTAGTTGACCACCTCTTCCATCTCTAAGCTCCATTGTTGCTCCAAGCTCCATTTTGGCCCGATCTCTCTCCCTAGCCAATCAAACTTGTTGATTTGCTCGGGATTGGGTGACAAGGGCCCGATCTACACTTCCACCACAAGATATTTGATTCCCCACTTATCCCTTATGGATCTTGTTACTCTTGGGTGTTTGAGCACCCTAGACGGTTGAGGTCACCGTGGAGCCATATTCCATTGTGTTGAAGCTTCGTGGTGTTGTTGGGAGCCTCCAATTGTTGTGGAGATTCCCCAACCTTGTTTGTAAAGGTTCGTCGCCGCCTTCAAGGGCACCAATAGTGGAATCACGGCTCTTGCATTGTGCGAGGGCGTGAGGAGATTACGGTGGCCCTAGTGGCTTCTTGGGGAGCATTGTGCCTCCACACCGCCTAACGGAGACGTATTTCCTCAAAAGGAAGGAACTTGGTAACACATCCTCGTCTCCACCGGCTCCACTCTTGGTTATCTTATCCCTTTACTTGTGCAAGCTTATTTGTGTTCCTATCCTTGCTTGCTCTTGTGCTTGTGTTGTTTGCATCATATAGGTTGTCCACCTAGTTGCACATCTAGACAACCTTTATTATTGCAAAGTTTAAATTGGTAAAGAAAAGCTTAAAATTGTTAGTTGCCTATTCACCCCCCCCCTCTAGTCAACTATATCGATCCTTTCAATTGGTATCAGAGCCTCGTCTCTTTTTAAGGACTTTACCGTCCGAAGAGTATGTTTGACGTCGTAGATGATGTGGGGGAGCACTCCGGTGCGAATCCGATATCATCTACGGGAGATGGGGGTACCTCGATTTCTCGTGAGGAATTCAATGTGGCTTTGGACACATTGAAGACCTCCATGACGACCGAGGTCAAGGACATGTTTTAGGAATTCGTAGAAGGGCTTAAACTTTCCACCGCACCCGTGAAAGTGGGTGATCCCGCCAACACGGGAGCGGATGCTAATTCCGATAAGGGGGAAGCTACTAGTGAGAAAGCCCCCTCGTCTAGTGGTAAGAATGGCACCGGCATCTTTGCCCATGTGCAACCTCCTCCCGTTTATGGTGGACCGCTTCCTTCCACTCATTTGAATCATGCTGGTCCACCACCTAAGATTGATAAAAAGGAGGATTTTGATTCTTGGGTTTATTGTTTTAAGCGTCATTTAAATCATGTGAACACTAACCTTTGGAGAATCATTGAAGAAGGTTTCTATCCGCATGATCTGAGCAACTTTTCTCCAAGAGAAGTCGTGGATCATCAATTCAATGAGAATGCTCTCTTCATCATCCAAGAAGCAATCCTTCCCGAAGACCTCCCTCATCTCCGGCCCTACTCCCTTGCCAAAGATGCTTGGCTCAAGGTGGTTTCCCTTTATCGAGGAAGCGCAAGCATTCAACGTTCCAATTATGAAGCGGTCCAAGATGAAGCCGATGAGTTTGCAATGAAAGAAGAAGAAGAACCTCGTGAGCTCTATCGGAGAGTAACCAAGCTTGCAGTCTCCCTCCGGGATCATGGAAGTAAGGACACGGATGACAACTGGATCAAGCGCAAATTCCTCAAGGCAATGATGCCCTACCACAAAGCCATGTCCTCCGTCATCCCTCAACGGCTGGACTTCCACACCCTGTCCTCAAGTGATGTGTTGGATGAGTTTGTGGCTATGAGCATATTGGACAAGACCGCCGACAATGCGGTGCTTCGCTCCCAAAGAGCAAAGAAGCCCAACCTCGCTTTGAAGGCCAAGATTTGTGTCGAAGAAGATGGAGAGGAGGAAGAAGAAGAGAGCAACCTCGAAGATACAAAGTATGACTATCATGAACACATGGCCCTTGCTTCAAGGCAATTTTGGAGCAAGAAGAACTCAAGGCCCAACTTCAACAAGAGCAACTCAAGTGGCACTAAGGGCAAGCAATGAGTGAGGACTTGTTTCAATTGTGGCAATGTGAGTCACTTTGTTGCGGAGTGCCCATATGAGAAGAGGGAAGACAATGGTGGCAAGCTCATCCGTAAGGACAAGGCCAAGTATTTCCCAACAAAAGCAACTTCACTAAGAAGACTCCTCACAAAGCTTTGGTGGTTCAAGAAGAGTACAATGAGGATGATGATGATGATGAAGATGGTGAATCGGTTGCCATGGCCTCCGTTGCCATTGCAATGACTCCTCGGGTGTCTCTCTTCGATTCACCCAATGAAAGCATCATCGCCAAGTGCCTCATGGCTAAAGCCACCAACAAGGTAACCCCCAACATCAAAACTACCATCATCAATCATTCTTCCTTGACGGATTGCATTCATGAACATGAGGGGACTAATGTGGAGGAGAATGAGTTTGAGATCTTTATGAGTAAACTCAAGGGCAAATCCAAGAAGCATTTCGTTGCTCTCTTGGAACAACTTGGTGAATCCAATGTCATGATCGAGGCTCATGAAGAAACCATCTCTAAGATGGAGGGCATAGTCGTGACTATGCCGATGAGATTTCGGATCTTTCCAATGCTCTTGAGGAAGAGTGTGGTCTTCATTTGGCTCTTGAGGAGTCATACAACGATGATCATGCTAAATTAAAGAAAGACCTTGATCATGCTCTTGTTGTGTCTCGTTTGCTTAGCTCTGAGAAGGCAAAGCTTGGAGTTGATCTTGCTAGACTCAACGAGGACTTTGACATTCTCGACAAGGCTCACAAAGTCTTGAAGGGTGCTCATGCTAGTCTCAAAGAGTCTCATGATCAACTCCAAGTGAAGCTAACCAAGGAGAAAGCCACCTTTCCTCATATGATATTGATTGATAATGCAAATGCTACTAACCCTTGTTGTGAGCATGTGCATCTTGTTGAGGAGAATGCTAAGTTGAAGGAGCAACTTGAAAAGGGCCTTGTCACATGCATACAAGGTGAGAAGAACTTTAACGACCTTTTGAGTAATCAAAAGGAAGTTGTGGCCAAGGAGGGATTGGGTTCGCGCCCAAGCCCAAGAGCAAGAAGAAGAATGACAAGACCAAGCAACCTCCCCTCTCAAGCAAACTTTTGTGAGGGAGGAGATGGTGCTTCCAAGAAGAAGAATAACTGCAAAGGGTGGCAATGCCAAGAAGGACAACGTCATCCCCATGAACATAGCCATGCGACTTTAACCCCTCATATGTGTTGTGCCGTGCTAGTGATGGGCATGTTTATGCTAAATTTGTTGGTTCTTCTTATGAGTACATTGAATGGTCTATTTGGTTTCCTAAGACCCTCGTTATTAACATCAAAGGACCCATTACCAAATGGGTACCTAAAACCAAGCATTGATCTCTTGTAGGGTTTGCTTCCGGTGGGGATCATGGTTGCTCGATAGTGGAGCAACAAATCATATGACCGGAGCAAGGACATGGTGGTGGACGTGCAAGAGATTCCATCTATGCCCACCAATGTCGAGTGGGGTGATGCATCACATTCTAAGGTATTGGGTCTCGGCAAGGTTGTCATTTCTCATGATCTTACGATTGAGAAAGTCATGCTTGTTGAGTCCCTTGCATACAATTTGCTTTCCGTTCGTCAACTTGCAATCATGGGTTTTGCTACCTTCTTTGACATTGATACCGTGGCCCTCTTGTGGAGCAAGACTCTTAAAGTAGCCTTTGTTGGGCATGTCGAGAATGGTCTCTATGTGATTAACTTTTCGGAGCGACCCACTAAGACCGCGACATGCCTAATGGCTAAAGTTGACGTGGGATGGCTTTGGCATCGCCGTTTAGCCCACGTCAATATGAGATCTTTGCAAAGTCTTCTCAAGGGGGACCATGTCCGTGAACTAACAACTGTTAGTTTTGCCAAAGACCGTGCTTGTATTGAAGGAAAGCTTCATGAGAAGGCTCACCCTCCCACGACCATCATATACTCAAAGAGACCCTTGGAGCTCCTTCACATGGATCTCTTTGGGCCACCATCATTTGATAGTCTTGGAGGTAGAAAGTATTGCTTGGTGATTGTGGATGACTATTCAAGATACACTTGGGTATACTTCTTCAAGAGGAAGAGTGAGACTCAACAAACCGTCATCGACTTTGCAAATGAAGCTCAACGTAAACATAATGCAAAGATCTTGACTATAAGAAGTGACAACGGCACCGAGTTCAAGAACTACACCTTGATGAGTTTCTTAGTGATGAGGGATCAAGCATCAATATTCTGCACCATATACCCCTCAACAAAATGGTGTTGCGGAGAGGAAGAACCGGACGTTGATGGATGCGGCAAGGACCATGATGGCGGAGTTCAAGTCTCCATACAACTTTTGGGCCGAAGCCATCAACACCGCATGTCATGCATCCAATCGGCTCTATCTCCGCAAAGGCTTGAACAAGACTCCTTATGAGATACTCACCGCAACAAGCCCAACCTCAAGTACTTCCGGTGTTGGGTGTAAGTGTTTCATTCTCAAGAAAGGTGTTCGCTTGTCTAAATTTGAAGCTAGAGCTCATGAGGGCATATTTGTTGGTTATGCTACAAACTCTCATGCTTACCGTGTCCTCAATAAATCCACGGACTTATTGAGGAGACGGTAACGTGGAGTTTGATGAGAATAACGGCTCCCAAGTGGAGCAAAGTGGCACTTGTGTTGTAGGTGATGAAATTCCTCCTCAAGCCATAAGAAGAATGGGTGTTGGTTTTATCCTACCCGTTGAGGAACCCCTTGTGGCCAAAGGAGAAGGACAATGCTCCACTCAAGTGGAGCCATCACCAACCCAAGGCCCACACGCTTCCGAAGAACAAAGTGAAGGCCCTCAACCTCATGAACAAGACCAAGGGCAAGATCATGCTCAAGACGATGGTGGTACACCAAATGATGCCCAAGGTCAAGTTATCTTCCCCGAGCATGCTCAAGATCAAGAACATGTTCAAGACGGCGCTCAAGATGATCAAGTGACTCCTCCTCATCTCACCTCCGAGGAAGAATTAGAGCGTCGTGCCGCCAAGATTGCTTCCAAACTTACTACCAAAGGCCATCTCATGGAGAATGTGGTTGGAAGCCTAATGAAAGGGGTAAGCACTCGTAGACAATTGGCAAACTATTGTGAACATCATGCGTTTGTCTCTTGTGTTGAACTCCAAAAGGTCTATGAGGCGCTCGAAGACTCAGATTGGCTCAATGCCATGCATGAAGAGCTCAACAATTTCGAGTACAACAAGGTGTGGAGACTGGTGCCAAGGCCATCGGGGAACCACAACGTCATTGGAACCAAGTGGATCTTCAAGAACAAGCAAGATGCTCATGGGAACATCATTCGCAACAAGGCAAGATTGGTAGCACAAGGCTACTCCCAAGTCGAGGGTATCGACTACGGTGAAACCTTTGCTCCCGCTGTTCGCCTTTAATCCATTCGCTTGTTGATTGCTTATGCTGCCCATCACAACTTTAAGTTGCAACAAATGGATGTGAAAAGTGCTTTTCTTAATGGTCCTATTAATGAGTTGGTCTATGTCAAGCAACCCCGGGTTCGAGGACCCCTACTTCCCGGATCATGTGTATCAACTCGATAAGGCACTCTATGGCCTTAAACAAGCCCCACGTGTGGTATGACCACCTTACCGAAGTTGTTACAAGATCGTGGTTTTGAAGTAGGGCAAATCGATCCCACTCTTTTTACTAAGAAGGTCAATGGGGAGTTGTTTGTATGCCAACTATATGTTGATGATATTATCTTTGGTTCCCCTAACAAAGCTTTCAATGAGGAATTTGCCGCCTCATGACCTCCAAGTTCAAGATGTCTTCTATGGGAGAGTTGAAGTTTTTCCTTGGTTTCGATATCAAACAAAGAAGAGAAGGAACCTTCATCAACCAAGCCAAATACACTCAAGACATGCTCAAAAGATTCAAGCTAAGTGATGTCAAGCCGCTACTACACCAATGCCTACCAAGTGCCAACTTGACATTGATCCCAATGGTAAAGCGGTGGATCAAAAGGTATATCGATCCATGATTGGCTCCTTGCTTTACCTTTGTGCATCTAGACCGGATATCATGTTGAGTGTGGGAATGTGCATGGTTTCAAGTCAAGATCAAGGAAAGCCACTATGTGGCGGTCAAGTTTAATCTTTCGATATTTGGCTCATACCCCAAACTTTGGCTTATGGTACCCAAGAGGAGCAAACTTCAAGCTTGAAGGATTTACGGATTCCGACATGGAGACAAAGTGGATAGGAAGTCCACTTCGGAGGGTGCCAATTTCTTGGTTGCTCCTTGGTAAGTTGGTCTTCAAGAAGCAAAGTTGTGTGTCTCTCTCGCCCATCAAGCGGAATATGTGGCGGCCGATAGTTGTTGTGCTCAACTCCTATGGATGAGGCAAACTTTAAAGTAGTACGGTGACATTTGTGACAAAGTGCCTCTTTGGTGTGATAATGAAAGTGCCATCAAGATTTCTCTCAACCCGTGCAACACTTCAAGACGAAGCACATTGAGATTCGTATCACTTCATCCGGGATCACATTAGGCGAGGGGAGATCGAGCTCAAGTATGTCAACACTCAGGATAACCTTGCAGATATATTCACGAAGCCCTTAGATGAAGCAAGATTTCGCGAGTTAAGGCATGAGCTAAATATCATCGATTTGAGCAATGTGACTTGAACCCGTGCACTCCCCACCACACTCAACTTGTTGTCTAGTTTAGGTGTAGGCATGGACAAAGGGGGAGTGTTGTTCTCTCAATGAACTCTCCCTCCCCCCATTATGCATAAATCGATCATCTCTTTCACATTAGCCATTTTTGATGGTACTTGTGTTCCAAAGACGAGTTTTGGTCATGGGCCCAAGGATAATTCTTCGCGGTGCCATACCATCCAACTCAAACATAGGTGGCTTCGGCCACCGCCCTCTCCCCTTGAGAGGCCTTGTCGCTTGGTGGTTTCTTGTTGTCTTTTGCCTCTAGTTTGTGCTTGATCCTGTGGTTTCTTGTGTGTGAAAAGTTTCCTTGCAAAGGCCTTCTTCTCGTTTTGAAACTTGCGGTGACTTGAGTTCACGGTACTACCGTGGCCAGCTGCGGTACTACTGCAGCCTGCCATGGTACTACCGCTTGCGGGAGCACGGTACTACCGCTACCACACGGCAGTAATTTTTTACTGCCGCCTGGTTGAGCGGTACTACCGCCTCGGTGTGAAACTTCCGCCCGAGCGGTACTACCGCGATGATACGCGGTACTACCGCGCCGGTTCGAGGGTGTGGGGATAAGGACGGGCAGGGGGAGTTCTAACTCCCCATACCCATTCGTAGTCCTCTCTCCACGTCGCCTCCTTCTCTCCCTTGCTCAAGAACGGAACCGGCGTTCTTCGCCGGATCTCCTCCACCGGCTGCCCTCCCGTGATTCCGACTGGTGGGATCGTTCCCCACCACGTGCTCTTGCTATAGACCCAGGTTTTTCCCCAACTCCCTCTCCGTGTTGATGGTGTTTGGTGTTTCTAGGTTTTGGGGGAGGCTTGTGTGTTCTTGAGATTGATAGGCTTAATCTCTTCAAGAATAGGATGAAGGAGCGTGGTGTTGCATAGGATTTATACGTGTATTGTTGTCATGCGCTAGATCTGATCACCGTAGCACCTCTGTTGTTTCGCGGTTCTTTTCAGATTCAAACCGCCATTGATCTGCTGCGACGCTGCATTACCGCCAGACGGCGCTGGTACTACCGCTTGCACGGTACTACCGCCCTTCGGTGCGGTACTATCACGCTTCAGGCGGCACTAAATTTTACTTCGCTCCAACCACGGTACTACCATGACTCAAGACGATACTACGCGCTTGCAGCGGAACTAACACTTTAGTGGCGCAGTAGTGGCAAGATTACCGTGGCTCACACCTATCGCATGCCAACTTTCTCGTATGTCTCCTATGTGTTTCTTGTGCTTTATAGTGGCCTTTGCATTGATCTTCTTTGCGCCTTTGGTGCTTTATGTGTGTGTCTCGGTGGTGGCTCTCGCCGTCCAATCCCGGCCGTGACACGGCTCCAAGCGTCTGCGCAACCCCGGTGAAGCACCGTGAGGGCTCCTCTCGCCCCAAGCGCCATGTCAAGACTATCGCTAGCAAGTTCAAGGAGCCCGCCAAGGGCATGGATGAGATGCCCCAATCTGACCACGTCCGCCTCGTGCAAATTGACCCGACGTGACCCCTCGCTCCTCTGTGTGGGTTGTGAGCTGTTTTGGAACAAACATCAAACCAACGCCTATCTGGATGTCATCAAGAACAAGCAGAATACCTATGTGGATATGAAATGGATTGACATGCATCACTTGAGGAAGGACAAGTTCCGTGCCTACTTTGGAGAGGCTCGACTTGGTGGAGCAGTTTGGCATTGAGCATGTGATATCCTTTCACCTTGACTATGATCCCGAGCTTATCTGTCAGCTTCTTTGCTTCATTTACTTTCACCCTAATGAGGAGAGGAGGATGACCTGGATGACCAATGGCCGAAGCTGACTTCTACCGGAAGGAGTTCATGGATTTGCTCCAAGTTCCTGATGACGGGCTCGACACTCCCGTGGGTGTTCGCCCCCATGCCAACTCGACTCGCCAACAAGGACAGGCTTGCACCGTACTATGTTGAGAAGACGCCCAAGTGGCAAGATTGGGTTGGTGCTCAACTCTTTTCTGGATATCATGTACCGCATCTTCCGCAACTCCTTGTTCCTCAAGATTGGTGACAAGGACAAGGTCCATGCCTATATGGTGGATATGATGCTCATCTGCGAGGAGGCTCGCTTGTCTCAGACTCAGCCACTTGATGTCTCACACATCATGTGGTGTGAGCTTCGTTTGCGGTGTTCAACCGCAGTGCCCATTCACGGGCCCCATCTGCTTCTCGCTGATCTCGAGGACTGGGAGAAGATGTTCCTCGGTGAGGAGTTCCTTGCCCTCGACTGGATTCGCCATGACCCCATCTGTCTGCGTGTCAAACCCAACTGGGCCAACACTACTACTCGTGCCGAGGCGTCTGCTGCTAGGGCTGCTGTTGGTGAGGAGGATGCTGGCGCTAAGAATGTTACTGAGGGCCATGCTGCTAAGCCTTCCCAGAGCTCCTCTATGCCTTCATGGGCCAGGAAGCTGAAGGACAAGATGAAGACTCTTTTCTGCATGCAAGCCAAGGGGCAGTATCGGACTCACGTGGCATCCAAGGAGAGTGGTCGCCGTGACAGGAATATCTTGAAGCTCTATGGTGAGGATGTGTCTGGCGGGTCTGAGGAGCGCATCACTCCAGAGGCCGAGTGGATGGAGAAGCAAGGCTACAGGTGGACTGATTCTCGAGGAGGACGCCGAGGATTCCATCCCCGCCGAGGAGTCGACGGAGAGGGTTGGGACGAGTTCCCTGCTGCTTAAGCCACCGCCAGGTAGGTGTCCTCTCTGCCTTTTTGGCGCCTCGATGCCAAAGGGGAGAGAGCGAGGATTCTTGAGTCTTGTGTCGTGTTCGTGTTTGGTGTGTTTATTGCGTTCTCTGTTGAACCTCGTTTTAGTTGCTTTCCTTCATATGGTGTAAGACATATGCACTCTATCTATCTTAGCAAGCTTGTGTTATATTGTGCTATATGTTGCTTAGATGTTATTCTTCGGGCTTTTGTCTCTAAAATATAGGGGGAGTGGTGATCCTAGTACGTGTGCTATGCAGTCCAAAGCATTCATCCAGAGTGCACACATCTAGGGGGAGCCCGTCTATATTTTGGAGAGGAGGGGTTTGCCCTTGCTCTATATTATTGTATCTTTGTGCAAATCCCGTATTGTCATCAATCCACCAAAAAGGGGCAGATTGTAAGGGCATATTTATCCCGTAAGTGTTTTGGTGATTGATGACGATACTTTTGCGGACTAATCGTATGCTTTGAGTTCCTCAGATGGTTCATCACTAGGCACGAGACAATTCGGTGCCCTCGGAGACTATTGAAGACTACATCGCCCCACGTTTCTTTTTGGTGGATTTGAGTCGAGGAGAGCCGTACTATTAAGAGGGGTCCGTCGTAAAGGTTTGGGCGGAATCAACACGCACACTTGTCCCTCCTTTCCCTGCATTTTGGAGCTTCCTTCGTTATCTTGGTTGTGCGGAAATCGACGACTATCGCTGTACTTGCGGTAGTACCATAAGTACACGCTGTAGTACCGCAGGTGTCACGGTAGTATCGCTTCTCCGAGCGGTAGTACCGCTGCCCTGTGCCTTGTGCCACTCGGTGCGGTAGTAGGGCGGATGTAATTTTTACATCCGCGCTTCACGGTAGTACCGCTCGTCCAGCGGTAGTACTGCTGGGGCCCACGGTAGTACTGCTCCCTAGGAGTCGTAGTACCGTGGCCCTCCTACCTAGTACCGCAGTGTCATGGTAGTAGGCGCCTGCAACGGTAGTACCGCTCCTCGCGAGCGGTAGTACCGCGTCGGATTTTTTTACCACCTCAGGTTCAGCGGAAGTTGGCACGGATGTAATTTATTTCATCCGCGCCCAACCCAGGCCGTGACTCTCCTGCCTTGCGGTAGTACCGCAAGGGGGAGCGGTAGTACCACGCAAGCGGTAGTACTGCCCCTTAGTCAGGCAAGTTCCAGCCTGTGCTGCTGCCGCGGTAGTACCGTGGTCCGCCACGGTAGTACCGCAACTCGTGGTAGTACCGCTACCGAGCGGTAGTACCGCGTCGTCGGGCTGAACATGTGGATAACGGTTGGATTTTTCCCATGACTATATAAGGGGCGTCTTCTACCTCTAGTTGACCACCTCTTCCATCTCTAAGCTCCATTGTTGCTCCAAGCTCCATTTTGGCCCGATCTCTCCCTAGCCAATCAAACTTGTTGATTTGCTCGGGATTGGGTGACAAGGGCCCGATCTACACTTCCACCACAAGATATTTGATTCCCCACTTATCCCTTATGGATCTTGTTACTCTTGGGTGTTTGAGCACCCTAGACGGTTGAGGTCACCGTGGAGCCATATTCCATTGTGGTGAAGCTTCGTGGTGTTGTTGGGAGCCTCCAATTGTTGTGGAGATTGCCCCAACCTTGTTTGTAAAGGTTCTGTCGCCGCCTTCAAGGGCACCAATAGTGGAATCACGGCTCTTGCATTGTGCGAGGGCGTGAGGAGATTACGGTGGCCCTAGTGGCTTCTTGGGGAGCATTGTGCCTCCACACCGCCTAACGGAGACGCATTTCCTCAAAAGGAAGGAACTTCGTAACACATCCTCGCCTCCACCGGCTCCACTCTTGGTTATCTTATCCCTTTACTTGTGCAAGCTTATTTGTGTTCCTATCCTTGCTTGCTCTTGTGCTTGTGTTGTTTGCATCATATAGGTTGTCCACCTAGTTGCACATCTAGACAACCTTTATTATTGCAAAGTTTAAATTGGTAAAGAAAGGCTTAAAAATTGTTAGTTGCCTATTCACCCCCCCCCCCTCTAGTCAACTATATCGATCCTTTCAGATGTGGACCGCGGCAACTTCGCCTCCTTCAAAGAGAAGGAAGAGGAGAAGATCAGGATCAAGGGCGTGGATTACTACTACAAGAGCAAGACCAAAACTTGGTGCTGCCCCTACTGCACCACCAAGCCAAAGCCAAAGTCTGGCCGCTTCGTTCACCTTCTAGCTCATGCAGAAGATGTGGCCATCCACGGCGAGGACTACAAGATCATGGGGCAGCATGCTGCCCTAGCCAAAGTCCTGTCTCCCCCCTTCCCTGATGTTATGATGTTATGATGTGTTTTAAGTACTTTAGGTTGTTTGCTGAACTATGTGGGTGAACTATGTTTGTGAACAGGATGTGGGTTACCTTTTGGTGGTTGGATGAATTTTATATGCATGTGGCTATCTATCTTGCGTATTTTTGTGTTTTTAAATTTATCTGCTATGATTTGTTTTAGTGTTTTGAAAGTTCAGGTGCTGCAATGATCACACATATGCTGCAAATATGCTGCAATCCATCATTTTATCAAGGGTTCCCTTTTATCAAATATTCCAATAGCAGAGCAAAAAACAACATTTTAATGAAGATGTATTATCAACTATCTATGTTTGTGTAGGAGATCATGTGTGCAAAATTTGAGGTGATTTAGAGGAGGTCAAAGAAATTTAGATATCTATGAAATCTTGTAGGTGATAGATCATATGTGTGAAGGTTTTCTCATGAAAATGACCATAGGACAAGTTTATGATTTTTGGTTGGTAACATGTCACATAAGACAACATTAATATAAAACTATAGGCCAAGTTTATTATTTTTGAAATAATCTTCATATTTTTACATTTTCTTTTGAAAACATATGCTTTAATATAAAAACTATTAAAAACACATTTTGAAATATGAAAATGGAAAACTAACTTCAGATCCTTATTCACTTTAAAATAAAGCTTTAGTGATTTTTTTGATTATTTTTAATTTTTCAAAAACAAAAGGTAACACCACCTTCTCTCCTTGAACTCTATGAAATCATGTACAGGATAGCTCATATGTGTGAAGGTTTTCTCATGAAAATGACCATAGAGCAAGTTTATGATTTTTGGTTGGTAACATGTCACATAAGACAACATTGTGAGCAGGTTTTATTTATTTTTTTAAATTAATGGTGCTCATTTGACCTTGATCGTGCCGACTAGGGTTTTTCATGAAAATGACCATAGATCACGTTTAGTATTTTTCCTCGTTAGTTTTTCTTATAAAACGACGAAAGGCGAAGGTTTCATATTTTTTCGATTTTTAAAATTAGTTATGCTCAGTCAAAGCCTTCGAAACCCTGTTGACCAGCTCAAAACCCCTCTAAACCCCACGGGGTTTTGCCTAACCCTAGCTCCCAACGTCAGCCGTCCGATCATACCCTCGCGCCAAGCAACAGCCCTCAGATCTGGCCTTCTAGAAGGAACTAGGTGGGCCGGCTGTGTGCAGGCTCCGCGCCATTGGATCACAAGGACGGCTCCGCATCGTTCGATCATGGGGCGATCCGCGAGAGGCGATCCTATTGGTTGTGCTCGGCTGCTCGCCGACCACTGACTCTGTGAAAAAACGTTGTTATTAGGCCCAAAAGGAAACCAAGCTCTGGTTGGGCCGTCGAATTGCATCGTTTTTTTGCATCGTTTGCTCTGTTTTTTGTGAACATGCTGGCTCTGTATTTTTGCATCGTTTTTTGCATCGTTTGCTCTGTTTTTGCATCGTTCTTTTTGTTCTATGCAAAATAACCAAATTTTTAAGGGTCAAATTATTTTTATCATGCAAAATGGCCACAAGCTCTTCAAAAATTGTCTCCTTTTGTTCATATAATATAGGGTTTGACCATGGATTCCCACGCGTGCAATTAGCTTGTTTTTCTTCTTCTTTTCAAACCACCTTTTCCCACGCGTGTACACTCCCGATGCTGCGGTGGATTTGAAAGCGGGCTACTAACTTCACATTTGACCCTGTTATTGCCACGACCAAATAACACGTAGCACTACGGCTATTTAAGCCACCCTCTACCTCTGCCATCCCTCATCCATCTGCCCTTCTTGCTCTTCGACCCCTTCTCCCTCTTCTGCATATCCCTCAGCCATGCAGTACACCGGACCAACCTCGCTTCCCACCCACCGTGTCGGAGAGGCTCTACCCTCACCGGCGTGTCGTTGATCGACACTACGTGTGTGGGCGATATCAAGGCTGAGGACCGCAAGGAACTTCACCGAGTTCTTCCTCGCGTCCGGCTACCACCACCTCCCGAGGGGATCTCCAACGATGTTCTGCGTCGAGGAGGTCATCCAAAACCGGGTGGTGGTTGCTCTCCTTGCCCACTTCACCAACACATTCGACGCCTTCTACCTCCTCGGCCGGGTGTTTTGGTGTGGCTCCGAGCTCATCGCTTTCACCACCCACAACAGGTTCACGGAGTACAACAACATCTTCCCCATCGCGACGCGCATGCACACTCTTCCGTACCCCATTGACAACGCCACGGAGGAGGAGTGAGAAGGGCACCCGGAGGAGGAGCGAGGTGGAGAAGGCGGAGGCTAGGGTTCTAAACCCTCTATCTTTTTTAGTCTATGTTATGTTAAGTTGTAATTGAACTATGTTGGAGTTGCTTTTGGCTTGTTGGCCCTTTTCTTAAACTCTATTATTAAGCTTTCTATCTATTATATTATTAAGTTCTTCCTAGTTTGAGCTATGTGATCGTGTTATGGGCTTGTTGGCCCTTTCTACATATCGGGGCTACATATTTGTTGATTATTTTCTTAGAGAACTCGGCTTGTTAGTAGGGTTCCCTTGTTAGTAACCACCTAGTGCATGCAAGCAAGCTTTGTTTGTAGGGATGAATGAGTACAACGAAGCAAGGGGGTGGCTCTTTTTTTACACAAGCCACATATATGTAGCCACCTAGCTAGAAGAGAGGAACCAATGGTAGTGGCCGTCGTTGCATCCATGGCGGCTGGCGTGCAAAAAGCTGCTCGGTCAGTGCATCATGGCGGACGCATCGGCGCATGTAGGCTCGGTCGGCGCATGCAGGCTCGGTCGGCGCATCGTGGGATCATGGCATCGGCTCATGCAGGCTCGATCGACGCATGTAGGCAGGGTTTGCTGGGTGCATGATAGCAAGCTTCTGTCCTGGCGGCGCGCGCAGACATTTAATGCAAGGGACGGCCCAACGAAACCACGGCCCAACGGTTGAACAACGCCCAACGCGGCCCCACTTGTCAGGTCAAACGGACGACACAGTCCAGCATGGCCCCACTAGTCAGAGTTAACGGTTAGGCCTTTGGCCCGACGGCAACGTCCATTGTGCCCAGTTATGAGGGTTTCTAGCAAGGGAGTGGCGAAAATTGAGCAAAAGTTAAGAGCGCGGGGATGAATGAGTAGACCTAAGGAACAAGGGGCACATATGTAAAAATCCCTTGTTAAAAATCACCAGAACGTGATAAAATACTGATTCCAATTGCATAGATCAATAAACAAATTATTTAGGTCGTCCTATTTTGGTAGAATTTTTGAGTTACAGAAAGTTTGCATTTGATACAGATTACTACCGACTGTTCTGTTTTTGACAGATTCTGTTTTTTGTGTGTTGTTTGCTTATTTTGATGAATCTATGGCTAGTATCGGGGGGTATGAACCATAGAGAAGTTGGAATACAATAGGTTTAACACCAATATAAATAAAGAATGAGTTCATTACAGTACCTTAAAGTGGTGGTTTGTTTTATTTCGCTAACGGAGCTCATGAGATTTTCTGTTGAGTTTTGTGTTGTGAAGTTTTCAAGTCTTGGGTAAAGATTTGATGGATTACAGAATAAGGAGTGGCAAGAGCCTAAGCTTGGGGATGCCCAAGGCACCCCAAGGTAAAATTCAAGGACAACCAAAATCCTAAGCTTGGGGATGCCCCGGAAGGCATCCCCTCTTTCGTCTTCGTCCATCGGTAACTTTACTTGATTCTATATTTTTATTCACCACGTGATATGTGTTTTGCTTGGAGCGTCTTGTATGATTTGAGTCTTTGCTTTTTAGTTTACCGCAATCATCCTTGCTGTATACACCTTTTGGAGAGACACACATGAATCGGAATTTATTAGAATACTCTATGTGCTTCACTTATATTTTTTTGAGCTAGATAATTTTGCTCTAGTACTTCACTTATATCTTTTTAGATCACGGTGGTGGTTTTATTTTATAGAAATTATTGATCTCTCATACTTCACTTAAATTATTTTGAGAGTCCTTTAGAACAGCGTGGTAATTTTCTTTGGCTATAAAATTAGTCCTAATATGATAGGCATCCAAGATGGGTATAACAAAAACTTTCATATAAAGTGCATTGAATACTATGAGAAGTTTGATACTTGATGATTGTTTTGAGATATGAAGATGGTGATATTAAAGTTGTGCTAGTTGAGTAATTTTGAATTTGAGAAATACTTGTGTTGAAGTTTGCAAGTCCCGTAGCATGCATGTATGGTAACCGTTGTGTAACAAATTTGAAACATGAGGTGTTCTTTGATTGTCATACTTATGAGTGGCGGTCGGGGACGAGCGATGGTCTTTCCCTACCAATCTATCCCCCTAGGAGCATGCGCGTAGTGCTTGGTTTTTGATGACTTGTAGATTTTTGCAATAAGTATGTGAGTTCTTTATGACTAATGTTGAGTCCATGGATTATACGCACACTCACCCTTCCATCATTGCTAGCCTCTTCGGTACCGTGCATTGCCCTTTCTCACCTTGAGAGTTGGTGCAAACTTTGCCGGTGCATACAAACCCCGTGATATGATACACTCTATCACACATAAACCCCCTTATATCTTCCTCAAAACATCCACCATACCTACCTATTATGGCATTACCATAGCCATTCCGAGATATATTGCCATGCAACTTTCCACCGTTTCATTTATTATGACACGCTTCATCATTGTCATATCACCTTGCATGTTCATGTAGTTGACATCGTATTTGTGGCAAAGCCACCATGCATAATTCATCATACATGTCACTCTTGATTCATTGCCCATCCCGGTACACTGCCGGAGGCATCCATGTAGAGTCATATTTTCTTTTAGTATCGAGTTGTAATCATTGAGTTGTAAATAAATAGAAGTGTGATGATCATCATTATCAGAGCATTGTCCCAATAAAAAAATAAAATGAAGAAAGTCCAAATAAAAAAAGGGTAAGGCCCAAAAAAAAGAAAAAAAGGGACAATGTTACTATCCTTTTCCACACTTGTGCTTCAAGTAGCACCATGATTTTTATGATAGAGAGTCTCTTATTTTGTCACTTTCATATACTAGTGGGGATTTTTCATTATAGAACTTGGCTTGTATATTCCAACAATGGGCTTCCTCAAATGCCCTAGATCTTCGTGAGCAAGCAAGTTGGATGCACACCCACTTAGTTTCTTTTGTTGAGCTTTCATACATTTATAGATCTAGTGCATCCGTTGCATGGCAATCCCTACTCCTCGCATTGCATCAATTGATGGGCATTTCCCTAGCCCGTTGATTAGCCGCGTCAATGTGAGACTTTCTCTTTTTTTTGCCTTCTCCGCACAACCCCTATCATTATATTCTATTCCCACCATAGTGCTATATCCATGGCTCAAACTCATGTATTGCCGGAAGGTTGAAAAAGTTTGAGATTACTAAAGTATGAAACAATTGCTTGGCTTGTCATCGGGGTTGTGCATGACGAGAGCATTCTCGTGTGACAAAAATGGAGCATGACCAAACTATATGATTTTGTACGGATGAACTTTCTTTGGCCATGTTATTTTGAGAAGACATGATTGCTTAGTTAGTATGCTTGAAGTATTATTGTTTTTATGTCAATATACCTTTATCTTGAATCTTTCGGATCTGAACATTCATGCCGCAATAAAGAAAATTACATTGAAAAATATGCTAGGTAGCATTCCACATCAAAAATTCTGTTTTTATCATTTACCTACTTGAGGACGAGCAGGAATTAAGCTTGGGGATGCTTGATACGTCTCCAATGTATCTATAATTTTTTATTGTTCCATGCTATTATATTATCTGTTTTGGATGTTTAAAGGGCTTTATTATACACTTTTATATTATTTTTGGGACTAACCTACTAACCAAAGGCCCAGTGCAAATTGCTGTTTTTTTGCCTATTTCAGTGTTTCGCAGAAAAGGAATATCAAACAGAATCCAAACGGAATGAAACCTTCGGGAGAGTGATTTTTGAAACAAACGCAATCCAAGAGACTTGGAGTGGACGTCAAGGAAGCGACGAGGTGGCCATGAGGCAGGGAGGCGCACCCGATAACCCACAAGTATAGGGGATCGCAACAGTTTTCGATGGTACAGTATTCAACCCAAATTTATTGATTCGACACATGGGGAGCCAAAGAATATTCTCAAGTATTAGCAACTGAGTTGTCAATTCAGCCACACCTGGATAACTTAATATCTGCAGCAAAGTATTTAGTAGCAAAGTAATATGGAAGTAGTGGTAACGGTAACAAAAGTAACGGTAGCAAAAGTAATATTTTTGGTGTTTTGTAGTGATTGTAACAGTAGAAACGGAAAAGTAAATAGGCGAATAACAATATGTGAAAAGCTCGTAGGCATTGGATCGGTGATGGAGAATTATGCCGGATGCGGTTCATCATGTAACAATCATAACATAGGGTGACACAGAACTAGCTCCAATTCATCAAGGTAATGTAGGCATGTATTCCGAATATAGTCATACGTGCTTATGGAAAAGAACTTGCATGACATCTTTTGTCCTACCCTCCCGTGGCAGCGGGGTCCTAGCGGAAACTAAGGTATATTAAAGCCTCCTTTTAATAGAGTACCGGAACAAAGCATTAGCACATAGTGAATACATGAACTCCTCAAACTATGGTCATCACCGGGAGTGGCCCCGATTATTGTCACTTCGGGGTTGCCGGATCATAACACATAGTAGGTGACTATAGATTTGCAAGATAGGATCAAGAACTCACATATATTCATGAAAACATAATAGGTTCAGATCTGAAATCATGGCACTCGGGCCCAAGTGACAAGCACTAAGCATAGCAAAGTCATAGCAACATCAATCTCAGAACATAGTGGATACTAGGGATCAAACCCTAACAAAACTAACTCGATTACATGATAGATCTCGTCCAACCCATCACCGTCCAGCAAACCTACGATGGAATTACTCACGCACGGCGGTGAGCATCATGAAGTTGGTGATGGAGCATGGTTGATGATGACGACGGTGACGAATCCCCCTCTCCGGAGCCCCGAACGGACTCCAGATCAGCCCTCTCGAGAGGTTTTAGGGCTTGGCGGCGGCTCCGTGTCGTAAAACACGATGAATTCTTCTCTCTGGTTTTTTCTCCCCAAAAGCAAATATATAGAGTTGGAGTTGAGGTCGGAGGAGCTCCAGGGTGCCCACGAGGTAGGGGGCGGGCCCCCACCCTCGTGGACAGGGTGTGGGCCCCTGGTCTTCATCTTTTGCAAGGATTTTTTTATTATTTCCAAATAGACGTTCCGTGGAGTTTCAGGTCATTCCAAGAACTTTTGTTTCTGCACATAAATAACACCATGGAAAGTCTGCTGAAAACAGCGTCAGTCCGGGTTAGTTCCATTCAAATCATGCAAGTTAGAGTCCAAAACAAGGGCAAAAGTGTTTGGAAAAGTAGATACGACGGAGACGTATCAACTCCCCCAAGCTTAAACCTTTGCTTGTCCTCAAGCAATTCAGTTGATAAACTGAAAGTGATAAATTAAAACTTTTACAAACTCTGTTTGCTCTTGTTGTTGTAAATATGTAAAGCCGGCATTCAAGTTTTCAGCAAAGATTATGACTAACCACATTTGCAATAACTCTTAGGTCTCATGTTTACTCATATCAATGGCATAATCAACTAGCGAGCAAAAATAATAAATCTCGGATGACAACACTTTCTCAAAACAATCATGATATGATATAATAAGATGGTATCTCGCTAGCCCTTTCTGAGACCACAAAACATAAATGCAGAGCACCTTTAAAGATCAAGGACTGACTAGACATTGTAATTCATGGTAAAAGAGATCCAGTCATAGTCATACCCAATATAAATTAATAATAATGAATGCAAATGACAGTTGTGCTCTCCAGCTAGTGCTTTTAAATAAGAGGGTGATGACTCAACATAAAAGTAAATAGATAGGCCCTTCGCAGAGGGACGCTGTCGGTGTACTAGAGTAGGGGTACTCTAGTATCCCCAACTCGCACGGGCATTCTGACACTCCGTGGCAGGGCTGGCCTGGTGACCGCCAAGGTCCTCCGCGGCTCCTTTGGAGCCATTCAAGAACAAAATACTCAAGGCCCCGGCAAGAGGAGCTTGCCGGGAAGGCCAACTAAGGCACGAAGGAAACAAGGCCCCGGCAAGAGGAGCTTGCCGGGAAGGCTTGGTGAGCGACAAGCTCCCGAGCGCGACAAGGATTCAGCCGCGGCGGCAGGCAACCCCTCTTCATCTCCGCTCCAGCTCATCCGCCAACGTGTCGCCGTGGGGCTACTCCAGGCACGCGTGTCAAAGGGCTGTGCAGCCAGCGGGGAGCAGCGATAAGCGGCGCTGACAAGCCACCATCGTGGCAAACGGAGGCGCACCTGACGGTCCCTATTGCGCTGTTCAGGCGACAGGGACGGACATTTATTACTCTTGTCCCTTGCCGTCAGAGTTAGGTATAGATCACTGTACACTGTACAAAGCGGTGTACCAACCACTGCTTTGCCTATTTTACCCTTATCTACTTGCCACCTGTGGTGACCCCTTGAGCCTATAAAAGGAGGCCCATGTGCAACGTAGAAAGGGTTCAGCTCCGGTCAGTTCATTCGACTCACTCGAGACTACACTCACTCAGGCTAGGTTTTGTAGCCCTCATTGCTCCCTAGCAAGAACACAAATAATCAGACAAGCAGCAGTAGGAGTATTATCTCTCCGGAGAGCTCCGAAGCTGGGTAAATCTGCTCGTGTGCATCGCCTCGATCTGCTCTTCGTGCACTCTCCGCCCCCCTCCGAACCACAAGGGACCCGGTCCCAAAGATGTCGGGGAAGCTCTCTGATGCTCACTCCGGCAAGTGCACCTCTTCGGAGTGCTGCGCTACCGTCGAGGACGCACCATCGAGCTCCACCGGCAAGTGCAAGAAGAAGATGGCAGCTCCGCCGAAGACCAAGAAGGTGCCCGCCAAGGAGGACGGCACTGGTGGTACCTTCACCATTAGTGCCACTCTAGACCCTAAATAGGAAGGCGAGCTCGTTGCTTTCCTGCGGGCGAATGTTGATGTGTTTGCATGGCAACCGTCTGACATCCCCGGTGTTCCCAGGAAAGTAATTGAGCACCACCTAGCTGTCTGTCCTCATGCGCGGCCCGTCAAGCAAAAAGTTAGGAAGCAGGCGGTGGAGCGCCAAGAGTTCATTGCAGAACAGATCAAGAAGTTGGAAGCAGCGGGCCTTGTCAGAGGAGTACTCCATCCCACGTGGTTGGCCAATCCGGTAGTTGTACGCAAGGCAAATGCGAAATGGAGACTTTGTATTGACTTCACAGATGTTAATAAAGCTTGTCCCAAGGACCCATTTCCCTTGCCACGTATCGACCAGATTGTTGACTCCACGGCTGGATGTGATCTGCTTTCATTTCTTGGCGCATACTCGGGATATCATCAGATCTTCATGGCGTAAGAGAGGATGAAGAAAACGCATTCATTACACCATGTGGCACATCTTGTTTCATACGAATGCCTTTCGGTTTGAAGAATGCTGGTTCAACGTTTACAAGAGTGGTCCACGACGCTTTTGAGCCCCAAATGCACAGAAATGTAGAAGCTTACATGGATGACATAGTGGTCAAGAGCAAGGACAAAGCAACTCTGGTTCAAGATTTGGATGAGACCTTTGCAAATCTACGCAAGATCAACCTCAAGCTCAACCCCGAGAAGTGCGTATTTGGAGTTCCTTCCGGCAAGCTTCTCGGGTTCTTTGTGTCTCAGAGGGGAATTGAAGCCAATCCCGACAAGATCAAGGCCATTGAGCAGATTAAAGCACCAAAGCGCGTCAAGGATGTACGAAGACTTGCGGTTCGCGTGGCTGCTCTCGGAGGTTTATCTCTAAGTCTGCTGGCGCGCCCACCATTTTTCAAGATTTTGAAAAGGCAGGTCAATGAAATGGACTCCCGAAGCGGAGGCTGCGCTGCAGGACTTGAAGAGGTACCTGTCCTCCACTCCAATACTTGTCGCACCTAAGCCACAAGAGAAGTTGCTGCTATATATAGCGGCAACCAATCAAGTGGTTAGTGTTGCGTTAGTAGCGGAGAGGGAGGTGGATGATGAGCCGGCAACCGAGGCAGGTGCATCCAGCGACAAGCAGGGGGCTTCGCCGTCAAGCTCTGGTCCCGACAAGGACGGATCTGCGCAGGATTGCGAGAAGGTTCAGAAAAGGATGGTGCAGCGCCCGGTCTACTTTGCGATTCCCATACGCAGGGGCTAGATCAAGGTACTCTGGCGTGCGAAACTGCTTTCGGCCTCCTCATGGCCTCGAGAAAGCTGCGCCATTACTTCCAAGCACATGAGATAACAGTTGTCACTTGCTTTCCGGCTGAAGAGGATATTGCAAAACCCGAAGCAACAGGCGGGATCGTCGAGTGGGCCTTTGGAACTGTCAAGCTTTGGCCTCAAGTTTGAAAGCACTTCAACTATCCAAAGCGAGCACTAGCAGAGTTTATAGCAGAGTGGGCGTAGCGCAAGATGAAGAAATTCAGAGCGAGCATCCCGTCAAGGAGGCAAATAAAGAGTGGCTGATGTATTTTGATGGTGCCTTCTCGCTGCAAGGCGCCGGTGCGGCGTGCTGCTTATCGCACCCACCGGAGAGCACCTCAAGTACATAGTCCAGATGCACTTTCCCAAGGAGCAAGCAACAAACAATACTGCAGAGTATGAAGGCTTGCTTGCCGGTCTCAGGATTGCGGTAGACCTTGGGATCAAGAAGCTCATTGTCAGGGGGGACTCGCAACTTGTCGTCCGCCAAGTAAACAAAGATTATCAGAGTCCGTTGATGGAAGCCTATGTTGATGAAGTGAGAAAGCTAGAAGAACACTTTGAAGGCTGCAAATGGAACATGTTCCAAGAGCTCGAGAATGACATTCTTGATGGCTGTCAAAATGTGCTGCACTCAAGTTACACAATGGAACCAGGAATTTTGTGCTCAAGTTGACTCAACCAACCGTAACACCATCAACTGGGCAGAACAAGAAGAGGAAGTTGGTCTCTGGTGACTACTTTCCGGCAGAGCTCCCTGAAGCCGCCGCCAAGAAGGTCCCCAAGATCAACGCAGATATCGCTAAGGAGCAGTCTGCTCCGACAAGCCCTAGGGTTTGTTTCGTTGAAGCAGACGCCCCCGACAAGTTTTGCTCCGGCAAGCTTGCCGGGGATCATCAAGCTCCGGCTGAGCCGCAGGTTCTTGCCATAGAAGCTGATGTTCCCGCAGCAGCAGATGTGCCCTTAGTCCTTGTTGTCGAGCCGCAAGCTCCAACATGGGCACAGCAGATCGTCCATTTCCTTCAGACAGGAGAACTTCCCGAAGAGCAAGAAGAAGCGGAAAGAGTAGCCCGGCAGTCAAGTATGTACCAGTTTGTTGACAACATCCTGCATGAAGAAGACTCAACGGTGTGAAATTGAAGTGTATTTGCGGGAAGATGGATGAAGCTGTTGGCGAGATACATGGAGGCATATGTGGTCACCACATTGGCGCAAGAGCACTTGCCGGCAAGGCTTTCGGCAAGGTTTCTTACGCCGAAGCCCTCCGGATGCAACTGCACAAGTAACCAAGTGTGAAGCGTGCAGTTCCATTCAAAACAGATACACCAGCCAGCTCAAGCTCTCCGGACAATACCTTTATCCTGGCCCTTTTCGGTCTAGGGGCTCGACATCCTCGGCCCTTTCCCGGGCTGTCGGGGCTTTGAGTACTTATGCGTCATGAATCGACAAGTTCACAAAGTGGCGGAAGTGGAAGCGATGAGGAAGGTGGCAGCCACGATCAGCGATCAAGTTCTTCAGTCAATTGTTTGCCGTTTTGGGATTCCTAACGGGATCATCACCGACAACGGCACACAGTTCACGAGCCGCACCTTCATGCAAGACGCCCAAGATCTTGGCGCCAAGATCTGCTTTGCTTCATTGCTCATCCGAGAAGCAGCGGTCAAGCGAGAGAACAAGCGCTGAAGTGTTGCGGGGACTCAAGACCAGAACTTTCGACGGGCTGCACAAGTGTGGAAGGAACTGGATCGAGGAGCTGCGGTGGTTCTCTGTCGATCAGACGACGCCAAATCGAGCCAGCGCCGACACCTTTTGCTCTAGTCTATGGGCAGAGGCAGTTCTCCCCACGGAACTTCGTATCTGGATCGCCTCGAGTGCTCGCTTATGATGAGCTTGAGCAAGAGCAGCTGCGACAAGATGACGCGCTACTCCTTGAGGATGATCGTCTTCAGCTGCTTTGTCGAGCTGCTCGTTATCAACAAGCTTTGCGCCGCTACCATAGCCCATAAAGTTAACGCCAGAAGCTTCGAGGAAGGCGACCTTGTTCTTTGGCGCGTTCAATCTGCCAAGAATTCCAACAAGTTGACGCCGAAGTGGGAAGGCCCTTATCGGGTGAAACAAGTCACTAGGCCTGGCGCTGTCCGCCTTGAGACCGAAGATGGCGTTCCGGTGAGCAACTCCTGGAATATAGAGCATCTTCGTAAGTTTTACCCATAGGGCGCGGTTGCCGGAACCTGTTCCGGCAACCACCCTTTTGTACAAGTCTTGCCACTGTTGCATGTAATCCTTTGTACAAAGCCGGGCGCAGACCCCGTGCATCAGTAAAGCTCATGTGTTGCGCACAACTTGTCAATACATGCTTTCATAATCTTATATGCATGTGTTATCTAACATTTTCTACAGCATCAACACCTGGTAAGCAATAACGAGCCACTAGGCTCCATAACTTTATTTTCTCTTCTTTCTTCTCAAAAGAATGGAAGGCCCCTTCGCCCACAAGTTAACCGGGGAGGAGAAGATAATGGTGTGGGCCGCCAAGTGTCGCTCGAGGAAGTATCGCCTTGCCGGGAAGCAAACGACAGAAAAAGCTAAGTTGCCAAAGTTTGAACAATCAGTTTTTGAGCAATCAGTTTTTAAGTTTTTTAAGTTATCTTCCTCGAACGATAGTACTTTATATGGAAAACCTGTGCGCGAAGGAACCAACTCGTGGCTGGTTTGCGCCCTTACTTTGTTTCGAGTCCGCTCAACAACTTAAGTGAGCTGCAACCAGTTGCGACAAGGTTACTTGTCGGAGGCGACATCGCCAGCAGGCTGCTGACGTTCCGCACTCAGCGCTCACGGCAAAGATGCCCGCGCCGACAAGTTCCCTAAAATCGTAGGGTACAAACATATAAAGGAAGAAATCAAGTAGAGGAAATAACATTGCGATTGATTGCCTAAGATAGTGTATATTACAAAATGACTTGTCGCAGATCTAATAAATTGTTCTCCTGAACATGATCTGCAGCGACAAGGGAAAGATAAACTTGGCGGCCTACTCTACGTGGTCGCCATCGACCCTCTTCACTCCGCTCACCCTGTCCACAATGGGTGCGACAAGGGCCTTGAGCGCTTCAACGTCAGCACTTGGCGGCAGGGACTTGAGGACGTTGGCGAAGCTGACGCCTAGATTGCGGAAGGCCACCTTCATCAAGACCTTCTGAAGAGCCCCAGCACAGATTTGGCGCGACTCGTCGGCCAGCTGCTTTGGGACCTCATCCGGAGCACTGGAGAGCCGCCAACACGCTCTTGAAGAGCGAGCTAAGCTTGGCGCTGGGTTGGAGATGCTCGTCGGTGGGGTACCGAGATCCACCATCCCAGCTCCATCGGCTCCTTGTCGATGGCGGCGGCTGTATTGACAAGACCCTCGGTCCGAGCATCACGTTCTCTCCGAGTGTATTGTGGGCATTCGTGGCGATGCCGACAACTCCTCATTGGCCTTGATCTTCTCCAACAGGCCCACTTCCGCTCCTTGGCGCCGTCCAGCGTCTCCGTCAAAGTGGTGATTTCAGCTCCAGATCCGCCTTGGAGTCCTTGGCGGCGTCGATCTCCTTGATCTTCTCGGTGAGACAACCCCGCAACTCACCAAGAGTGTAGGCGTCCTTCTCGCTCATGCTTCAGCGTGGTGACCTCTTCGCCGCTCTTATGGAGGGTGGCCTCCAGCTGCGTCACCCTCGTCTCTAATTCCTTCTTGGCGGCCTCGGAGGCCGCGGCAGCATCCTTTGCCTCCTTGAGTGCTCCGCCAACTGATTGCTCGTGTGCGGCAAGATCTTCCTCGTAGCTGTCGAGGTTGATCTTCCGCGCGCCACTCACCTTCTTCTTGTGAGAGCTTCTCACCGGCTAGCCTTTGCTGCTCCTCGACCTCGGCCTTCTCAAGATGAAGGCCGTGCGCTCTTCGGAGAGTTGCTCAGCGCTCGCTATGTCCCGGAGAGTTTCCTTGTTGGCGGCGCGGAGCTCTTCCGCGTTTCTCCATATCAGCTCCGCTCTCGCGACAAGCGCCTCCACAGACTCCAACTTGGCTTGGCGGGCACGGTAGAGCGACAACAGCTTCTTCGGCTGCTCTTCTTCAGACTTCGCCCTCTGCTGCTTGGCGCGTCAACCAGTGACAGCCCGGGCGGAGGCGAAGCAGCTCCTCGTCGAAGGTCTCTCCTCGCCGGCGCCACAGGCTCGGCGCCCATGGAAGCTTGATGAAGACACTATCGCCGGCCTTGAGATAGGCGCGGGCTGGGGCTCTTGAACTCGGTGCTGCATCGGTGGCGGAGGGATCGGCGGTCGGCGTGGCGCTGGCGCTCCTGCGGCCTCGGGGCCGTCGAGACGATCACCAGACCCCTCCCGGCCTCTGCGCCCGGCAGCCTTGGCAACCTCCTCGCCAGCAGACCCATCAAGACCGGCCTCCTCCTCCATGTTGGCGGCGTCGTCATTGTTGCCGCTTGGCGTCCTCCTCGCCCGGCAACCTCGGTCTCCATCGGCTCTCCGGCAGATGGATCTAATGATCGAAAAAAGAAAAGAACAAGTCAAGCAAATGTTCAAAAGAAGAACGAAGAGGAAAGACCCAAGGAAATTTTCAGTCAAGAAGATTACGCAATGGGACTGTAGCCATGGTCTCCACCACGGAGGGTCGTCGGCGCTGCCCCTTGTCGGAGAAGCTCCCCTTGTCGGAGAGGCCTCCCTTGCGGAGGCGCTCCCTTGGCGGAGAGTTCTCCCTCGATGGCGTGGTTGAAGCGGAGCCAGAACTTGGGAGTGACCTCGGGGCCCCCGATGAGGCTGCTCTGCTCTGCACAATTCAACAAGTCAGTATCAGCATAGAAGAAACACCCATGCATGCCCCTACGGTAACAAGTGGATCAAATACTTACCACAGGGGCTGTCTTTGGGGGCTGCTCGAAGGAAAGGTTGCGGGTCCGGCAAGGAAGTCTCAGGCGCTCCTCCTGTTGCCACGGGGATCGTCTTCGATGACCACCACCGGCGTCTTGGCTCTCTTGATGCCCTCACGAGCCAGCGTCTGAAGAAGGAAAAAGGTTGAGAATGAAGCAAGTTAGATACAAGGCAAGCAGCAAATTGAAGAATTACAAGTACAGCGACAAGGTCTTACTCTTCTTCCTCTTCCTCGGAGCTGAGAGCGGAGAAGTCGATTCCGCTCCACCTCCGGTGCGACGAGCTGGAAGGGTGGGCTCCCTTGGACGCTTGGCGGGTGCGGAAGCCGTGGTCCCAGAAGGCCCCGCTCCGGTTGTTGTGGCAGCGTGAGGCGCTCCAGCTGCTTGAGAGGTTGTCGCGGTGGAAGCGCGTTGCGGGCGAGACGGCTGTTGGCCGTCTACCGCCCGCCACTTCCCGGTCTTGCGGAGGCGCCTTCTTGGGGGGCTGGCTCCTCCCGCTGCAAGTCATCACGAAGGTGGAGGAGCCGCCCGGCGGGCTCGTTCGGCTCAGCGTCGGGCTCGGCCTGCTCCTCCTCGCCGACAAGCTCTTCACGGTCGGCAAGGCTTGCCGCCTCGGCTGCCTCCGCCTCCTCGGCGGTGAACCCAAACACGCCGGCGGCAGCAGCGCCGCCTCCTCCAACCTTGTGGCGTCGCGCGCCATCTCTTGCTCGGTGGTGTCGCGGGTGAGCCACTTACGCTTTCGTCGGCGCGGATCGGCACTTCTTCTAAGTTGTCGAAGAACTGCTGCACGGCGTCGTCGGCGGGCTCTGCCAAGTTGGAGCGATTCCATGGGAATCGCTGGCAACATCATCATCGCGCTGGATCGGTCAGCGACGAGTTGTTGCACAAGGCACGACCCCCTCGGCAACATGAACCACTCGGGGTGATCTGCATCAGGCTTGAACAGCTCCCGCAGCATGGCATCCAGCTCCAAGACGGTAAAGTTCTAGTTGAGGCCCGGACGCAGCCTCATGATGTCCGCCGCGTTTGGAATTCCCAAGCAGGCCTCCTCCTCTCCTGCAAAGGCGCAATCGGCGGGCGAAGGAAGTCGCGCCAACAGCTCCCACGGTAAGCCACCTTGCCGAGGCGCTGAATCGAGTCACGGCAATCTTCAACTTGTCGTCCTCCGGCGCCAAGTTGCTCCAATCATTGCCGTGCACTATGGGAGTTTGGCGCAAGGCAGTAAAAGGCTGTGGCTCCTCCTCTATAATCCAACACCAGTCGGCTCTCCACTCCTCCCATTTGCTGCGCAGCTCTCCGTCAAGATATGCTTCCTTCTTGCCGATCCTGGAGATCCATGCAATCCCTCCGACAGCGGCTCTCCTCTCTCAACACGGGCATGAAGTAATGGCGGAAAAGTGCTACATTTGGGTGGACCCGACAAAGTTCTCGATGAGAGGTGTCGAAACCGACATGGTGAGGATGGCGTTGGGGTGAAATCAAGGAGGCGGAGGCCATAAGTGTTCATGGCGTCGCAAAAAGAATTAAGTAAAAGGGCGGGCAGAGCCCGCAATGGAAGAAAAGCACGAAGAAAGGGTACCCGACGGAAACCTTCTCAGATGTGGCGGCGGAGATCACCCTCGTGCACGGGTGCGCCCGCGTCTCCGTCGACCAGAAGAGGTAGTACAGCTCTCACAGCTCCTTCGCGTCGAGCAGAGGGTCGAAGAGGGCCCGCTCTTTCCGCAGCGCCGCGAGCCGCTGCGCCTCGGCCGATTTCACCCCTTTGCCCTTGTCGGCTTTCAGAGCCATGGCAGAGGTGGTGGAGGGATCCGACGGCGTTGATGGCGCCGGTGGCAATGGGGAGGGTGCGGAGCGTCGCTCTCTTTGGACTCGAGAAGAAGGGGAGATGCGGCGGTGGTTTTTGATGTTACAGCAATGGCAAGTAGGCATCATGCCCCTGTTTCCTCCGTTTATAAGGGGGAGGGGGGGCGTTCGATTTTACCATTAAAGAAAGCCCCACGATCTCTCCCACGGCGCCCGCCCGATGCGTGCCGTTCATGGGAGGCGTGGTGGGTCGAGGCGAATAGCTGCGAAATCTGGGCGGCGTGCCCATGCCTTTGTTTTGGGCTGGCCCAACAGAGCTTCGGCGCCGTGTGTGGCCCAGGCCCGGGGCTCTCGCCGGTGTACTAGAGTAGGGGTACTCTAGTATCCCCAACTCGTGCACGGGCAGTTGCAGCACTCCGTGGCAGGGCTGGCCTGGTGACCGCCAAGGTCCTCCGCGGCTCCTTTGGAGCCATTCAAGAACAAAATACTCAAGGCCCCGTCAAGAGGAGCTTGCCGGGAAGGCCACTCAAGGCACGAAGGAAACAAGGCCCGGCAAGAGGAGCTTGCCGGGAAGGCTTGGTGGCGACAAGCTCCCGGCGCGACAAGGATTCAGCTGCGGCAAGGTACTTGCGCGGCGGTAACCCTCTTCATCTCGCTCCAGCTCATCCGTAGCGTGTCGCCCGTGGGGCTACTCCGAACGCAGCGTGTCAAAGGCTGTGCAGCCAGCGGGGAGCAGCGATAAGCGGCTGACAAGCCTCCATCGTGGCAAGCGGAGGCGCACTGACGGTCCCTATTGCGCTGTTCGAGCGGCGAGGATGGACATTTATTACTCTTGTCCCTTGCCGTCGAGTTAGGTATAGATCATCTTGTACCTTGTATAAAGCGGTGTACCAACCACTGTTTTGCCTATTTTACCCTTATCTACTTGCCACCTGTGGTGACCCCTTGAGCCTATAAAAGGAGGCCCATGTGCAACGTAGAAAGGGTTCGGCTCCGGTCAGTTCATTCGACTCACTCGAGACTACACTCACTCAGGCTAGGTTTTGTAGCCCTCATTGCTCCCTAGCAAGAACACAAATAATCAGACAAGCAGCAGTAGGAGTATTATCTCTCCGGAGAGCTCCGAAGCTGGGTAAATCTGCTCGTGTGCATCGCCTCGATCTACTCTTCGTGCGCTCTCCGCCCCCCTCCGAACCACAAGGGACCCGGTCCCATAGGTGTCCGTGGGTCACGATCAGCTTCCCCGACAGACGCAGGGATTTGTAGAGGTGCCAGAGCTCGGTTTTGAAATAGAGATAAATAATATTTTGAGTGGCATACTATCATTGTCAACATAACAACCAAGAGATGGCGATATCTTCCATGCTACACACATTATAGGCGGTTCCCAAACAGAATGGTAAAGTTTATACTCCCCTCCACCAACAAGCATCAATCCATGACTTGCTCGAAACAACGAGGGTCTCCAACTAGCAACAGTCCCATGGGAGTTTTGTTTGCAATTATTTTGATTTAGTTAGCATAAAGCATGGGACTGGGCATCCCGGTGACCAGCCATTTTCTCGTGAGTGAGGAGCGGAGTCCACTCCTCTTGAGAATAACCCGCCTAACATGGAAGATAAGGGCAGCCCTAGTTGATACATGAGCTATTCGAGCATACAAAACAGAATGTTTATTTGAAGGTTTAGAGTTTGGCACATACAAATTTACTTGGAGCAGCAGGTAGATACCGCATATAGGAAGGTATGGTGGACTCATATGGAATAACTTGGGGTTTAAGGGATTGGATGCACAAGCGGTGTTCCGCTTAGTACAAGTGAAGGCTAGCAAAAGAGGCGAGGCGACCAACTAGAGGCGACAACAGTCATGAACATGCATTAAAATTAATAAACATTGGATGCAAGCATGAGTAGGATATAAGCCACCATGAACATAAATATCGTGAAGGCTATGTTGATTTTGTTTCAACTACAAGTCTGAACATGTGCCAAGTCAAGTCACTTAAATCATTCAAAGGAGGATACCACCCCATCATACCACATCACAACCATTTTAATAGCATGTTGGCACACAAGGTAAACCATTATAACTCATAGCTAATCAAGCATGGCACGAGCAACTATGATCTCTAATTGTCATTGCAAACATGTTTATTCATAATAAGCTGAATCAGGAACGATGAAGTAATCATATTTACAAAAACAAGAGAGGTCGAGTTCATACCAGCTTTTCTCATCTCAGTCAGTCCATCATATATCATCATAATTGCCTTTCACTTGCATGACCGAACGAAGTGAATAATAATAAGAGTGCACGTGCATTGGACTAAGCTGGAATCTGCGAGCATTCAATAGCAGGAGAAGACAAGGCAATATGGGCTCTTGGTTAAATCAACAATAATGCATATAAGAGCCACTTCAACAATTTAATCATGGTCTTATCCTATCGACCCCCAAAGAAAAGAAAAGAAAAGAAAAGAAATAAAACTATTTACACGAGAAAGCTCCCAACAAGCAAAATAAGAACGGGAAATCTCTTTGGGTTTTCTTTTTAATTATTACTACTACAGCAAGAAAAGTAAACTAGCTAAAAGCTACACTAATATTTTTGGTTTTTCTTAAGGTTTATTAAACACACAAGAAGAAAGCAAGAAAAATAAAGTAAACTAGCATGGATATTACAGTGAAAGAGTATGAGCACCGACATCTAGCAATGAGTGTGTGTGAACATAAATGTAATGTCGGTGGAAATCGTACTCCCCAAGCTTAGGCTTTTGGCCTAAGTTGGTTCATTACCACGGATGGCTGGCGGATACCGTAGGTGTAGCCGGGTAAATCTTGAGATGCTTGGTTATCGCCTCATGAGCTGTAGCATGGCGGCGAGCTGCCTCCGCCCTGCTCTCATACTCATCTGCCTCCTCTCTGGTAATAAAATGTCTTCCTTTGCACGATAATCAAAGAAGGCGGGAGCAGGGAAATGTCTGGACAGCATGGCGTCATCAAAGATTAAGCGGTATCGGAGAGGTGATTCATTCCTCTCGACAAACTGGTGATAGACCATAGAATTATAGTCTAAATAAGTAGGAGGCAAGTCAATGTCATCCTCACAAACGTCCACACCAAGAAAATCAGCTAAGCGGGTTGCATAAATTCCACCAAAGAAATCTCCATTAAATCTATTATTATGCAACCTACGTGCAACAATGGCTCCCAAATTATAAGATTTGTCTCCTAACACAGCACTCCTAAGAACACTAAGGCCAGGGACACACATATGGCATGCTTCATCTTTACCATTTATGCACCTACCTATGAAGAGAGAAAAATAATGTATAGCAGGAAAGTGAATGCTCCCTATGGTAGCTTGTGCTATATCTCTAGATTCCCCCATGGTTATACTAGCAAGAAAGTTTCTAAATTCAGATTTACGGGGTTCACTAACACTACCCCATTGTGGAAGTTTGCAAGCAGAAGTAAAATCCTCTAAGTCCATGGTATAAGATTTTTCATAAAGATCAAATAGGACAGTTGGCGAATTACGTGAAGATGAAAATTCAAACCTCCTCACAAATGTATTAGTGAGATAGTGGTACTGGCGGCATTTTTCTGCCTCAAAGCTCACAAGATCATCGTTATGCAAATATGCGTTAAATTCTTCCATAATTCCCGCTCGATCCATAAAATTTTCTGAAGGCCATTCACAGGGCCGCACTAGAGCGTCCCTTGGTGGCTCCTCATCAGCATCAAGCATTGCAAGCCTGGGTCCTTGCTTCCTTGAAGAACCACCTTGGAACATTTTCCTAAGCATATTTCTTCCTCTGAAAAATTTCTGAAATTTTTAGTAACTTCAAACAAAAGTGAACCAACCTCAATAAAATTGATAGCAACTACTCCTACAAGTGCCTAGAGACTATATCATGCATTAGAACTACTTGGAACCATATAAATTTGACATGCAAGCTCAAGAACATGGTCACCTAGGCAGCACAAATTTGCAATGAATAAAGCACTAGAGCATAAAATAATTGGACCAATGGAGGAGCCACATACCACGGAACAATCTCCCCAAGCAGTTTTGTGAGAGGTGCTTTGAGCAAGGAGATCGAAAAGCGCAGCAAAATGAGCTAGAACTCGTGCTTGAGCTGGATATTGGTGTTTGCGGGAGGAAGAAGGAGTGTATGGGTGCAGGAATAAGTGGAGGAGGGCCACCGTGGGCCCACGAGGCAGGGGGCGCGCCCTCCACCCTCGTGGCCAGGTGCTTGCCCCTCCTACTGTGTTCTCAGTGCCAGATATTCTCAAATATTTCAGAAAAAATCATATTCCATTTTCAGGGCATTTGGAGAATTTTATTTTCGGGGTATTTTTATATTGCACAGATAAATCAGAAAACAGACAGAAAAATACTATTTTTACTTTATTTCAACTAAATAACAGAAAATAGAGAGAGGGTACAGAAGGTTGTGCCTTCTAGTTTCATCCATCCCATGCTCATAAAAAAGAATCCACTAACAATGTTGATCAGGTCTTGTTAACAAAATCATTCCGAATAACATGGAACCGGAGAAATTTCGAATAACACTATGTTACCTCAATGGGGATATGCACATCCCCAATAATAAGAATATCATATTTCTTCTTGACAGTAGGAAGAGGAAATCAAAACCTCCAAATATAAATGATGGAATTTTTCCAATGGAGTTGATACTATGAACTTGAGGTTGTTTCCTCGGAAAGTGTACCGTATGCTCATTACCATTAAATTGTAAAGTGACATTGCCTTTGTTGCAATCAATAACAGCCTCTGTAGTATTCGAAAAAGGTCTTCCAAGAATAATAGACATGCTATCGTCCTCGGGAATATCAAGAATAACAAAGTCCGTTAAAATAGTAACGTTTGCAACCACAACAGGCGCATCCTCACAAATACCGACAGGTATATCAGTTGATTTATCAGCCATTTGCAAAGATATTTCAGTAGGTGTAAACTTATTCAAGTCAAGTCTACGATATAAAGAGAGAGGCATAACACTAACACCGGCCCCAAGATCACATAAAGCAGTTGTAACATAGTTTCTTTTAATGGAGCATGGTATAGTGGGTACCCCTGGATATCCAAGTTTCTTTGGTATTCCACCCTTAAAAGTATAATTAGCAGGCATGGTGGAAATTTCAGCTTCCGGTATCTTTCTTTTATTTGTAACAATATCTTTCATATACTTAGCATAAGGATTCATTTTGAGCATATCAGTTAATCGCATACGCAAAAAGATAGGTCTAATCATTTCAGCAAAGCGCTCAAAATCCTCATCATCCTTTTTCTTGGATGGTTTTGGGGGGGGGGGGGGGAAGGCATGGGTTTCTGAACCCAAGGTTCCCTTTCTTTACCATGTTTCCGAGCAACAAAGTCTCTCTTATCATAACGTTGATTCTTTGATTGTGGGTTATCAAGATCAACAGCAGGTTCAATTTCTACATCATTGTCATTACTAGGTTGAGCATCATCATGAACATCATCATTAACATTTTCAATAGGTTCATGTTCATTACCAGATTGTGTTTCAGCATCAGAAATAGAGATATCATTTGGATTCTCAGGTGGTTTAGCAACAGGTTCACTAGAAGCATGCAAAGTCCTATCATTTTTCTTTTTCTTCTTTTTAGAAGGACTAGGTGCATCAATATTATTTCTCTGGGAACCTTGCTCAATTATCTTAGGGTGGCCTTCAGGATACAAAGGTTCCTGAGTCATTCTACCAGTTCTAGTAGCCACTCTAAAAGCATAATCATTTTTCTTACTATTCATTTCATTGAGCAAATCATTTTGAGCCTTAAGTACTTGTTCAACTTGAGTGGTAACCGTAGAAGCATGTTTAGTAATGAGTTTAAGTTCACCTCTAACATTAGCCACATAATCATCCAAGTGTTCAATCATATAAGCATTTTGTTTTAATTGTCTACCAAAATAAGCATTGAAATCTTCTTGCTTAACTATAAAGTTATCAAATTCATCCAAGCATTGGCTAGCAATTTTAATAGGAGGGATTTGAGCTTTATCATATCTATAGAGAGAATTTACCTTTACTACCTGTGTCGGGTTATCAAGATCATGAGTTTCTTCAATAGGTAATGGATTAAGATCATATGTTTCTTCAACAGGCGGTAGATTAAGACCATGTATTTCTTCAATAGGAGGTAAATTCTTAACATCTTCAGCTTTAATACCTTTTTATTTCATAGATTTCTTTGCCTCTTGCATATCTTCAGGACTAAGAAATAGAACACCTCTCTTCTTCAGAGTTGGTTTAGGAATAGGCTCAGGAATTGGCTCAGGAGCTGGCTCAGGAAGTGTCCAATTATTTTAATTTGTCAACATATTATTCAATAGAATTTCAGCTTCATCCGGTGTTCTTTCCCTCAAAACAGAACCAGCACAACTATCCAGGTAATCTCTGGAAGCATCGATTAGTCCATTATAAAAGATATCAAGTATTTCATTTTTCTTAAGAGGATGATCAGGCAAAGCATTAAGTAATTGGAGAAGCCTCCCCAAGCTTGTGGGAGACTCTCTTCTTCAATTTGCACACAATTATATATTTCCCTCAAAGCAGCTTGTTTCTTATGAGCAGGGAAATATTTAGCAGAGAAGTAATAAATCATATCCTGGGGACTACGCACACAACCAGGATCAAGGGAATTAAACCATATCTTAGCATCACCCCTTAATGAGAACGGAAATATTTTAAGGATATAAAAGTAGCGAGATCTCTCATCATTAGTGAACAGGGTGGCTATATCATTTAATTTAGTAAGATGTGCCACAACAGTTTCAGATTCATAGCCATAAAAAGGATCAGATTCAACCAAAGTAATTATATCAGGATCAACAGAGAATTCATAATCCTTATCGGTAACACAGATAGGTGAAGTTGCAAAAGCAGGGTCAGGTCTCATTCTATCATTAAGAGATTGCTGATTCCATTTAGCTAATAATTTCTTGAGCTCATATCTATCTTTGCAAGCTAAAATAGCTAAAGAAACTTCTTTATCAAAAACATAACCCTCGGGAATAACAGGCAAGTCTTCATCATCACTATCATCAATATAATCAGCTTCAATAATTTCTTTCTCTCTGGCCCTAGCAATTTGTTCATCAAGAAATTCACTAAGTGGCACAGTAGTATCAAGCATAGAAGTAGTTTCATCATAAGTAGCATGCATAGCAGAAGTGGCATCATCAATAGCATGCGACATATCAGAACGAATAGCAGAAGCAGGTATAGGTGTCGCAAGCTTACTCAAAACAGAAGATGAATCAAGTGCAGAGCACTACAAAAAAAATACACTTCCGTGATGATACGTGTTTGTCACGATGGGTCGCTTTTTTGTCATGCATGTACATCCATGACAAATTTATAGCAGAATCAAGATAGTCATACACGTCTTTGTCGTAGAAGTGTTCCATGACATTACCAAAATTATCATCACGGAAGTATCCACTTCCATGACAATAAATCGCGCGTCACAGAAGTGCTTTTGTCAAGGGTGACCGACACGTGGCATTCACCGTAACGGAACACCGTTAAGCTATCGGGTCGGGTTTTGGATCCGATAACCCGTTAACAGCCCTGACCAATGGGGATTTTCCACGTGTAAAATCATCATTGGCTAGAGGAAGACTGCGTGTCGAGTCGCGTTAGCACGGTGTCACTCATCCAATGGGCGAGATGCCCCTATGATATGTTGACACGTGGACCGGCCCATCAAGTTTAAATGGGCTGGCCCAACTGAAGGCCCACAAGATTTTGCAGACCATAATGGGCCGGCCCAGCTAAAGGCCCATGAGATTTTGCGGACCATAATGGGTTGGCCCAACTAAAGGCCCACAAGATTTTGCGGGCCATAATGGGCCAGCCCAAGTAAAGGCCCACAAGATTTTTGTGTGCCATAATGGGCCGGCTCAGGTAAAGGCCCACAAGATTCTTGCGGGTCATAATGGGCCGGCCCAGCTAAAGGCCCATGAGATTTCGCCGACATTAATGGGCCGACCCAGCTGTAGGCCCACAAGATTTTGAGGACCCTAGTAGGCCGGCCCATTAACTGGCTGCCATATTATGCGCCAAATGCCGGCCCATATTTGATCTGGTCCATTAATGGCCTACCACGCTCCGGTCCTAATAGTGGCCCATATGAGATCCGACCCATTAAAAGCCTACCACGTTCTGGGCCAAATTACGGCCCAGATCAGGTCCGGCCCATTAAGAGGCTTTCGGCTCAATTATGGCCCATATCAGATTCGGCCCGTCAACTGGACACTATGCTTTTGGGCCCACTTGCTAAAGGCCCACTTAGTAATTCGGCCTGATATTAGTTTTGGCCTGTTAAGGGCCCGTTTAACATTTCGGCCCTATATTAATTTCGGCATGTTAAAAGCTCGTCATATAGTTGGGCCTAACTACGGCCCTGTTTGCATCCGGCCTGCTTGCAGCCTATATCTGATTGGGCCAAACAAGGACCGAGACAATTTTGGCCTGTTAAAAGCCCGTGATTTGATTCGCACAATCATGGGTCGGGGTTCATTTCGGGCTGCTGCGTAACTAGTATGAATTAAGAACAAACCTATACAATAAAGAAATTACGTCATAGTAACTTAGAATAAACCTACACTATACAATAAAGGTTTTAAGGTATATTACATCCACTGGGCATCGAAGTTCGCCACCAGTGATCATAAAGCGCAACGAAGAAGCAGATTACAAAAACTGGGCGCCGTTGCAGCGTAACAAAATATCTTGAACGAGACCACTTCAAGACAGTTCAAGAAAGGTTAGCCTTGCAGGGAACTGCTGCATAATTTCTTGAGCAAGGCTTTGAGACCGGCCTAGCATGTCGGTCATAGCTTCAGTGTAGCTGTTTAGCGGTGAGGTTCTCATTGGTGTTCTCGCAATCTTTCTTAGAATGGGACTTCAAGTCAAAGTTGAGTTGCGAGAATGCCTTTACGCTAGAACTTGGGACTGAAGAAGTCGAACTGATTCGAGACAATGAATTACGTGAGCTTGATTGATATTAGTCTCAAGTAACTTGAACACTTTGCATCAAGACAAGACTTTGGGGTTGTCTCGCTATCTTCAAGATGTTTTGCCTTCTTTGCTGCAATATATGTTGGGTTTGTCTCACGACCTTGACGAGACTTGTGCATGCCATCGGGCATATCACCCTAAAACAAAGCGAGAGAGATGATAGGTTTTGCGTGTATAAACAAATATGATAATTGTTACATCAATTCTATCAATTTGAATTAGAAAATAAAGAGTATGTTCAAAATATCAATAGCATAATTTGGCATTGTTCATAATGCGGGAGCTTCACCACACCTTTGGATTACCATGTCAACATAACAAGCATAGATGAAGGGCAAAGAAAATCATTGTATCTATTTTGGATAATGTGCATGGCATGTTGTTCATATCATCACCACATCGGTAAGATAAAATAGGAGATGACAAGGTGCAAGCGTGGGCTGCTTCACCACACTTTGGATTATAGATCCACAAAAACAAGCATACATATAGGGAGTATTAAGTAATGTGCATGGTATGAATAAGGAATTTGGTTTTACAAGTAAAACTTAGAACTTACGGTTCTTACGAACATGCATTTTGGTAGAAACAGCAAACTAAACAGCAGTAAACGATAGGGAGTATGAGCAAATTAAACAGCAGTTGAGGATAAAGGCTTTAGAAGGACTAACTTACCTTGACAGTTAACACCGGCTTTATAATTCCCTTCTCCATGTCAAGTGAAGGATAACTCAAGAATTTCAGCACAAAATCTTCTTCATAAACATTGCCTGTACTCTACATTTTGTAGAGAGTAATTATAGATATGATAATACTAGAAGGGATAGAGGATAATGAATATAAGATGCAGATTGATGCTACATAATCAACTACCAATCCCTGAAAGTACAAGCGTTATAGGACAAAATGTACTGACAAGAGCAATGGGCCACACTTTTGCACTGGCATTGTCTGTGTATTCTACTTGTTGGTAAGATTAAATATAGATCTGATCTTTTTAAGTAAATGGTGGGCGAGGAGATAAGATGCGAATGCTACAAAATGAACAATCCCTCTTCCCATAATACAAGACTGTTTTGAACAACGGTGTCTTGTACAAAACGTTCTTATATTATGGGACGGATGGAAGTAGCTGTTAATGTAAATACAGTGATAGACCACGTTCAGTCCTTAAAGAGGACTGCAGAGCTAAACCTCTTCAAAAGCATTGGGTTGATTCTAAATTTATGTAAGAGTCCATACGGATCTTATAATGTCCACCAAATGGGCGATTCTGAGGCTAACATGTGCGGTGATGCTACATAATCAAACATCTATGAAAGTAAGTATGGTCATACAGGCAAGTGGTACTCACAAGAGCAATGCGATTGTGCAGTATAGTTGCGAGATTCATGGTCCCTTGAGCGAATGTTCTTACGCTAACGATTTTCGTACAAGTGAGACATTAAGGCAAATGCAGAAATGTAGTTCAAATTGTGATGTGATATCATAGACAGTACCTTACGATGCAGCTGAGACCAATGTGTAACAAGATTATTCCAGTCACCATCGGATAAATGTAGCACATGAGACTTTACAGAAATTTCGTTCAGAGGCTTGCCATCGAAGTGCGCTTGCCTCAGGTAGGAACGATACTTCATCAACGAGTGCTTGAAAAGCGCAACCAACCCTTGGTCGTCATCACAATCCAGTTTGCGCCTCGCCTATTTAAAGAATGAAATCTTGTGTCTTATGTCGGCGAGAAACATATGCATAATGACCATGAATAACATTAGTACATCACTTATCGTAAGTTGCGGAGGAAGACTGGAAATTGTTACGTTCTGCGGTATAATCTTTCCATGAAGGAAAGATCGCACAAAGTTCGACAACAACATAAGCCGTCTTCTAAAGCTGGGAAGAAATGGAGCAGGGTCCTATTTGCTGCAATTGCGGCTCTCTACGGTTCGAAAAGGATTTGGCAAGCTGGATTTGGTGTACTCTTTCTTTGGAATGGGGTTTTCGTCGTCACAATTTGGTGCTATGTCAAGCTGGCATAATCATCTTGTTTGCTCTGATTTGGGGTCTTTGAGTTGGGGCATCGAAATGACCCGGTGTAGTAGGGCTAGAGTCGCTAGAGTTGGGGTATTTTGTGGGTCGGTGATATTGAACCTACACCTAATGGGCTATTTGATTTATCAGGTGCCACTACCTTTTCCAAATACTTTGCTTGTGCTCCTCCACGATCAGCAATCGCCCTCTTCCTTTTGAACGTTTGATACACAAGAACATCATTTGAATGGATAAATATGGTATGATGATAGATGGAATATGTACTGAAAATGGATAGGCAGGGCATATTCACATACACGATGTGTAAACTGAGCTAATGGCAGTTCAACAAAGTAGAAGCAATGCAAAGCATCAGTTGCAAGATATGTGCGAGTAATGTAACCTTGGAAAGTTAGAGCAAGTACCTTAATGGGTGAATAAGATAGGGCATCTTCCTCTGACTCCTCCACTAGGGAGCTACATTGACTTAGGTCTCCCTCTAGCTCAGAATCCTTTGTTAGGATCATATTACGAGCATGAATCAGAGGTGGAGAGTGTTTGCATTGCATTGCATCCAGACTTGATTTCAGTCCCTTAATGCCAAGTTTGACAGCCATGGCATTGTTCTGCTTTATTCTTTTCATGCGCACAAGCTCATAATCATTATGATGTTGTTCAGAATCTGAGATTCATGAAAACATAAAAAGTAGTCAGATTATCTATGGAATGCATTGCGGTTTCAACTCGGAGAGTGTCCCCCTATAAACCCCTGCATATGCAAAGTTCACCTCCCCAACCGTGCTGACCAGACCACACATAGAGATACACACCCGAGCGGCGAACATGCATTTTTGAAACTAATTTAGGAACATTTAGCTGACCAATTAAACAACTCTGTTTTAATAATATCAGATTCGTATTTGAACAACAAAGCTTGTTTAGCTTGATGGGTGGAGCAGTGTTATTATGACACGAAGCACGTATTACGATCGTATAGTGATCATAAAGGGAAACTCTAAGCATATATTTTTTAGCAAAGAGGTTTCCCCTCGATTTCTATTAAAGAAACCACCACGGAACCAACATGATCAATTAAACCCTAAGCATGATCAATTAAACGTATTATGGCTGTGCCATGGTAGATTTGAAGCTGCAAAGCAGGAGAAATGATATTTAGCATCCATTTTTTGCTTCGAACTAAGAACTAAATTCTAAGAGCTGAAAAGAAAGTAGAGTAACCAAGTTATGATCTATTTTCTGGTTGAGATCAAAAAGTTGAGGAGATATGAAGTACCACCTCTCTTGCGGCGTCATGTAGGCATCGGGGTGCGATGGCTGTCGGTGGCGTTGAAGCAGATCTGCTGACGGTGAGCGGGTGCATCGAGGATAAGTCCTGTTGCGGTGGAAGAGAAGGTCGTGTGGCGGCCCGGCAAAGAGGACGACGGCGTGGATGAAGCGAGAGGGCGCGATGCAAGGCTATTGATGCATCGCCGTGGATGAAAACTTCCATCTCTAGCGATGGGCGACAGCGGTCTTGGTAGGCGCTCCGGCATGGTGGAGGACGGTGGCGATGGATGTGGTGGAGGACGGTGGCGATGGATGGGGTGGCGGGCGGAGGCTGGTGTGGGAATGGGGTGTTCTAGCGCGGACGGTGTATGAATGGGAAATGAAGGGAGAGGTACGGGGAACCATGTTTTTGGGACGCGCCTGTTTGAAATATGGGGAAGTTACGAACTTGTCCCCCGTTTCAAATTTGGACGTCTCGTCGGTTGGGGATAGGACGGTAATCTCACATCTCCCAAATATTTGCCGGTAGCTATTTCGGGCGAGGTGAGGGTGTTTTTTCGCCCACGGTTGGCGCCCACGGTGTATGAACAGGGCTGACAGGTAGGGCGGTTGTGTCACGTCTGATGGAAGTTACACATCTGCCCCCATTTAAAATATTAGCCTACATCTATTTCGGACGAGGAGAGTTTGTTTTGCCGCCCGTGTATGAATGGGGAATGGAGGAGAAAGCAGAGGTCTTCGGACGAGCTTGAATCAAATGAGCTTTGCCGCCCATGTTTGGCGCCCACCGTGTCGAGAATGGGCTCGAGGCGATCATGCCACGTCTAATTGAAGTTACTAACCTACATCTATTTAGAGCGGTGGAAATCGGGCGATGGATTGTCCGTGTAATGGGTGACAGTAATTTCCATCTCCAAAACACTTGGCCGGGCAGCCGATGTGGGAGTGGACATTTCTTTTTCTTTGAATTTTGGGACAATAAGCATCCACGTTTACCACAGCAACTAAATTCGAATCCATTTGTATTCCTATATGAATCTTTATAAATCATTCTATGTGTTTTATATATCTTCAAAAGGACGACAAAGATGTATTCCTTTGTCATATATGAATATGGTTTACAAATGCCGATACTCAAATTCAGAAACTAGAATCCAGTTTAAGGTGAATTGAATATTTGGAACACTTCATGTCCAACTCAAATGTCACACGCAGCATAATGTGTACTCCCATTTAGATATGTACACAAGTGATGTATCAAGATTCAAATACCGAGTCAATCAACCAAGAATGTACGGAACTAACAGACATATAAACACTTATAGAGTATATGGATCAATAATATCAACTAACATACATAAGCCAGGCCGCTGTACTTTTTTTTGGCTACAACATCATCCTTTTTTTAGCCAGCATCTTGGCCCTTTCGATCGTGCCACTTATGGTCCATCTATACTACTATTGCTGAATGCACATTCAGCCCGATTGGCATATTTGTAGGTCTGGCACAACAATCCAAATGAAATGTCTTCGACTCTTATCAATTAATACAGACTTGTGCTCAAATAAAATTACAAACAAAAAAACAAAAAAACAATTATTACATGATCTCTAAAACAAATGGTTTGATTGATTACATGAACAGACAACACAAAGGTTATTTAACTATGGAAAGAACATTTCACCTATGATTTACCAAGTAGGAATTTAATTTCCTTTTTTCCTTCAGGACCTTAACAATCTGGTCAGTCTCAGCTTGCTTTTGTTTTGAAATCCACCAAATATTTAATGGTTGTCTTGAGTACTGCTTGTGATTGTGTTGTTTGCTTCCTCAACATGTCAACTTCATCTCTAAGTGCGAAGCGAATCTCTTTCTACCACTAGTTTAGCCTCTAGAGCATCGGCAGTTGGCAATTCATAATGCATGATTGGGCGGTGCCCATCTGCTGTGGGATGATGCAACGTCCATGGGGACCTCGCTCTTTGATCTTGGGCTAACCTGTTTTGCCATTAAAGTTCGATTGGATTGAGAAAAGTTGAAGTTAGCAAAACATCTCAACTAGGAGTTATGACAGCAAACCAGTTAAACAAACAAGGAATTAAAGAGTTTCAATTGGATGCTGAAAAGTTGTTATTAACATCATTGTAACCCGCTGTTGCAGCAGCAAAGCAGTTAAATAAACAAATAGATATTTAAGTTAAGGCAAACAGGTAATTGTTAACAGTAAGTATCAAACACATAGATAGGCGCAGTCTACAATATGATTAACGAGGTTGTGCCATTATGTAATCGATAGCAAACTAAATTAAGCCAAACAACGTAATTGAACAATTTTGCAATAAGTGGCTAACTAAAATTCGAGAAGCGGTAGCTGAACTTACGCTAGTTCTTTGTATAGGCACCTGCAACTTCTTTTTCGTTTACAAGGTTGTACGAAGGAGTCCATGGCATCAATTGCTTGGATCGCGGTCCCAATACTTCTTTCTTCCCACCTTTGCATGGGTAAGTCGAATGGTTAATCTGGTAAGATGGTGCCTCCTTGATATGTTATATGAGGGCGTGTAGTCAGTTAGTTGTAGCCAATCACATCACTGCTGGCTTTTCTTGTATATTTCATGCGATTACTTTTGGCATATCGAGATCTAAGCAATCTACAATAGGATGAAAAGATGGCATCCTTCACATTATTGGCAAACTTAGTTCATAGAAACAAGCAATTCAACCATTACGTGGGTAAATCAAAAGCGTCCTTTGGAATATTTTCACTATCCAATCATACTGCATAAAAGGCGGCGCCACCATAGGGGCTGGTATGGGCGGCCGCCTCGGTGGTTGGAAAGTGTGCACCTAGTTTGAGTCGTCGAGGTTGGCCCGCTAGTTTTGTTCGTCCCAGCGCACGAGCGAGCAATGTAAAAATTAAGAAAAATGTTTCAATTTGGATGGGCCAATAACATAAGTGCAAGGCAGGCCCTATAGCAGGCTCGCGGCCCAAATGGCGCGTCCCATATCTATCGACAGCAGGAAAAATCCCAATTCATTCGCTCCGGCCTCGATCTGGTTCGCTCCTAACCTAGCCGCCTGCGGACAGACCGACACAGCACTTCCACGCCCTCGTTGGAGGCGGTTGCCGAGCTTCAAGCGAGCAGGAGGACAAGAAGATGAAGATCCAACCACAGGTGTAGCCTGCATGGGAGGCAGCGGCGGCACGAGCATGGCATCGATCTTCTTGCAAGCAGACGATCACGACTTGCAAGACTAGCATGCGCAGCGAGCAGGTACATCACATCCCTGATTATATCTAATTCAACTCTTCAATTTCTGGCCAATAGTTAAACTGGCGGTGTTGTAAAACTGCTTGTATATAGGGAATCTATGAGAAAATGAAACCAATTTCTACTTATTTTATAACTCCCCAATCAATCTTGGTGACTGAATCGATGTATCTAATCAAGTTTCGGTGCAAACATACAAGCTCATATTGTTCTTGAGCACTGAAGTGTCTAATGAGCAGATTGCTAATGAAGGATTTGATGCAAACATTTTACATGCTCTGGTGATGAACATATAGTGTCTAATGAGGGATCTAATGCAAGCATTTTGCAAGCTCATTGAAGGATTTAGTGTCTAATGATGATCTACTATGTTGAGAGAGCAGAGATTTGCAGGCATTGATGACAAGCAAATTATAGTGCATTTTCATAGCTTGAGGAAGCGTCGAGGCCATCTACGAGAAAGTCCCGTATCATGACAACATAGCATAAATACTTTTCTAATCTGTTGTTTGAAACTATTGTCATACTTGTGCGGGATAGATATATTGATATGTAGTTTATGCACTGGTTATCGTGCAATTACACTTGATATTTTCAGCCGGAGAGCGAATAATTCAAGCAGTACAGACCATGTTTGTAGTCCTTGTACACCATGTTGCATTTTGTGTTTTTGGTGCTTGCATCATTTAGTGTTTATAATCTGAACTACTTTGGATCATTAGCTGGTTTTCAAAGTGCATGTAGCTTCACATTTCTCAAGTTATGTTGATTTCGAGTGCAAGTGCCTTCGTATTTTTAAGTTAAATGTTAGCCTGGTAACTTGAATTAGTGGATCAGCCACTTTGCACACAAATCATACACGAATGCCGGTCTGAATTAAATGAAATGCAGGGACTTACGCTAGCTCGTTGTACAGGCTCACTTTGCAGCTACGCTTGCGCTTGGGATGTTCCATGTACAAGTCCATGTTACCACTTGCTTGGATGTGCAGGCCTTGTGCTCCTTGCATCCCCTCTGCATTTTGACACGATGAATGGTTGATCAAATAAGAGAATCGACCTTGATGTTGTCGGAGGAAAAATCCTTACAAGGTTATCTGGGTGTGAGGATGTGTACCAGATCCGTAGCACCGTCATGCTTCGCTAAAATATGGATTTGCTTGTTTCGGATGATATCTCCAGAAGAAATAAGAGTTAAGGTTAAAGTTGCATAGGCGTGTAAACTAAGAGAGCAGTGAAAGGATATCCAAACATCGTCGGAACAGTGCACAAGGGAGTGATGTGTGGATACCTAGTTCGGGCGGCGTTTGGGCATGCTCGCCTAGCTAGAGTCTGGTCACTTGAGCCGTTGAGGTGATCTTGTTGGCGTTGGCTGGCAGCGCGCGGATGCAGATCTTGAGTGGCGATGGGCGCTACGATGCGGTGGGCGAGACCGTTGGTGAAGCCCAGCGGCCTCGAGGCGGAGGTGCGACGATGTGCTCGGTGAAATAGCCCGGTGAGCTGGGAGATAGCGTCGTTGAAGCGCTTTTGATGCGGTGGAACTTCGGTGTCTATGAGGCACGTCGGTTGCGGCGCCGGCGTTGTCGATGGACCACCGGTGCGGTGGGCGAGGCGTAGATGAGGTAGCTCCGGTGCGGTGGTGAAGCGCGACCGTCGTCTTCGTCGTTGTCGTCCGACACATAGGTGAAACGGTGGGGAAAGAGATGAGGCGAGGCGATTCGAGGGTTGGCGGCGAACTAGGGATTTGAGCAATCTGGTAGCGGAAGCGGACGGTGGAGAAGAGAGATTTTGCAGGGCTGGAATTGGGGCGCGGATATTTCAATCCAAAGCGTGGCGCGAACTTATATTGTCGTCGTCCTTTTTTTGGGGGGGGGGGGGGTGGCTGGGTCCTATGCGTCCGTCCGACACATGCGACCACCCTGATAGGACTATGCTTCGGTGCCTTAAGGCACCTGCCTTTGTGTCCATGACATATGGGCCCAACAGGTGGCTAGCTCACATGTCATTGACCCAAAGGCAGTTGCCTTTAAGGCACCTCAGCAGCGTCCACACCGACACGACCCTGGTTTGCCTGGTGCGCCTACATTTGAGAATGCAAACGAATCTTCTTTCATTTGCAAACGAATCTGTATGTATTACCATGCCGTGTTTTTCTTGCAATAATTAGTCATTGAAGCGAGATACTCCATCCGTTCACTTTTGTAAGTCGTTTGGACAACTTAAAATGAATTGTTTTGCACATTGTGTGAAATGTCTTCAAGGTCTTATAAAAGTGAACAGAGGGAGTACTATAAATTAATTAATGAGGAGTTATTTGAAAAAAAAAATCAAAACGGTACCCACGCTAACGTGGATTAGAGTGTGTCTCACATAATTAGTTATTTGAATTAGAGTGTGTGTCACGTAGTTAGTTATTTGAATTAGAGTGTGTGCCACGTAGCGATCTCCAGTTCTAACGTGGATTTCGCATTTCAATTTATCCACGCTACTTTTTTAATACAAATTCATATGTATATGATGAACACCATGGTAGTGAGAAAACTTTTGGATGGATTCAAACATATGACCTACAAAATAGCACAACAAACTGAGTCAATGTCAACTTTTCGGAACTTAGTATGGCACGAATTCGAAATAATTACCTGTATGCCTGGTCCTCAGTTCAAATCTTACAATGTACACCGAATTGAAACATCGATATTAAGTCTCGTACTATGTACATTCAAATGTTGTTTTAGCCCCCCCCCCCCCTTTAAGCTACATACTTCCTGTATCAGTCAATCTTCCTCTCCTAACTCGCTCAATCTCGCTCTCTTTATCTGAGTCTTGTTTAACCTCGTTTTCTTTCACACACAAATGATATATCTCCCTGTTCGGGCCTCGATCGACACACTCTGTACTCTCACACACAGATTGTCTATCTAGGTCAGTCCATCCAAGCCGCCACCACTCTTTTGACCTCATGGTGGGCCACGCTCACTCAATCTCTCTCTCTCTCTCTCTCTCTCTCTCTCTCTCTCTCTCCGTATGTCTCGATTGACCTCGCTCTTTCTCGGACAAAAACGATATATCACCATGTTTGACCCCAATTCGACCTATTGACATTGTATACTCTCTCACGCACATCGTCTATCTAGGTCACTCTCTCCAACCCGTCTCACTCTTTCGATCGCACGGCGACCCTATGTGATCGGTTGACCTTGCTTCCTCCCATGCACAAAATATATCTACACGTCTGTGACTGGATCATCTCTCAAGCTCTATCTTACAGCCCTCACCCTTGCCAAAAATCTCAATCGGACAATATCTCTCTAGAGCATATATATTTGTTCAATGAATGTCGGACCACACTCACTTTGTCTCTCTATCTATATGTCTCTCGATTGACCTCGCTTTCTCACACCGTATCTTCCACGCGTTGAAGCTACTACCTCTCCATCCCTCTGAGCTATTTACATTGCGAGGGGCACTCCAACCTTGGATTAATTTGTGTAGGCATTTATTCGGTCGGTTTAGATTATATTTTAAGTAGCATTCGCCCACAACTACTCCAAACACCGTTGCAACCCACGCAACTGCCCTAGTTGATTTCCCTCTGGCTCGGTCATTGCTCTCTCGCACGTCATTTCTCGCCTTCAACGTCGCACCATGGTATTATTGAAAAAACTATGTTGTTGTCTTTAATTATTATAAATAAGCTACAAAACTACACACCGATAGTCCACTTGGAATGGAACAAATTTCGACCCACAAATTAAAGTGGTACAAACTACACACCGAGGGGCCCACATGTCATGAAACAAATTTGGACCCATATACAAATTAAAAAATAATGGACGAGGATCGAACATGCGACCGGGCCTTCAAGACACACGTCAAGAGTAGGCAACATACGTAGAATAGTAATGTTTGTTGTACCCCCTTTGTTCACATAATGTTTTTATATTACCATAGCCTAATTAATGGATAACATGTAATATTATTTTTAGTACTATTAGCCTTCACTTACTGGTGGGTTCCATGTGCTCTCTCTCTCCTCCTCCTTCTACGTTTAGGCGCTTGCGGGCAAACAGGAAGAACTTCATGAGCGATGTTGCCGTTGACCATATCTGGGCGCGTTCACAAGTCACGGCACTAGTTTCACGTACTAGCAGCACTAGTCGGTGTTATGCGTGCAATGCCGTTAATTTGGAAGTATATTAAGTGCATGCAGATATTAACTACTAGGATATTATTTGCGTGTTGTCATGTGATTAGCACTATTTTTGGCATGAAATTAACTGCACACTAAACATGTTGAGTGCTTGACATTGAAGCAGTCTAGGTCGTTGGATGACAAGAAATACATGTGGCTTGATGACGTTTTATATTTAACTAGCAAAATGCCTGTGCATTGCACGGAACATCAAGATGCATTTTTTTACAAACTCCCGCATGCATGCAAGGGATAATTAATGTCCTCCTTTGCTAGTACCACGAGGCAAACACCATTAATATTGCATCGATTAGTGTTAGTGGCCTTGTATATCTGCAAATTGTAATTTTGATAGTGGCCCCTTGTATATAAAAATGGAGGGAGAAAGATGAGAGATAAGGTGAGGAGGAGTGGGGCGTGGTGGTTGATGAAGTCATGTACCTAGGGTAGGGTCATAGACCTGCCCAAAGGTACCCTCCCCAAGGACACTCGCGAAGGAAGCTGCCTTCCAGTTGACCTGGTAGGTTTCCACTCGACAGAATCAGAGACACACGACCATCAGGTGCTCAGGAATCACTCTGTATCCAAACGGTTTGTAATTAAGTAGTCTTTATGGTCATGATGACACTTTATGTCCGGTGTTACCGATGCGCCAGGTCTTAACGTACCTTAAACCCTCACTTTCGTGGGCTGGCTGGGGTCTGGCGCTCTCTATAAGCCACCCCCTCCACGAGGCGAAAGGTTCGCACCCACAACACATCGCCTATAATCCAGTCGACCGCATCCGGGCTCCGAGGCGTGGGGTTGTTACTTCCTCAGAAGGGCTGAACTCGTAAATCCTTGCGTATACAACTACTCCATAGCTAGGATCTTGCCTCTCCATTCCTACCCCCATTCTCTTTGTCGGACTTAGAACCACGACGGTTGGCGCCCTGTGGGGCAAGTGTTCTAGCGATTTGTTGGAGAAGTTGGGATTCTTCGATCTCCTACATCATGGTTTGGTGGAGTTCTGGTGAGGGCATGAGATCCGTCTCGGTGCGCTCACGTTCGTCGCCGACGACTCCGCTTAACCAGGAGGCTCCACTTTCGGCGTGGGCGCGCTCCCGTCCGTGAGGCGGCGCACTTTCAGCGTGTGTCCACGGCGTCCTCCTGTGGCAACCGTCGACTCAGTATGGGTCGGCTCCTGTGCCGTCCTCGCTCCCAGTCTCCCACCCGCGCAAGCGTTCCGCTCGGTCGAGGCTTCAACGGTGGGTGAGGCATGCGGTGGCTCGCCAGTCGGCCACCCCCCAAGTCGCGACGATCGAGCCCGACGAATCTCTCTACGGCCTGTTCAATCGGTCGGTAGCTCCAAGACTGCGTCCGTCGCGATAGCGATGACCGGCCGCAGAATGCGATGGTCGATGGACCATACGGTCCCCAGTTCCCCGCACCAGCGGAGGTGATGGTGGAAGCGATCCGGCGCAAGCCACGAAAGTACTTGCCCGAGCCCCTCGCCGCTTCTGAGAGGAGGAGCTTCGCCGTCGGAACATGGATGCGCTTCACACTCCTATCGTTGGAGAAACCCCCAAGGCTCGTGCCTTGGAGGATCTGCAACAGCCAACCTGGCTGGCGCACTCGTTGGAGAACCTCCAGCGAGTACTCGGCAGCCTTGTAGCGACCAAGGGTTCTGAATCCGGTCGGCGTCGGCTCTTCCAGCCACCAACTCAGGTATATCGAACTCCGATTCAGAATTTAGCAGCTGCCGCCCGTATAGCAGAGTCAATTCAGCCTTCCCAGTCGGAGGCGGGTAGAGGTTTGCTACAAATCAGAGATCTGCTCCGGCCGGCAGGGGATCAAAACTCAGTCGTATCACAGTCACGGAACAGGATTCACAGAAGATCCATCGCTGCGAATTCAGTCCAATCGGCCCATAGTCTGAGATCGCCCCTGAGGCGTGAGGGACATGGAGGCCAGCGTGATGATCATTACAAGAGCCACGAGCAATATGAGCACCGATTCGATCGCAATGAGCGACGTCGAGTGCCCACTCCTCCCCAAAGGGGTGGATCATCGCTCCTTGGCGGCGGGGACGACGAGCCTTGACCGGTGTTGGCGAAGAGTTCGGTCGACCCGAGGAACCAGAGCTTTGATGCGAGATCTATTATCATTCAAGGTTTGGCGGCGAGAGCGAGCTCACCGAGAAGGCCATGACGAGATGTTCCCCGCGGCGAGTTCATGTCTTAGGGCGAGTGTTTGTGAGCCATCGAGCGCGGTGATTCCTCCCAACTTCAGGTTGGCGGCGGAGTTAGTAAGTTCCTTTGGTGAATCAACCACGACACTTGGCTTGAAGATTACCGGTGGCTGTTCAGATCGGCGGCGGCAGCGATGAGGTAGCCATGAAGCATTTGCCTCTTATGTTGGAGGGTTCACGGGCGTGGTTGAATCGATTAGCACCAGCGGTATTTACACTTGGGAAGATCTTGCCAGTGTTTGTCGAGGACATTTAAAGGGACTTACAAGCGACCAGCGGGGTTGACGGAGTTGCGATCGTGTGTCTGCGAGTCGAGTGAAACTTTGAGAGATTATATCGGTGGATCACTTTGCACCACACCGTTGAGAATGTATCGATCACGAGGCGATCTGTGCCTTCAAAGAAGGTGTCAAACGAGTTGAGTTTGAAATTGGATCGAACAGGAGATATGACCACGAGTCGGATGAAGAGATTGCCACCAAGTATTGCAAATGGTGAAGAAGATGATCGGCTCGGAGTGGTAAATACAAATCGCCGCTAATGAGACGGCGGAGAAATTCAGTTAGAAGAGAAGCATAAAGCCGAGCCAGCTGCTCCGGGAGGCCTTGGTGTGAACCCGAGGAAAGTTCAAGGGAAACCCAAGGGTCCTTGGAACCCCAAGAAGGTGAAAGACCGGGATGGAAATGGCGTGTTGGATTTGCCATGTCACATTCACACGAAGAAAGATGAAGAGGGTAAACTCATTTACCCGAAACATACCACTCGACAGTGTTGGCTCTTGATTCAGCAGTTCCAAGGTTAACAGCCCAAGGATAAGGATAAGGAGACAGACAAAGTTGAGGACAAAGATGACAGCGATGATGGATATCCCGGTCAATTCCACCTGATGATTTTCTTGGCGTCGAAAGCAAAAGTCGATTGAAGGTTATCAATCGGAAGTGAACATGGTCGCTCGGTGACGTAACTATCTGAAATGGTCCCGACCCCATCACATTCGACCAGTCCGATCACCGGCGCACATTGCCACCACAGGAGGCAAGCGTTGATGGTCGACCAGTCGTCGAAGGCACTCGGTGACCAAAGTTACGATGGATGGTGGTAGTGGCTTGAACATATTATGCATAAAGACATTGAAAGGGATGGGCATTCCGATGTCGGACTCGATTACCGATAACATGAGCTTCCGCGGGTCATTCACGGAAGAAGGCTGAGTCACTCGGCCAAATTTCTCTTGATGTAGTTTTGGTGATTGAAGCATTTCCGGAAGAAAAGTTGACCTTTGAGGTCTGGATTTCGAGCGCTTATCACGCTATTACAGGAAGGCCAGCATATACACGTTTCATGGCCCGACCATATTACGTGTATCTTAAGCGAAGATGCCTGGCCCCAAGGCGTGATCACTATTACGGCAATCGGAAGAAGGCGGAAGAGTGCTTCGAAGGGCTCTAAGATCGCCCGATGCTCGTTGGCAATGGTAGAGTTACAAAGTATCGAAAACTGCAGATCCGAGTGATTTGTTGCGAGCTAAGAAGCCGCTTCTGGTCGACATTCGATCGTCGGTGAGGCGAAACAGGTTCACATTCACCGCCTGATCCCAATGCTGCTCGACCAACATCTCAACAACACTCGACTCAAAATAGGAAGAAGCGCTCATCCGGTTCCTCCGTGAGAACTGGGATATCTTTGCATGGAAGCTTTGTTGACATGCGGGTGTTCGAGGGGCTGGCTGAGCACCGCCTCTGAGTCGACCCAAAAGTCAAACCGGTTAAAGAACATCTTGACGGTCCGCCGTCCGAAGAGAAAGGCCATTGGTGAAGAGGTGGCTCGGCTCTTAGCGGCAGAGTTCATCAGAGATCTACCACTCAGTGGCTCGCCAATGTCGTCATGGTCCCCAAGAAGGACAAGTCGTTGCGCGCATGTGCGTCGATTTCAAGCATATCAATCGGGCCTGCCGAAGATGATTCCCTCTTCCTCGCATTGACCAAGTAGTCGACTCAAGCTGCGGGATGTGAGAGGTTGTCTTTTTAGGCGCCTATTCGGGTACCATCAGATCCGTCTGTATGGACCCGATGAGATCAAAACAGCGTTCATCACTCCATTCGGGTGCTTCTATTATGTCACCATGCCATTTGGTCTCAAGAATGCGGAGCCACATTCATGAGGATGATTGAAGTGTTTGCTCACTCAAATCGGTCGGAATGTGGAGGCGTACATGGATGATATAGTGGTCAAGTCACGAAAGGGTTCCGACCTGTTGGTGACCTTGCTGAAACATTTGCCAATCTCGGGAAGTATGATATCAAGCTTAACCCATCAAAGTGCACACTTGGAGTTCTGGCGGAAAGTTACTCGGTTTTCTCGTTTACGGCGAGGAATCGATGCTAACCCGAAAAGGTTGGCACTATACTCCAAATGAGGCATACAATGCGTGTGCACGATGTCGAAGCTTCTTGGATGCTTGGCGCTTTAAGTCGATTCATCTCTCGCCTCGGTGAAAAGGCATTGCCTCTTTACCAAGCGATGAAGAAGTTAGACAAGTTGAGTGGACTCGAAGCTGATGCAGCGTTTGCGAGCTAAAGCTCTGCTCTCCACCAACCGGTGCTTGCTGCTCCTATCGACAAAGAGCCTTTGTTTCTTTACATTGCAGCCCTTTGGACAAGTCGTCGATTACCGTACTTACGGTCGGCGGGAAGAAGAAGGAAAAGCCTTCAAAGTTCAGCGCCCAGTTTATTATCTTTACGAAGTCTGACCCCATCAAAGCAAAGATACCCTCACTATTAGAAGCTTGTTTATGGGATTTATATGACCACAAGAAGGTTGCTCATTATTTCTCGATCATTCCATTACGATTCGTCGTGACACCCCATTGTTGGAAATTCTTCATAACGAGAGATGCAAGCGGTCGAGTGGCTAAATGGGCGATTGAACTCCTTCCCTTGATATAAAATTTGAGGCAAAAGCCATCAAGTCCCAAGCAATAGCAGACTTCCTCGTTGAGTGGACTGAATAGCGATTTCGACTCAAGTTCACTCGAACCTTTGGACTATGTTTTTCGATGGTTCCAAGATCTTTGAACAGTTACAGTGCGGGGTTGTGTTGGTTTCCCCGAGGAGATAAGCTCAAATATGTTCTCAGATTCACTTTGATTCTTCCAACAACGAAGCAGAATATGAAGCACTCTGTATGGGTTGCGTATGGCCATTTCACTCGGCGTCCGTCGCCTTATGGTCTCTGGCGACTCAGATCTGGTTGTTAATCAAATGATGAAGGAGTGGGATGTCGAAGCCCAGCTATGACGAGTTCTTGTAATCGATGAGAAATTTGGAGAAGAAATTCGAGGGTTAGAGCTTCATCATATACCCGACTAAAAAATCAAGCTGCGGATGATTTGGCGAAGATAGGGTCCAAGAGGAAGCCTCCGGTAATGTATTTTGGAGCACATTCATGCACCATCGGTCAGGAGGATCCTTTCACGAAGAAGCCCGCAGCAAAAGAGTACCAATGATCCGTGAAGTTGAGGTCCCGGCCGTGGTCGACCTGATTATGGAAGTTGTGGTCATCACTCCCAAGCCAGACAGTGCCGTACATCGCATATATCCTAAGGAAAGAGCTCCCGAGAGAATGAAGAAGAGGCTCGACGGATCGTCCGTCGATCCAAGGCCTTTAAAGTGATCAAGGGACGGTTATACAGAGACAAAGCGCGATGGAGTCGGCGGAAGTGTATCATGCGGAAGAAGGTAAGATAATTCTTGAGGATATCCACTCGGGGACTGTGGCCATCATCGTCCTCTCGGACCATTGTGGCTAAAGCATACCGAGCAGGATTTTCTTGGCGAAAGCAAATGAAATGGCCAAAGAAATAGTCGACAAGTGTGAAGGGTGTCGGTTCTATTCAACATGTCACACAAGCCGCCTTAGCCTTGAAGACCATTCCACTCGTCGGCCCTTAGCTGTTTGGGGATTAGACATGATTGGACGGCGAGAAGCTGGCGAAGCGGCTTCACTCATTTGCTAGTAGCGATGAACAAGTTCACCAAGTGGATCGAAGCCAAGCCCATCAAGAACCTTGATGCATGCCTGCTATCGGTTTCATCGGAGAGTTGATATTCAGATATGGAGTTCGCATAGCATCATCACCGACAATGGGTCAAACCGATAATGACAAGTTCAAAGCCTTCGCCTCTCGGGGCGCGCTTGTCGACTATGCTTGATTGCTCATCCTCGGTCGAATGGACAAGCGAGCGAGCAAGCGGCCTCATTCTCAAAGGGCTGAAACCACGGCTGATCGTGATCTCAAACGCATAGCAGGATCTTGGGTCGACGAACTTCCATCAGTTCTCACGGGGATTGAGGACCACTCCTAATCGATCATTGGGAGAACTCCATTCTTCTGGTCTATGGAGCTGAAGCAGTTCTGCGAGTGACACTGCTTCACAATGCGCCTCGAGTCGAACTATACTCTGAAGAAGAAGCGGAACAAGCCCGGCAAGATCGATCGACCTCTTGGAAGAGGAGAGGAGATGGCCCTGATCCGCTCGACTATCTATCAGCAAGACTTGCATCGATTCCATGCGAAATGTGAAGAGTCGAGCCTTCCAAGAGGAGATTTGGTCCTCAGAGTGGATCAACAGAAACCACAAGCTCGCTCCCACTTGGGAAGGTTCCTTCATCGTCACAAGAGTTCTCCACAGCAGGCGTACCATCTCTACAATGTTGATCGCCGGATCGGCGAGCCTCGAGCTTGGGAATGCGGGCTGCTCCGCCTTTTATACTTAAATACTCACTCGGTTGAGATGTAATAAAAGTACTTTTGTAGTTTGTTTATCTAAGACAAGAATGTTATAATTTTCCCGTGATTGTTATTACTTTTTGTTGAAATTTCCCCGATGGGTGACTTAGCTGTGAATCCGGTTCGCCTAAGTTTGTAAAAATATCCTTTCAGTGGCGAGCAGTCTCCCACTCGGGGGCTTAGCTGAATCCGCTTCGCCTAAGTATTCAAAATCCTACAGTGGTGAGCCAGCCTCCCACTCGGGGCTTAACTGCAGTCAAGTACTCGCCTAAGTATTCAAAATCCTCTTGAGTGGAGAGCCAGCCTCCCACTTGGGGGCTTAGCTGCAGTCAAGTACTCACCTAAGTATTCAAAATCCTCACCAGTGGTGAGCCAGCCTCCCACTCGGGGCTTAGCTGCAGTCAAGTACTCGCCTAAGTATTCAAAATCCTCTTGAGTGGAGAGCCAGCCTCCCACTCGGGGCTTAACAACAGCCCAAGGATTAGCCTAAACATTCAATATAATGAGCAACCGCCAAGGGCTGACGAGGTGCAGGTCGGCTGCTACCTTCTCCTTGAGCTACACCATAAAAAATCCTACAGAGTGGAGAGCAAACCTCCCACTCGGGGCTTAGCTGCAGCCAGTGCTCACCTAAGTAACAAAAACCCTACCAGTGGAAGCAAACCTCCCACTCCGGGGCTTAAGCTGCAGCCAGTGCTCGCCTAAGTAATAGAAATCCTACCGAGTGGAGAGCAGACCTCCCACTCGGGGGCTTAGCTGCAGCCCAGTGCTCGCCTAAGTAATAAAAACCCTACCGAGTGGAGAGCAAACCTCCCACTCGGGGGCTTAGCTGCAGCCTAGTGCTCACCCAAGTATTCAAAATCCTACCGAGTGGAGAGCAAACCTCCCACTCGGGGGCTTAGCTGCAGCCCAGTGCTCGCCTAAGTGATAAAAATCCTACCGAGTGGAGAGCACAAATCCCTCTCGGAGGCTTAGCTGCAGTCCAATACTCGCCTAAGTAAGGAATTCGTCCCAATCCGCAAGGACGACGAGGTGCAGGTCGACTGGAGTTTCACCTCAAGGATACTACTTACAACAATGAAATATATTCCGAATGAAGAGCAAAGTTCTCTCGAAGGCAAATAAAGCATGTTCAAGGATAGATCAAGTTCGGATAAACGTCCTATGGATCCGAAAGTGCTCAGGCGTTAAGCCTGTTAAAGTTTGTCGGTTACAAAAACCACTCGGCATTCCGAGGCAAATTTAAGATGAGACTTAGAAGTTTTTTACTCCTCGGTGGAGGACTGGAAGGTGCAACAAACTGGTGAAGGTCGATTCCGTCGGCAATCTGGTAGCAGCAGCGATGAAGGTCTCCATGAAAGATCGGAAGTCGTACTTCCTGGTGTTAGCAACTTTGAGGGCCTTGACTTGTCCTCTTGCGCTTCCTTGCGGTGGACACGAACGAGAGACGAGCAACATCAGCACCACACTGGCGAAGACTTTTCCATTCTTGCACTCGACTTGGAATCTCATTCAGTCGAGTCATTAAGATTCAAGGTCATTACAGGCGTACGCTTTCGGCTAGAGAGTTGAGTCGATCCAGCGACACGCAGCTTTCGGTCGAGCAAGATAATCCACCATGCTAGCAGCGAGACTCGGTCGGAGCACATTCATAGCAACCGTCCTTCACGGGAGAGTTGATGGGGTCCAAGCTGGTTTCCACTCGTTGGTTTCTTCTTTGAAGTTTTGGCAATCTGAAAACACAGCTCGGACTCAAAACAACAATCATGCGATAAGCGGTGATAGCAAGACAGTCGGATAAAGAGATTACCTTCAAGCATGAGAAACAGCTTCTTGGCGAGCCCTCAAGATAAACCTCCAGGTCATTTCGCTTCCCCCTTGATTAGCCAGCCTTGTCGACAGAGCAATCTTGTCGTTCTTGATCGACTAACTTCCTTGTTGGCGCGTCAAGAGCAGCTTTCAACTTGGCATTTTCATCTTCAAGTTTGCCGGTAGCGCAAGTTTCTCTTCAGTGAGCTTTGTTTTCTCCAAAGCATATACATTCTTCTGCAAGGTCAAGGTCCTTCTTCTTGAGTCTCCTCCGGTTTATCGCAAAGCAACAATGAGAACATAGTTGAGAATGAACAGAAAAAAAAAGGCGATCGTCAAGTTCTCACCAGCCATACCTTTTGCTTCATCCTTAGCATACGCAAATTCTCTGAGCAAGCTTCAAGTCGAGGTTGAGCTGGATCTGTTTGTTCTCTAACTCAGTATAGCGAGCCACAAGCTCATAAGATTTCTAAAGAGTCAATCAACAAAAGACATCAAAGGCAGATCACTTCCGGTGACTAAGGAAAAATCGTAGCATTTCTAAGACTACATCGAATCAAATCATTCGACGGTAGTCTCGGGGACTACACCAGCGGGTGGACTCAGCGATGCCCCACTGGTTTTACCAATTTGGTTCGACCGATCGACCAAAAGAGGCAAAAGGTTATGATTCTAAAACCATGGCTAATTGTCGGTGATCGGACGCGGTAAAAAAATAGTTCTTTAGACTATAGCGATTGCCCATGATCCACCATAGTCTCGGGGACTACACCGGTGGGTGCACTCAGCGTGCCCCCACGGTTTCTGGTTCCATTCGACTTGGTCCGACCAGGCCAGTGAAGAAGTTCAAAGTGTAAAGACTATAGTCATTGCGCAGATCCACCATAGTCTCGGGGACTACTTCCGGTGGGTGCACTCAGCGTGCCCCACAAAAACTCAATCAACACACCCACCCGGTGGGTGTATAGATATAAATCTTGAGAAAGAAGTAGTTTGGTAGCATGTCCTAACAAAGCAAGCAGTTTCAGGTAGCATATCCTATGAGCAAGCAGCGATCGACTTACTTGGACATTGCTGCGGAGAGCTGAATTAGCATCATAGGCACTTTGGTGGCTTCTCGGACTGCCTTCACTTGCTCCATCATGATCCTGCACTGGCGTATAGCCTCCTTAGCAGCAACTCACTTGGTCTTCCGGGCGTGGTGTGTAGCAAAAAGGGATGGTGGATCAGCGATCGGCGAAGTGGGTCGGGCACTTGTCGTCGGTTCAGCAAAAGACACGAAGCCCGAGCGGTGTTGCCTCCCTCGGGAACCAGCGTCTCGGTATCGTCTGGCCCGGAGGAGCCTTGCCAGTGAGCACCCTCTTGTTCTTCCTCTTCCTCAGCAGCGTTTCCTCGTCATCATCGAGGAGATCAATGACATGGCGGAACTACAAGAAAGACTCAAAAGTAAACATGGAAATCCAATCGACTAAAAGCGAAACTGCAGAGATCATACCAAGGTTGGAGGTGGCGGCATCTTCCATTTCACGATCTTCGTGCTTGGCTGAGGTCTCGGAGGCAGCAACCGCAGATTTCAAGAATCGGCTGATCGGTCATCGAGTCGACCAAAAGTACACTCATGTTGAATAGGGAAATACAAGTTACGCTGATTACCGGAGATGGTGGGAATGACCATCCGCATCTTAGGCAGGGCCTTCGTAAACCGGCAGCGTTGCTCGAGGTTGCTTGGCGGTTTCTCGATCGGGCGGGGAAGTTGTCGAGGTAAGCCGTCGGTATCCGATGGGCGCAACAGCTTTACCGCGCTCGGCCGCCGGGTCATGCGTCAACTTGGACCTTCTTTCCGAACGGGGAGGATCGACGTCTTCCTCCTCCTCCTCCTCTTCACCAGAGTTGTTGTCCCCCTCATCCTCCTCGCCGTTGGACTCCCATTCCTCCTGGCTTTCATCCGCGCTTCCTTCTTCTTCTTCGACTGGTTCCTGCGCCCCGTTGGGCATCGAGTACATCTCAGTGGTGGCCTAGAAAACAACAAAACAAGGCAAAATTCAGTCGACGAATTTGCATCAAAACAGAGTGAATGCAGCAGAATCACAGTCGGAGATAAGTGGTTATACCTTGTCTAGATCGTAACAATGGTCGAGTGGGGGAATCCTCCTAGCTCCGCGAGGATTATATTTGTTTCCTGTGATGGCAGTCATCCACTTCTCCAGCGTGGCGTGATTGACCTCCTCTGGATGGACCCGAGTGGTATCATCCGTACCGGAGTACATCCACATCGGATGGCCTCGGTATTGGAGTGGCTGACTTCCAGAAGATCCATGCTGGTCACCCCGTCGCGAATGAGCTGGACTACGCGTTCCATCAACAATTTTACTTGGGCCTTCTCCTCTGGTAGCATCTTGGGGAAGATGGCTTGTTCACTCGACTCATGGAGAAAGGAGGAGTCGGTCATTGCCCGGCGTCGGCTGGTCTTAGCGATAGAACCGGTCATTGCCACCCTCTAACCGAGTCGGGGAGAGTCATAACGAAAAGCGCTCTTCCCCTCATCTAGACCCCGAGTCCCCACATCTGGATTACTTGGGTTCTCTCGTCATTGGGTTCGCTTTCTTCACCGTCTGAGGCGACAAGTGAATATATGCTTGAAGAGGCCCGGTCGGCCGACAACCCAAGAAGTTTTCGCTGTGACACGAAAGCAGCAAGATAGGCAATGGAGTTGGGGTGAAATGATGGAGTTGCGCTCAAAAAGTTCGAAACCCCGGAAGAAAGGATTGGCGAGAGAAAATCCCTATCTCGTGAGTGGCTAGGAGAACGCACTCACCCTCTTGAGGCTGCGGCTACCACTCCGTTCGAAGCCTCGCCGACCCATGGGGATCAGTCCCTCGTTAGCGGATCGTTGAGGTCCTTCTCGGTGATGGTCGGCGGATCAATCTCCTGGACCCAACCTTGCGGCAGTTTGGACATGAAGAAGATCCGCCCGGTGGCGCTCTCCCTCGCCTTCGCCGCCACCTTCTTCACCGCTCCAAGGCTGCGGTCTTCTCCTTCACCATGGTGCGCCGTGAGCGAGGCCCAGAGCTCTTGCGCTGAGCAGGCTAAAGCAGCAGCGGAAGGATTTGGGGCGGAGGAAGGGAAGATTGAGTCTGCTTGTTCAAAATACCCGTCCGATGCCTTATATGAGGCCACTTCGAGTGGCTATTTGGTGAGCGAGACAATCCTATCAAATCCATAGCAGTAGCAGCGCGTCGTGGCGAAAAAAGTGGCGCAAAGATCGGCGTCATCGCCTTATCCCATCCGAGTCCGTAGTTTTCTCGCTTGCGCTTCCCAAAATTCAGATCCCGAAATCCGCTAACGGCGGAGCAACTTTGTCGGACATCAGATTTCCTCCGATCCGTCGCTCAAAATCCTCAAGTTCTAAAGTTCACTCGACAAATGTGAAGAATGGATCAAAGCGTTGAAAGAAGTTAGCGCCATCACTAAAAGGTCGTTGATCGAGTAAGACACACTCGCAACACAAAGAACAGGTCGGAAAGATTATCAACTCCTTCCTCACTCAAACCTCGATCCATTAGGGGCTAATGATGAAGTCATGTACCTAGGGTAGGGTCATAGACCTGCCCAAAGGTACCCTCCCCAAGGACACTTTCATGAAAGAAGCTGCCTTCCGATCGACTGGTAGGTTTCCACTCGGCGAATCGAGACACTTTCGACCAAGAAGGCTCACTTTCGACCATCAGGTGCTCGAGGAATCACTCTGTATCCAAGCGGTGCGTAATTAAAAGTCTTTATGGTCATGATGGCACTTTATGTCGGTGTTACCCGATGCGCCAGGTCTTAACGTACCTTAAACCCTACACTTTCGTGGGCTGGCTGGGGTCTGGCGCACTCTATATAAGCCACCCCCTCCATAGGCGAGAAGGGTTCGCACCCTGTAACACATCGCATATAATCCGATCGACCGCCTCGGGCTCCGAGGCGTGGGGCTGTTACTTCCTCAGAGAAGGGCCTGAACTTCGTAAATCCCTTGCGTATACAACTACTCCATAGCTAGGATCTTGCCTCTCCATTCCTACCCCCATTCTATTATGGGACTTAGAACCACGGCGGTGGTGGTGAGTGGTCGAGGCGGGTGGAGGCATGGGGATGGATGAGTGCATTATGTTTAGGTTTGTATCTCTCACACGCATACGTGGAGTCGGGGCGTGCCACGAAGAGAAGAGGTGCCGCATACAGCGCACATACTCCCGTCTCTTTCCCAACCACACCCCGCGAATTACGGTGGAGCTCATTTCTTTATGAAAAAGGCAGCCACGTGGTAATTTGCACGATGTCTTGGTTGTCCACTTGGTGGAGGGAGGATCGTCTACCATGGGTGAACAAACAAATTGTGAATTGACGTGTTATGTTAAAAAAAGAGGCAAACCATGTGGGGCCTACCTTAGAGGCAAGGCTCTATACTTTGGAGTACTTTTGATGTGTCCCGTCAACTCATGAGCGAGGAGAAGCTTGCTTAATCGCCGTCTCCCCCTTGCAGGCGCGGTGGCTCATGGGATGAGGTGAAGCTTGCTTACTACGCCTTAGGCTGGTCATAGTGGGGAGTAACTTAGACTAGTGTCGTATGCATGATACTAGTCTAAGTTACTACCTTCATAATGCAAAGTAACATGATAGTAGTGTCATAGATAGCTTCACTTATTAGCTTGTAGACTCATCTTGTCTTGGGAAGCGCTATGTTACAGTAACATATTATGTTACCACCTCACATTAAATACTTGCCACATAAGCAAAAATTTCTTGAAGTGCGCTATGTTACTAGCTAAGTTACTCCCACTATGACTAGCCTTACGCCCGCTCCCCCGCCCACGCACGCGGTGGCTCGCAGCACGAGGAGAAATTTTACTACTCCCTCCGTTTACTCCTCGTCCCTACTACGTACTTTGGTTAGTACTCCCTCCATTTACTTATACAAGGCCACTATAAAAAAATACATTTTGCATCTATACAAGGCCACAAATAGTAATCGAGACAAAAGTTACTACTTCCTCCTTTCGGTTTATGGCTCAATTTCAAAATCTCTCCAACCAAGGTGAGCGGTGAGTGGTCGAATTAATTTAAGTAGTTTGCACAAGTAATTAATGCGCTCGTTTTTCTCAAGAAGTTATGTTTACGAGGCATTAATTAGAGCGAATGCATGAATTACCACTAAATTTCCATGAACTTGTACATGCATTGGTTAGTTTCCTCTTAACACTGCTTGCGTCGGTGATCTAGCACCTCGAAATCCAACATGTAATGGTACTACTACTAGTATAGTAAATTGAGACTTATCAAGCGGAAAAGCGAATGTTTTTAGATGAGCCCTATAAACCCTAGTGGATCGTACTCCGTAAAACAGATTTTTCCAAAACTAAGTCGCTCCCTTCATGAATTCTGCAGTATACTCCTCCGTCGGCGCTCCCTTTCATGAATTACTGTACTTCACATCGCCCGACCGTGGGACATATAGCAACGAATTGAGCGTGTCAAGCACCAAATAACGATGCAGAACAGCGGGGGCGCACCCACTCGTACCAGCCAGTAGTAGTAATGAGCAATGAGATGTCAAATCACAATGCCGCACTTTCCCAAGCAGACGAAGCAACCCTTATTTCACACTTCGGTTCGCCATCATCTCAAACCACGTACTAGTATTGCTTCTTCCTCAAGAGGACAGCGCATCGCCTTGGTACATCATGACCGTGGGACGCATGACAGCCATGCTCCCCCGCCGATCGCTCGGTAAAATCACCTCATTTTTACTATACTTCCTCCGTATCGGTTTACTACATGGCATGCACGTCATTCTAGGTTGAGAATTTAACTGGCTACTAGCAAGATGCCCATGCGTTGCACGGAACATCAAGATGCATTGGTATGAGTAGTTTATCTTGTGGGAGAAAAGGATGAACGAGTGAAGGACTTATTTGCAAATCTGGAGAGGGGTGTGGGTATCTTTCTACAAAATTGCCATAGTTTCCTTCCTATCCGTTGGATATAAATCGGACGGCCTATATTGCAGGATGGCAGGCACACCATCATCACCGACTCTGTTTTTTAAAAGAGTAGAGATTTGATACAGCTCTAGCAGAACATTCAATCAATCAAACCATACATTTCGTTCAGTCTGACTCCGACTTTAAATTATACGACGATCGATATAAAATAAATGGAAATGATAAGCGTTAGGACTTTAAGCATGGCAATCGAGCGTTTTCATAACAAATTAGATACTGTGGCGGCGAGGCGTCTCGTGGTGGGAAGCGGCTCCTCTGCCGTGCTCGTGTGTCGTCAGACCCTTGACCCGACGGTGGCGGCGTCTTGCGCCATTGTTGGCGTACTCTGGATGTTGGCCTAGCTTCAAGGAAGGCCAAAATATTACAGACTTGACGAGTCATTGGCGGGAGGCGTGGCGTTGGTGCAAAGAAGCGGTCGTGGCGACCATCCATGCGGCGAGGGAACGCCTTGGCACCAGCGAGGGACAAGCGCATCCAGCGGCATGGCGGAGACGATTCGTGTGCGGGCACCGCTGCGAATGCGCCGCGTCGGTCTGCAGCGTAAGCGCATGCACCGGCAGGTGCAGGCACCGGCTGCCGGCGTCGCGCGTCGGTGCAGCAGTGAAGCGCTTGCTGTTGGCAGGTGTGCGGTAGCGTGAAAGTCGGCGGGGACCTCATGGAACCCCGTGGGATCAAGCTTCGGCGACAATGTGCGGCTCCCAGCCCATCAATGCCCGCGAGGATGGCGCTGGCGGACAGGCGAGGCATCTTCCGCAAAGGCAGTTCAAGCTCGTCCCAAAGCGCCTTATGTTCTTGAGACTCGGTGGGTGTCTTCCTCGAAGCTGGAACACTAAGGGCAGACCATCGTGATGCGGCATGGCGTGCGTTTAGGTCGAGGCTAGTTGGAGGTAGGCGACGGAGAATCGAGAGAGAAGAGAGGGGATTGTAGCGATCCGGGTAGTGCGGGGTTGATTTTAAACTGCGGCGCCGGCGACATTAAAAGTGGGAGCAGTTGGACTGACGGTGGGTGGCGGAGCCTGGTCAAAGGCTCGCCTCGGTGAGCTACTGCAATGATCTGCTCTGCACGCGTCACGACGGCCGGCGCAGCGATCTGCTCGCCGCCTTCCGTCGACTCACCGCTTGCTCGGGCGGCACTGCCGATGAGAAGCGGGGACTCGTGGTGGCGCAGCAGCATACAGTTTCAATAGTGAAAGCGAAAGCCTTAACGTGACATGTCTTTCTTCAAAATACCTTGGATCTTCATTTGTGCAACTTGTCATAAGCAGCTTGTCTCAAATTGAAGAAAAAACTTCTGATAATATTTGTGCCATATCCGTGACCATGCTTAGTTTCAACAATTTATGCTCACTTTTGGATTTTCTGAAATTTAAGATCGAGATTAAAGCTTGATATCATAACCTGCATCATGCAATAAATTGTCAAGCCATTACATCATCTGTTGTATTTCTTAAGAAAGGATTTGGTCAAACATTTTGCTTAGTTAGACTTCAGACAAGTTATATATGCAGAGTAAAGGATAATCCCTCCGTACGATTGCATTGCGATATATTAACTCAAGTACTGAAGCACGAACAAGCGGGCTCAATTCATGCTCATCCTGGTGTAGTAGTAGTAGTACTAGGCAATGCAGATTTGTGGTGACCTTAATGACGGCGACGAGGAATTGAACCATGCTCGACACGGTAGGTAACGTTGTCTAGTTACTAAAGCATCCCTCTGTTGTTCATCGGTAGTCATTATGGACTGGGGACATGAGGGAATTTCCTAGGGCTGGAATTCTGGCGCGGATATTTCGACTTGAAGCGCTGAGGCTCATTGGTTGGGGTAATGGGGTTGCCTAATATGCGTTCCATGCGCCACCGAAAGAACACGAGCCGGTTTTTAGGATCAACACGAGGCCAAGGTCTGGCAAATGCGGCTGTTAGGTCCTACCATTCGAGAATCTGAAAGGAACCTTTTAAATTGCTGAACAAATCTATGTGTATTACAATACCGTATTTTCCTTGAAAATACTAATCTCAACGTAGTAATTGATTTATGACGAGTTGTTGAGTTAGAGTGAGTTTGTGATATAGTGATCTCAACGTGGTTTCACATTTCATGGTATCCTAGTAAGTTTTCCAATGCAAATTCAAATTTAAAAGATGAACAATATGGAGGTGAGAAAACTTTGTATGTATCAAGCATATGACCACACACACACACACGAGAGACACTGCATACGAACACAACAACAATCCAATAAGTATAGTGCATCTATTTTTTCAAACCATGCATGTATGACACGAATTCAAAAATACTCCTTCTATTCCTAAATATTAGTCTTTTAGAGAGTTCAACAAGTGACTACATACGGAGCAAAATGAGTGAATCTAGACTCTAAAATATGTATATATACATCCGTATGTGCTAGTCCATTTGAAGCCTCTAAAAAGACAGATATTTAGGAACGAAGGGAGTAAAATGTAAGACATCCATGGTCCTCAGTTCAATATTTAAAATGAACATGAAACTGAAACATGAATATTTCTACCGTGTTCTAATTCTTTTGAGAAAAAAATACTTCCCTACATGCATTCAACAGTATTCATGTGAGGAGCAAATTGCTAATATAGGTCGCTAGCCTCTACATGCACATTTGTTTAGATGCTTCTGGTGTGTACTGGAGTATTAACAAGAACATTTCACAATATGAGGCTAGTTGTGTGCTCACTTGAAGCTCTAGAAAGATCCTCCCAGCCATGTTTTGGCGCCCAACCATGGGAACGAATCCCACTAACCATAACCGTTGGATCAGTAGGGTTCAACTTTGATAAACGGTGGCAATTCAACCCGCAGAGGAAATCAATGGCTAGCAAACAATTCTGCGTCACGACGGGTGGCTATCCAAAGTTTGAAAATTGGTGCACTAGAAGATAGAGATCTGAGTATATTTTTACGCACATTTTTCCTCCGTGCGAGGCGTGGCACACCCTACATGTGGTTTAGGGTCCTCCCGTGGTGCATGCATATATTCTTCTGGCGTGGGATGCCCTACGCGCGTTTTACAGGTCCTCCTCGGCGTAGCACGAAGCAAGTAAATGAGTCATCAAATCACGAAGACCACCTTTCCGCCTAGTACATTAGTGAAGCACGGTGGCTAGCTAGTTGGGCTAGTTCGACCGATTAGCTAGCCGCCGCCACATTTGTTTTTCACCCTTTTTATCTACTTGCGGCGGGTAAATTTAAATATCCACCTTGGTGTTGCTCACGGTGTTTGGGTGCGGCAGGATTTTTAATTTTTGATTTGACGGAGCGGTATGGCAGGATTTTTAATTTTTTGATTGGCGGGGCGGCACGGAAGCAATTAGTCATGATGACTCCGCTTTGTAAAACCCTTTGCTCACGATGTGAGAAGTGCGTCGTTGGTGTTTTACCGTGGTGAAAACCAAAAGATTCCCGCTCCCTCCGCATTCCGTGGGTGCATTGCCTTTCAGCCGTTTCGCCCCTTTGCTTCCTCTCCCATTGCTTCTACGGTGCCATGGCGGTATGGCGAGATCCACGGAGTCCGGTGAGGCTCGACAGGAGCTCCATGCCAGGATCGGAGCTCGGGGCTGGGGCGTGGAGCTCCGTGAGCTCAGGAGGAGGAGGAGTGCCATGCTCCTCCGTTATGTGCGGGAGTTCACGGAGCTTGGCGGCAGGCGTCCACCACAAATATGCTCGGCGTCGTGGCGTTGCTGCTGCGGGGGAATCGATAGGCCGTCGGGAGGCAGGCTGGGCGCGGCGGGCCGATCGTGGCGAGTCAGGATCGCCTCGGCCACTTGGTGAACCAAGTTGCCACGCGCGTGTTCGGCTGCGCGATGCCTACCGTCGTGCCGGTAGCGATGATGCCGGCGGCGGGCTAAACCGTTCGACCACCGGTGGACTTCAGCGAGCTGCGGCTTCGACCTGGTCTCCTTCTTCACCTATATCTCCAGGGCTGAGCCGTCTCCGCATGCGATGGTGGAAGCTGAGCTGGACAAGGAGGGGTTGCGAGCTGCCGTCGCCGTTCTTGGGCGAATCCTTTGAGGGCTCCGTCACGGAATCCATTACGTGCCATTGGGCGCCGTCTTTGTGAGCTGGCTCCCATCGGCCGGGGGCGGGCTCTGCGGTGGTTGCACCTGCATCACCAACGTCGTGCGCCTCAAAAGCATAGGTACTTTGGTGGTGTTTAGGCGCCCTCTGCATGGTCATGTCCATGTCTCGGCGCAACATGACCGTTGGATCAAACTCAGGCCGGTGCAGATCGATCCTTTGTAGCACAAAGCGTGTGGGTGTGTTTGGTTGCATTCTCATCTCAATATAGTTGTTTCCTCTTCGTGTATTTTGTCAACCTACTAGTGTGGACTCATGCACCCTTCATGCACTCTGCCAAACACCCAAAAGTGGGTCGAGGCAGGAACTTTTGCTCCCATCCGTGCACCCTTCATACACCCTCCCTAACACTATTAGTGCTTCATATGGTTCATGTTTAGGTGAGTCTTGTAGCACCGTACTCTCCGTCTTATTTGTGGACCTAGTTACATTAACTTTGATCTCACCGTTCATTCTCGATCGGACGGTCGAAAAAGCGGTACTATGTTACATATAGGAGTAGTTGACATGTGCACAACATCATTTTTATCGTCATATCTTACTACACTAGCAACAAGATTGTGTAATCTTGGCGTATGAACCCTTGCACATGCCTAGTAGTAGGAGCACGATGTATGTTCAAGTGGCTGCCGTGTTTACGCCTCCTCCGTCGTAAGAGTGGAAGCAGCTTCTGTAATCATTTTTCTTACGAAAAACAGTGGACACGCTCTACGTGCGGATCCTCCTCCGACCATGCACTAAATTACTCACTTTCGCGGCGTGTGGGACAGCCAGCATCGGGATCCACCAGCCATACACTAAATTACTCCGTAGTAGAGTGGCGGTGACTACCCGATCGAGCGCCCTTGATAATGCCCAATGAGCCGTCAAATCACAAAACCCCTCCTTTCCAGTGATAAGTTGGACCGAAGCAACCATCATTTCACTCTTCTCTCTCGGCTTCCTCTCTACCCAAACCACGCTCGCCTCATCTTGTTCCTCATTTCTTCAAGAAAACCCGACCTGCTTACGCCATTGTTCTTCTCTCCCAAAGAAGGAAAGGTGGCGCATCAATGGTGTTGATTACGGCCAAGGCCGGTCTTGCAACCCGAGACTGATCCTATAACTCCCTCTCTTTTCTTCTTTTAGGTTTGTGATTATGGTTTCTTTTCTTTTATTTCTATTTGACAGTTTCTTGATGGATCTTTGGAGCATCGGCGAAGTGATGTCTATGGCTCCGGCCAAAACCGTCGAGGCTCATAGTGCGAAGAAGCGCAAGCACCCTTGAGACTACCTTGAGACAAGCTCAAAGCCATCGCCCTGTCCAAGCCCCCCTGACGGTGTCCTGGACTAGGGGGTACTCACCACGTCATCTCCCACTCTGTTAGATTGGGCCGAGGACCCCCATGGCCGTATACTCATGGGCCAGTCCGGACAGCTACCGCATACAAGGAAGATTCCACAAGACTTGGCGATCAAGACAAGGACTCCTCCCCACCGACGTATTCGGCTAGGACTCTTGCTATCCTAGGCCTCTGGTGCATTATATAAACCAGGGCCAGGCTAGTCGATAAAGATAGACAACAATCATGCCATAGGCTAGCTTCTAGGGTTTAGCCTCTACGATCTCGTGGTGGATCAACTCTTGTAATACTCATATCATCAAGATCAATCAAGCAGGAAGTAGGATTTTACCTCCATCGAGAGGGCCCGAATCTGGGTAAACATCTGTGTCCCTTGCTTCTTGTTACCATCGGCCTTGACGCACAGATCGGGACCCCCTACCCGAGATCCGCCGGTTTTGAAATCGACATTGGTGTTTTCATTGAGAGTTCCGTTGTGTGATCGGCAAAAGGATCAATGGCTCGTCAGCATATCAATTGCGACGTCGACTTCTTCGTCACCGGCTCGACCGAATACTATGCCCTGCCTCCAATCATCATGTTCGGACAAAGACCTTCATAAACATCAACTCCGATCTCTATCAAGATCATGGAGGAATCATCCAGGGAGCCTGGGGGCTCAACGTCAACATTGCCCTCGGGTGACCGTGCTGTTTTTCTGGACAGCGAACCTATATCCGCCGCCACCGCCTCCTCAAGCGTCGTTTTAACGATTGCTTTGGTGGAATTGTGCAGAATTGAGTCTACAACAACCCTGTAAAATTTCCTCGAGTTCTGATGGAGGAATCTCTGACAATCCGCGATATACCGGAGCCCTATTAAATCTAGACGGGAATCTGGACGAGTTTAGGGCGTGGTGTCCCGCTTCTAGCTCGGACATCCTTTGGAAGATCCAACCGTTGATCGGCTGCGAAATTCCTATATCTACCTACTCTCAAAATGTCAGCTCGATCCGACCGTCCAAACTCCGGGAACCTTCCGATTAGTGCATCGCTTTCCGGATCTGTTTTCTGCGCGAGAACGAATCCGACCCGAACTCATCTTTTTTATGAACGGGATTTCGGACATCCTTTTTGAAGGAAGTTTTGCATGGGTATTTTGTTTTGTTCCCGAACACATCCCACTAACTTTAAAATCTTTGGAACAGGATCTTCACCATCATGCTGGTGTCAAACCAGTCCAGCAATATTACTCCAAGGCTGCCGACCTGCGCTAGACACGTCGTCGCTTTGTTGAGCCGAGCTCAACTCCTTTGGATCATCATCTCGGCAATTCGAACAAGAGTTCGACATCATGAAGGGTAAATCATCACCAACATCGCCGCCCCACGGATTACGGGCGGGCACACGGCATCGCCGCGGTCGCTTCATCAAGCGGCATTGACCACGTCACGACCTGCATCGGCGGGGCCGCTATTGCTTCTTCAAGCGGTGTCCATCACGCCGACCTACTTGAATCATTGGCGACATCATTGGCCCGACATCTCGGCTAGACAGAGCCGCCATCTCTTTATCAACATACCCCGGAGACTTCGGCGTCACTAGTCGACCGGCTTCGTCACGTTAGCTGGACCGGAGGCTTTGCCTCGGCGAGCCAACCTTTACCAGCATCGCCATGCCGTTGCTTCGCCGCCCATAAGGCAATGAGAATGCGGATCGAGTCCCAATTTTGGGAGTCACTTTTCTTTGGATCGCTACAACAAATAGACCAGGTGGTATTAATCCTAGTATTTTTTGCTTGTTTGGGTTTATTTTTCCAAGGAATTATTACTCCGATTTGTCCATCATACGTACATAGGTTTATCAAATGGTGGCGCATTAACGTGATCGCATGGTGGTTGGTCGGTTTCCATACATAGTCCGTGACGCCGCATCGGAACTTGGACGGACACGAGAATTCAGGCTTTGCCACGCCTTCACCGCATCACGCCATCGCATACGCATCGACATTGACTTGGCGCAGGCCATATTTCCTTTATTACTCACTTTGCATAAATTATTTATTATGCATCAATTTTTAATTTTTAATTTATCATTATTACTATTATCTCGGTTTGCACTATTTTTTGCGACGCGGAAAATGATCCAGCGGACTATATCCTTTAAGCGTCACCTCGGGACCGGCTTGGGGATGGAACCTTATGCGCATCAAGCTCGGACGCGTCATCAATACCGAACACATTAACCAGCTAAGTTGCCTTCATGCTCAAAGTTTTAAATTTTTAACTTGTGTTGGTTCGATCAAGCATTATACTTTTTGGAAAAAAGTTGCTTGTAAAAAATTTCCTTGTCCAAACTTTGTTTGTGACGGACAAATTTCAAATACCGCGTTTACTTGGGGGCTCCCTTGCTGGAGCTTTTCCTCTTGCATATGATTATACTTATGCGGCTTTGTTCCTTGTTAGTGTATTCATACAATATGCACCATATTGACCTAAGTGATTTGCAAGCTGGGTTGCCTTGCTCCTGTGTTTACCCTCGTTCCCGATTGTTCGGCTAGGGAGTAAAGGAGCACCTCTGCGATTATCACGATCGGGTCACCGAGCGGACCTCGGTAGGTGAAGCGAAAGCTAGCGTTCTTACTGTTTTCAATAATGGTCGGCACACATCGGAACTCATGAGAACAAAAAATCTATTGCACAAGTCTCATAGTAACAATGAGCAACGAAGAAAGGTATCGGTGGTGGTACTATTTTCTTCGAAGATGCTTCTTACACTTCGTCAGTAATATAGCATAAGTTCCCTGAGCGTGCTTTGTCTGTTATAGCCTTATGACCTGATTGCCTGGTTATCGGAAACACCGTCGATATTCTCGACAGGTGAAGTACATAACACTTTTCGGTCCTTGACCGAAGAGGGAGAAGCCGACGGTCGGTTAAGACGCGTTTAAAGTTCAGGTGGACATAGATATGATATAAGTACTTCGGTCCATACAATCATTCTTTTACCCAACTCACTCGGGGGCTCTTAAATTTATGTGAGCTGTTTTATAATAAGTGCTCTTCTTATTAGTCGTTGCAAAGTCTTTTTCTATCACTCCTTTCTCGATGCAGTGTGTGGTCAATAGCCGGATAGCCTTGCTTCTCTCTAAATCCGCTCGAGTGCAGTTTGCTAAACTTGCCTCGGAGAAGCACTCCGCTTTCGGGATAAGGAGGTTGAAGCCATAGGCTGGCCCGCTTGAAGTCTTGAGATAGGATGTGTCATGTTAAAGCACGGCAAAGCACCTTTTTTTAAAAGTCCAATTTTCGGATTGGCACCGAACACTTGATCTAGTTCGGACAATGAACTTTTGAATAAGTTTTTTGGCTTTTCGAGCCCATGGCACTTTTAAACTATTTGTCTGTTTCCAGCATTAGTCTCGCAGTGCAACGCCGGACACCTTTAGGGATTCGGCAAAACATTCTCGGATATTGCTATATATGCATCGGTTTCGAATTGTGTCTTCGGTCAATAGTTGGGTTGCCCGGCTCCTGTGCTTGCCTCCTACGTTCCGCTTTGTTCGGCTAGTTGTGCCAAGGGAGAACCACTGTGATTGTGCTTCCAGCTCGCATGGTTAAGCACCTCAGTGGAGAAAGCCAAAAACTGACTGTCACCATAGGCGTAAACTGGTCAGCGATCCGATGACTATGTTAAATGACGGGCCGTTCATAACATTGGCCGAAGTGTTTACTGGCTTGACCTCGGCTGTCGTCGAACACTAACGGGGCTCATAGCTAGCTTCCCGATATAAAGCTCCTATGACTAGCGAAAGTTCTAAAGCCCACATATCTGATTGCCTCGTTTACGCTAACACAACCGCCTTGGCACCGAGGCGTCGGCTAAGGGTTGTTTTGTTGGGGCGGAAACACCTGCGTAGTATCTACCAAGGGTAGAAGCCGACGATGGGCCACTTTCAACTGATAAACGGTCACAATGGAGTCAAAATAATGATGTAAAGTACTTGGATACATAGAATCATTACACATAATCTGTGATTTTACTCTGGATATCGATCCTTAATTTGGCCACCCATGCCCACATTAAGGCTCGGGGGCTACTGGGCTTCGTGCTCATTATTTACAAATATTAAATGGGCACATCGATCCCCTGATCTGGTGTTGCCACCCGACTAGTGTCTCGGGGGCTACTGCATTGCTTATTCAATGTAGAGAATCCAAAGTGCTCAGTGTTCGGCTTGAACGAACTATGCGCATACATGTCTTCGGACAACAATGGGTACCATCTGGACCTATATAGCGTCAAGCTAATATATTACAGCGACTTCTCGAGACCCTCTATCAAGGGCCTGTTCGCCGATCACTATTTTCCTAATATATTATACAGCGTTTCTATTCCTCGTGTCTTTGCCGAGCTAGGAGTTGATCCTCGAGCCGATTTCACGCATCGACACGAGTCTCGAGGGCTACTAGGATCAGCGGTTTCATGTTTTCCTTCAGGTGCATCTCGGATATTAGGCCAACACGCACCTTGAGGGATACTGGCTATACATCTTGTCAGATATTACATTGCACAATTCTGAATTAAATTCATAAAAATCAGTCCCATGGCCAAGGTGGTGCACCACCTCGGAAGCAGTCCGGCATAGAGCTCGGGCGCCAGTGGCTGGATCCATAGAGCTCATTTCCGGTATTAAGCTTAGCTAAACTCTTTCAACGTTTTGAACCAAGGTGATCTATGACACCTCGGATATAATCCGGCGTTGGAGCTCGGATATAGTCCGGCGTTGGAGCTCGGATATAGTCCAGCGTTGGAGCTTGGACACAGTCCAGCGTTAGAGCTCGGAAGCGGTCTGGCATTGGTGCTCGGCTGCAAAAGATACCTCGAATGCAGTCCGGGGTTGGAGCTCGGACGCAAGAGGACACTGCCTCCCGGGAAAAACTTCAAACCCGAGGTAGGGCATAAAAATAACAAGGCATTGATAAAGGCCGGAAACTTAAAGGGGCTCCTCGGATACCCAACGTGTAAACTCTTTGGATGCACTTCAGCAATCCTCAAGATCGAAGATGAGAAGATTTGTTGAACCAGTTTTCAAGACCGTTGACCGAAGATGAAGAACAGTTCGGAAGAATCGAAGAGCGTCCCTAACTTGAAGACCGGTTCAGGGGGCTACTGACGGTGTCCTGGACTAGGGGGTACTCACCACGTCATCTCCCGATCTGTTAGATTGGGCTGAGGACCCCCATGGTCGTATACTCATGGGCCAGTCCGGATAGCTGCCGCATACAAGGAAGATTCCACAAGACTTGGCGATCAAGACAAGGACTCCTCCCCACCGGCGTATTCGGCTAGGACTCTTGTTATCCTAGGCCTCTGGTGCATTATATAAACCAGGGCCAGGCTAGTCGATAAAGATAGACAACAATCATACCGTAGGCTAGCTTCTAGGGTTTAGCCTCTATGATCTCGTGGTGGATCAACTCTTGTAATACTCATATCATCAAGATCAATCAAGTAGGAAGTAGGGTTTTACCTCCATCGAGAGGGCCCGAACCTGGGTAAACATCTGTGTCCCTTGCTTCCTGTTACCATCGGCCTTACTTGCGGATCGGGACCCCCTACCGAGATCCGCGGTTTGACACCGACACCCCTCTCCGGGATCCTCATTAAGCAAGTCAGGTAATATCTCTTCTTGGCGATCTTTTCTCGATCTTGATCGTGTTTTCATCTAACACGTAGTACTAGTACTAGTAGTACAACTTTACAGGTGATCTTGCATGTGATTTTTGTGTGTCAAATAACGGTTCTAAATTCCTATTTTGACCAAAACATGCGAGAGGTTGACACTAATTCTTATAGATTACTTTCAACTACTCCCTCTATCCCAAATTTCTTGTCTTAGATTTGTCTAGATACGGATGTATCTAATACTAAAATGTGACTTGATACATACGTATCTAGAAAAATCTAAGACAAAATTTTGGGACGGAGTAATACTATAATTTATCAATGCTACCTTTTGAGAGGGTATATTTGCCTCTTGTAACTTGTGTGATGGATATTGCATGTAATCCCTCTGCTCTCATGCCTTTGAAGACATGTTCTAGTGTCTTTGTTCACTCATTTATGTGCGTATATGTAGTCATATGTGGAGTATAATATCGAAAATCATCTTTTATTTCTGAACGGAGGTAGTAATAAAATATGGTTTCTGTTTGAATTAGAACCAGGTCCGCGGTGGAGATGAAGTTCTCAAAGTCATGCCGTGTGGCTGGAAGACCTGATGATGAGTTCTCTTGCTGAACTATCCAGCTGTTGTGTTCTTGTGCATACGTGTCCTGGCTGGTGTTTCTTTGCTGCATTGTTGTCGAGGCGTGTTCTCGAGGCTGTACTTTACCACAACAATTTCCTGGCTGTGCCTTTGATTCTGAAGGGTGTGGTTCTTGTAAAGCTTCCCAACAAATCTGATCGGCCTGTCTTCATCATCATGTTTATGAGTGGAAAGACCACTCTGTTAGGTTCTCAAGGTTGACAAGATGGTGATGGTGCATGTAGACATCTCACACGAAGTCCATGGCCTAATCGGTTATCGGGGTTCATCTCGTAGGTCGGTGGCAAAAATAGTCTGCGAGTTTAGTTAGTGCAACTTTGCTTATGCGTAGTAAGTACTATTGTTCGATTACTTGATTTGTGTTTGTGAACCTGTATCGTTTATTAGTATCTTGCCGCTTTTGGTGTGTGGTCGATCGAGAGCGGTCTATGTTAATGTCTGTCCACTCAATTCAGTCTGTATATTTTGAAGTATCCATATCATATTTTTTGTGAGGACGGTCTATCAATTATGGTTACACTCCAATATCTGTATGCATTGCAGGGTTTATCGCACCCACCAGGATTTCCAGCCCCATGGATGTTCAGTCCATACGATTTGTCACGACCTTTGGACTGTCCTGCTTGTGGGAGTAGGCGGGGCCCCTGCATGCCACGCATAGTTGGATGATCAATCTTCTGTTTAGTACTTCAAGGGTGTGTTTGGTTGCGGAACAAAGTGGAATGGAATGTCATGGTTTCATTCCACTGGAATGAGCCGGTTCCGTTCCCGTGTTAGTTTGGAGACAATACATGGAATGGAACGGTTACATTCTAGTGTTTGGTTGGAGGGATGAAACATAGTGGAATTGGTTCATTTTGACAAGGTACATTAACAAAGCATAATGAGAATGACATCAAAAATATCTACAACTATTTCATCTTGCACCAAAGCCACGGTCAAACTCGTCAATGATTAATGATTAAAAGCTAATGAACTCGTTGGCTGGTTGTCATTAGCGATCTGCCACTACTCCTCTGCCTCCATTAGTCTACTGAAGTAAAGCTTCAGATTGGAGGAAGATCGAGAAGTTGCTCGTCTGCTAGTCTTGACGAGCAATAGCACACCAGGCTCCTCTTCCTAGGTCCAGGCGTGTCGCCACCAGCAGGGCAGCAGGTCAGTCACCGCCCCCAACAAATCGGCCGCCCATTCACCGGCAGGCCAGTCCGCCATCGCCCACGAGCAGATCAAGCCACCACCGCCCACCAGCAGATCAGGCCACCGCCGCTCCCTGAAAGATCTGGTCTTCGCCATAAATTAAAGACACCCCCCTGCAGGTCAGGCCGCCGCCAGCAACCACCAACCCCCATCAGTTGTTGCCAGGTCCGCTACCCAGATGGGAGTTGAGGGAGTCCTGGACTAGGGGGTGTCCGGATAGCCGAACTATCATCTTTGGCCGGACTCCTAGATTATGAAGATACAAGATTGAAGACTTCGTCCCGTGTCCGGATGGGACTTTCCTTGGCGTGGAAGGCAAGCTTGGCGATACGGATATGTAGATTTCCTACCATTGTAACCGACTCCTGTGTAACCCTACCCTACTCGGTGTCTATATAAACCAAAGGGTTTTAGTCCGTGGACGAACAACAATCATACCATAGGCTAGCTTCTAGGGTTTAGCCTCTACGATCTCGTGGTAGATCTACTCTTGTACTACCCATATCATCAATATTAATCAAGCGGGGTAGGGTATTACCTCCATCGAGAGGCTCGAACACAGGTAAAACATCGTGTCCCTTGTCTCCTGTTACCATCCGCCTAGAGGCACAGTTCGGGACCCCCTACCCGAGATCCGCGGTTTGACACCGACATTGGTGCTTTCATTGGGAGTTCCTCGTGCCGTCACCGATAGGCCCGATGGCTCCTTGATCATCGACAACGGCGCAGATCGGGCGAGACTTTTCTCCCGGACAGATCTTCGATTCGGCGGCTTTGCCTGCGGGCCAATTAAGCAGCCATCTGGAGCGAGATAAAGCTCGCCCTGGCCATCAGTCAGGATTGGAGATTTAAACTACATGGCCGACATATGCGGAGACTTGATCTTTGACGAATTCGAGCCGCAGCCGAGCGTGCCGCACTATCTCGATGGGCATGATCTAACTCTGCCGCCGAACAGTGTCCTAGAGGCCGCACTAGTGTCCGCTCCGGACATTGATTCGGAGCCGATCTCGCCGATCGAGGATGGTTGGTTGGACACCACCTCGGGGGCTGAAATCTCTCGGCGATCGGGCGAACACCATCCTGTCCGTCGCGGGCTCGTGACTCCAGTGCGGACTCCTTTCCGGACTCCGAACCTTCCGCGCCCCTGCCAGTCGAATCCGATTGGGCGTCGGTTATGGAATTCACTGCCACGGACATCTTTCAACACTCGCCTTTCGGCGATATCTTGAACTCGCTAAAGTCTCTCTCTTTATCAGGAGAGCCCTGGCCGGACTACGGTCAGGAAAGTTGGGATCGACGAACGACGAAGAAATTCGCGCCCACCCACCACCCACTTTGTAGCCCTTGTCGAAAGCTTAAGCGGCGTGCTCGATTTCGACTCGAAGACATCGGCGGTATGGGCGACGATGTAGGAGACAACAATGAACCAGCACCTATAGGATCTTTGGACAACCACCTCAACCCATGATGTATACATGGTGGATACACCTAAAGGAAGTGACGACGAGGAACAACGAGGACACTCTGAAGGATAAATCCCTCGAAAAGCAGTCAAAGCGGCAGCGTAAGCGCCGCACCAAGTCCCTACCGACAAAGACCCAGCCATAGAGCAGGCGAACGGTGGACGACGAACATGCTATCGAAAACCGTCCGAACAGGACAATTTGGATAAACAACCCGTCCCGGCGAAGATAACAGTCCGGACAATCTCACGCCGGACAAATTGTTGGAGCAGAAGAACCTCCACAAAAGGCTCAAATCGCCCGCTGCGCGTAGCCTGAAAAAAGCAACGGAAGCTCAAAACAGCGGAAGATGCACTCGAGAATCAGATGGAGCAAAGTACTCAACACTTGAACAAATCTGGCGACGATCGCCCGAACAAGAAACTACCCAAAGAAAACTACTGCCCGAATTTGATGAGGAGGCCGTGATCCCCACAATCAAAAAGCAAGAAGGCCACCCGGTCGGATGGGCGACCCCATAGCAAGCGAGAGCGGCAAATGGCGCCACACACAAGCGATGCGCATAATCCGCGCAAGTTAGCATCAAAATGATGGCCCGATCAGGTCCATCTATGGGCGAGAAAGCAAGCTCTTCAAAGCAATGCAACCGCCAAATATCCGAACATCACGGCACACCCAAATACAAAGGGCGCACATCCCCTATGTTTCACCGATGAGGTGCTGGATCATGAATTTCGGCGGGATTCAAACCCGTAAACATAGAGGCATCTGACGGAACAACAGACCACGGAGTGCGGATTGAGGATTACATCCTCCACATACACATGGCTAGAGGAGATGATCTCACGCCATAAAATACTTACCCCTCAAACTCAAAGGGCCAGCTCGGCATTGGCTTAAAAGCCTTCCCGAAAACACCATTGGAAGTTGGGAAGAGCTCGAGGATGTGTTTCGGGCAAATTTTCAGGGGACCTATGTCCGCCCTCCGGATCTGAGACGATCTAAGTCACATAACTCAACGGCCGGAGAGTCAGCACAGAAGTGCAGAGCAGGTTCCTTACCAAAAAGAACCAAATAGTCATTGTCCGGACGCGAAGCCTTAGCAGCGTCAAACACAACGTCCGAGACGAATGGCTCGTCGAGACACCTCGGCCAAGAAAAGCCAAGAACAATGGCGCATTAACAAGCCTCATGACCCGCTTTTGCGGCGGGAGAGGATAGCTGGCTAGCAAGATGCAGCACCAGTGACCCAAGTACATTCGAAGTCGAGGGATGGAAATGGGAAACCACGGTGCAACAAGGACCAGCGCGGATTAAGGAGCGGTCCAAGAAGCGCGGCGATCAGCGCGGATTCAAAAGCTCATGGCGAGAACAATAAAAACTACCCCTTAAGGACAATAGCAATGAGCTATCAACAAACAAAATCTTGGACAAGATATGCCAAATCCACAGTACTCGGGAAGCATGCAAACCATACCCACGATTGTTGGGTCTTCAAGCAGTCCAGCAGACTCAATGCCGAACACAAGGGCTCGACACACCAAGTGAGGATGATGACGAACCGCTGGCGAGCAGGAAAAAAAAAAGAATTTCCCACAAGAGGTCAAGACAGTAAACTTACTTCAAGCAACAAAGGGAAAGCAGGCGGCACCCATTGAATTACGCGCGCACAATCTACCCATGAGTACCAACACTGGTTGTCAAAACCAATCACCTTCGACCATCGGGACTACTCCGAAAGTATCCGGAGCAGGATGGACTACCTTGATATTGGATCCTATAATCGTGATTCAATTTACACAAGTCCTCATGGATGGCGGCAATGACATAAAACGATATATCGAGGACACAATCCATGAGGATGGGGATAGACCCAACCAAAATTAGCCATAGCAACACTTCCTTTAAAGGAATAATGCGGGCACATAAGCCCATTATGCGGGCTCCCTAACATTAGAAGTTATGTTGGTTCATCCGACAACTTCCGTCGCGAAAAGTTAGTCTTCCATATGCGCCCCATTTAAAGTAGCCATCAAGCACTATTGGGATGCGAAGCTTTCACCCGCTTTAGCGATTCCGCATTATGCATCTCTTACACTTAAAATGCCGGTCCACGAGGCATCATCTCATTAAAGGAAACTCAGTATCCCTCGAATACGGAAAAATGTGAGGCGCCTTAACCTCACACTAAAGCAACAGCTGATCAAAGCATCTAAAGTAGGTCGTTCGGACCCGGACCTTTATTAGGCAAGTCCGGCTTAAATAAACAAGGGCTTACTAGCGTAACCCCTTACAAGGGCTCACGCATGTACAACAAGAGACAATAAAGCTCAATTTTATTCATTTTTGAATCGTACTACATTTATTTCAAAATTACATTTTTACATACGATCTTTTTTCAACTAAGTTCCTCTCTTTTACGAGATGAGCGTCATTGCTATACCCGTCGGATATAGCACTAGCGGAACCTGGCGTAAGCGTGCCGCGGACCCGTTGCAAGGATTGTTTTCAGATTAATACCTGCGTAAACCTTTCTCCTTTGTCTCTTGTTGTCATTCATCCCCGGTCTCTTGTTATAACCGAGGAGGAGGCTCGCGTTTTGGCATCGGCGGCGTCAGAATTTTGCATGTGCACGGACACGGGGCTTATTACCAAGGGCATTGTTCGCCCACTTTATAAAGACCGAATACCTTAGGGAGTGTTGATTGTCTCGAGTTAGGCCTTATATGCATCAGCTCGAATCATGTCTTTGGTCAAATGTTGGGTTTGCCCGGCTCCTGTGTTTTGCTGCCTTACGTTCCGTTCTATCGGCTAGCGGCACCGGAGAACTTCTGCGATTGTGCCCCGGTTCGGCGGGCGAGCACCTCGATGAAAGCGGCAAAACCTGTCATGATATAGCGAGAGACTAGTCAACCACTCGATGACTCACCGAATGTTTAGAATTCCTCTTGCATTAACGAAGGACTGTTTTCGGTCAGGCACATCGCACCCGGTCGGGAGAGTGCGGTGCCCCGAGGGCTATATAGTAGCCCCACCCTCGAACCCTATGGCTAAGTGAAAGTGATAAAGCATTATAGTCCGGTTGCCTAGTTTGCTACGCCACCACCTCCTTTATAGGACCAAGATATTGGATTAAGTGTGAAAGCGCGACTTCTTTGCAAACACCCCCGCACTCTGTGCGTGGGGGCTGAAGCCGAACACTGCCATCTTTCAGGTTATATACATATATACATCAACGGCCGCAAAGGAGGTAGTTTACTACTTGAAGGCACAAGTATAAAAAGCTCTTACATTAAATTGAAACGTTGTTTCACAAATCATACATGTCATTTAAACATAATATCCTTGAACCTTTGTGTCTCTATTAAGCAGGCGCCTGCGGAACTTCCTCAAAATAGTGCTCGCGGGTACTAAACTTCTGTCCGAATCTTGGGATGCAACATCGGTGGCCTTCATCTCCGCCCGAGTATGTCTTGACACGGGCAAGAGCCATCCGCGCTCCCTCTATGCATGCGGCCGCTTCATTGCGTCGTCTGGCAGTACCGCACCAAGGCTGCTGCACTAAGCCAAAATAACTCTTGGCTGAGGTCCGCTTTGGCCACAAATGAGTCATGACATGCTTCATGGCAAGTCCGGATAATCGATTCATCTCGGCCCATTCGGCCAACCGATCGGTCAGCGGAAGAGGGCGCTCGGACTATGGAATTACAACCAATATAGCTCTTCCCTTACGCGCGCATACGGCCTCGGAAGTGCTCAATCGCATCCGCGGCGCTTCGCCGCTAAGTCGAGATAAGCATCCTCCGAACTCCACAACTTGTCCAGCTGGGCATACCGGATCCGTATATTTCCTCCGCAGCAAAAAGGCTTTCCGGCAGCAACATCCACGACTGACGCAGCTCCTCCTTTGCAGCTCTCATTGCGGGCGGGCGTCCTTAACCCGGCGGTGGCCTTTTTCAGGTCCTCTTGCTCCGCTTGGCGTTCTTTTCAAGAACCCGCGGCGGTCGGTAGCATTCCTCAACTTTATGGCCATACCGGCCATTTCCTCTTCTTGGCGATGAGCAGCCCGTTCGGCTTTTAGCTCTTGGCCGCCCTTAAGCAACCGCATTACTATTTCGGCTTGCTCTTTAGCTCGGCGAGTTCCGCTGCAGCTCCTCCTGATGATGGCACCACCTGCATTAAGCATACAAGTAGTAAAACGCAGGCGTCAAGCTCCCTTACGAGCGTCCGCGAAGAAGTCGCATACCTTGTGACTCGTCAAACCGCTTATTAACAAGCGCGATGTCGCATCTGCCTCGTCAAGTTGCCGCTTTAGTTCGGCAAATTCATCGATCCGGCTGGCCACGGATGCCCGCCACCTATTTAGGAAGCGGCGATATGTTATAACTGAGATTATGATCCTCGCACGCTGTCAATTTTGACAACATACCAAGTCTCGGGGCTACTATCTATCTGGCGCATTCTATATGCATAAGCGCCGGAAGGTACATCATTTTGCGTACCTCGAACCCCATCGGTATGCCGATGGCTTCATGCAATCCGCTCTCGGCGGATGCAATTCTTTAAATCACCGTACCCATTAAGCGCACGGTGATCTTACTGAATAACCGCTTCGCCCGGCAGATCCTTCACTCCTTGACCGCCGCCCGATTGGTGCGGACCTTCGGCCCCCGGACCCGAAACCCTCGCGGCGACACCTCGGGTCGTCCGCCTGCATATGAAGGTGCGGCGGAGGGCGTTCGCTCTCCATCATCTCGGAAGAAGATCCCCGAAGCGAGCTCTTGAGAAGGGCTGAGATCCGAACTACAAGGTACAATTTTGGTTATCTTCAGAAATAAATACAGGGATGTTCTTTATCCACAGGACCCCTTCTTTTTTACTTACGGCTCGCTGGAGGGCTGATCCCCTTGGGGAAATAGTGCTATTGGGGTACTTCCCAGCGCCGGACTCTGTGACGAAGATTTCTTTCCCCTCTTTAAGGCCTTAACCTCCGGATCTTCTGAAGCGGTCCTCTTCTCTCCTTGGAGGTGGAACTTTTGATCCCTCCTTCCTTGAAAGCCTCCTTCGTGGGCGGTTGCTTCCAGCTCCCCCTACGCCTTCTTTAAAAAGCGCGGTGTTGAGGATATCACTATTAGGCGTAAACCGGCCTATCTGGGCGGGTTAACTTCATCGATAGTTCAGCGGTGTAAAAGCCCAAGAGGCATGAAAGTAAGGGCCCAAGGCACTGTAGTCGGTTTAGAACACATGGCCGTAAACCGGCTGATATATAAACTTGTATTGTAAGTTAGGAATAGAGAGAGACCAACCGGATCTGAATATGAACCGGAGATTGGGACTCTCGAACCGACAGGCGTCACCCGTGTATATAAAGGGGCGACCGGGGCGGTTCAGGGCGAACAACAACAACTTCGAGGCCTAGGCAAAGCTTATTTTCTCCCTAGTCGCCGAGACCACATCAATTCCATCACAACTAGGCGTAGGCTTTTACCTTCATCGAAGGGGCGAACTAGTATAACTCTTGTGTCTTTGCGTCCGCTTTAACCCCTTCAAGTTAACCCGTGGCGGTGGCTCCATGACTAAGTCCTTTCATGAGGACATCTGCCGTGACAAAACCCGGCAGTTGGCACCCACCGTGGGGCTATCGCCGCGATGGTTTGATGATCTTGGAGGGCAAGTTCAAAGGACTCGAAGGCTCTGTTGTGGGCGGATGACCAAGAGTCGTCGCGGCAAGCTCTACATCGGCGATGCAGGCTGGGGCCCGAGGCGGCTTCGATTAATCTGGTACCAGGTCCCCTTTGGTGGCATACTGCGTTTTCATTAGCAAGATCGGTGAGCAGGGCTGGCGGGCGTCTGCACCGACCTCGTCGAGGCGGCTCAGCGTCTGAGACCTGCCCAGGCTAAACCGGTCGTGAAGCGTGCCTTTGTGGGAGTCATCCACGGAGGAAGTTACGAGGGCGGATCAGAATAATGTCGCGAAACCGTAGTCTATTCTGACGACGAGTCGTCGACCGGAGAAACCGAATCTCTATATCAGCTACAAGATGGCCGGATTGGGGGCTGTTCCGATGGTGACAGTATTCCGGACCCTACGATCTGCCCAACGGGTTGGAATATTCATGGCGGTACACAAGCGATGCTTCACTCTTGACCCTTTGTGACAATGGTTGCCGGTTCAACAGCGGCGACGGCTGCCGGCGCAGGAGGCCCTGTGCGCCCGCCGGCTCAAGTTTTATCAGACCTATTCGATGTGTTGGTTGTGCTCATGGTAGAGGTTAACCTAGCGGACCAGGACGCTCATAACGCGGAGATCGCGAAGGTGAAGGAACAAATCACTCAGGCTAAAGCGGATCTGGCAGCTGCGAGCGCCGGGATAGCCAGCGAAGCGGGCGCTTTGGATCTGCGAGCTTATAGGCTCATCTGGATCGAGTCGTCGCATGAAGTCATGAAGAAAATACAGATCCCGTTTGCCTTGAGTCTTGAGGAAGATATCTCTTCAACACCGGAGGCGGGAACCGGTAATCCGCCGGTGGTAAACCGAGCGGAAGCACTGAGACGGCGCGCAATTCAGCCCAGCGTAATAGATCTACCTCGCCATAATGCCGATGCGCCTCGGGCTGTGCAAACACCTCCAGGTCACTACTCCAACCCGATGGATAACCTTGTTGCAGCTGCGACACGGTGGAGAGCTATTCAATTGAAGGCGATTCACCACAGGCGGTGAGGCAGCGCGGGTCAAGGAGCTCCTTAGGACAGCTTTGGTCCAGCGGGAAGCATATTAAATACGGCCGCGACCGGATCCACTCTACCCCCGCCCAAGCGGAGCTATAGCGACGCGTGGATGAACCGGCCGTATCAAGTAATGCGGCGTGGTGCGCCCGTGGCAACAACCCGGCAAGTGGTTTCGACAACGCTTCGGGAGGTGGTGGACCGGGCCGAGCACGCGGGGAGGCGAGTTAGCAGCACATCATCGGGATTATCGACTTCGCGGTTCGTCCGACCATCTCGGTCGAGCACAGGGGTTACCTCTAGCTCTTTGGGGTGCCTTGCCTCGTCCCGCTTTACGCAATGTGCGCTTGCCCAAAGACTTCAAGGGTCCGCGCAAGGTGCCAAATTACACTGCTGATTTAGCTCCAGAAGCATGGATAGAGAGTTATGAGATGGCCATGGAGATGCTGGATGTGGAAGAAGCCGCGTGTGCAAAGTACTTCACCATGATGCTCGAAGGCACGGCCCGTACTTGATTGAAGAGCTTGCCACCCAATTCTATCAGTTCATGGGCCCAGTTACGGACCCGGTTTATCCAGAATTTCAAAGATACATGCAAGCAGCCCATGTCCGTAGTGGACTTGGCAGCTTGTGTTCAGGGGGAAGGGGTGTCAACAACCCATTGGGTGCACCGCGTTTCGGAAATTTTGCACTCGTCAGACCACATCAACGCTGACTCTGCTATCCTGACCCTGGAAGGCAACTGCCGGTTTAAGCCTTTGAAGTTGAAGTTGGGGCGCATGAAGCGGTTTTGTAATGACATGGGCACTCTCATGGGCGCTTTAGTGAAGTATGCTGATTACGATAGTACCAAGGATCCGAGTCGATGATGGCGAGACGGGGAAGGAAGGAAGAACAACAACTCCAAGGGCCAGCAACATCACTCGGCGGTAATGGTGGAATAGCGTAAAGCAAATGGCAACATGGACTTCGTAGCCAACACCAACCACCGCAGGACAAGGGCCGGTGACACAAGGTAAACAACCGAATCGAAGTGGGCGCCTAATCCTAGTCGGACCGCTTGAATTATCTGTTGAATCAACCTGTCCAAAGCATGGGGACGAAGGAAGCGCCGACAAATCATCTCGGAAGGATTGCTACATTATGCAGGAGTTCAAGAGTTCTAATGCTTTCGGTATGATCAAGGTTCGGCGGTTCAGGATCCGAGCCGGGTTTCGATGGAGAAATTCGGTTCAGGATTTAATGGTAATCCGGGCGGACATAACAATCGAACAATCAGAATAACCAAGGTGGTTACAACCAGCAGCAACAACGATCGGGTTATCGAGCAACCCAGCGGTTGAATAGTGGGCGTACCATGTCTTCACCACCAGCTTAAGCGAGACCGGAAGCTTGAGCGGGCGATCAACGCTGTTGAACCGGCCGTGCCTCATTACCTGCGCTGGTCGAGCAGCCCATTATATGGAGTAGAGAGGATCATCCTCCCGGGTTGACAATCCGGGTCAACTAACTGGTGGTGGCACCTCGGTGGGAGGTTATAAGTTCACCAAGGTGCTCATGGATGGAGGGAGCAGCATCAACATCTGTACTATGAGACCTTCCGTCGTATGGGGTTATGAGATAAACATCTCAAACCGTCCATCAGTGTTCCATGGTGTGGTACACTGGCAAGTCAGCATATCCGGTTGCTAAGATAGCTCTGGAAGTGGCCTTTGGAGATGAATATGACTCGGATCGGAAACATTGGCGTTTGAAGTGGTGAAAATCAAAGTCCATATCACATACTGTTTGGGCGGCGGCTTATCACCAAGTTCATGGCAACCTTGTTATATCTATTTGCAGCTCAAGATGCGGGTCACAAGGGATAATAACGGTTCATGGGGCCGCAAGATCGCTTTGGAATGTGAGGAAGGTGATGCGACTACGCGAGTCGGTTTGTGCCACGAGGAGCTGAAGTATTATAAGGACAATGTTGATCCGGCGGACATGACTCCGTTGAAGAAGCCAACTTCTGAGCATGATCGGCCTGAAATTCAAATCGGCAGGTGAGACTAAGCTTGTTGACCGTGCTGGCGATTCATCCAAGCGATTGACATCGGTGCCAACTTGGATCCGAAATAGGAAAGCGGCGCTCATCGAGTTCATCCGTGAGAATCGGGACATTTTGCATGGAAGCCTTGACATGCGGGTGTACCGAGAGAACTTCTGAGCACACTCTTAATGTTGATCCCAAGTACAAACCGGTGAAGCGGTTTCTCCGCCCGGTTTAACGAGGAAAAGCGTAAGGCCATTGGAGAGGAGGTGGCGGGCTCTTAGCAGCTGGCTTTATCGTTGAAGTTTTCCATCGAGTGGCTTGCTAATCCGGTGCTGGTTCTTAAGAAAAAGCGACACTTGGCGCATGTGTGTGGATTACAAGATCTTAACAAAGCTTGTCCGTGAGATCCTTTTGCCCTCCCGCATTGACCAGTTATTGATGCCGCTGCGGGTTGTGAGCATTGAGCTTTTTGGATGCGTATTCGGATATCATCACATCAAGATGGCGATTAAGGACCGGAGAAGGCGGTGTTTATCACTCCCTTTGGAGCCTTACGCTATGTATCTATGCCTTTTGGGCTCAAGGCGCCCAAGCAACTTATCAGCGCTGTGTGCAGAATTGCTGCATAAACAGATTGGCGTAATGTGCATGCCTATGTGGATGATATTGTGGTCAAGTCAAGGAGAAGGAAACACGATTGGCGATTTGAAGAAACCTTTGACAACTGCGGGTTTACAAGATGATGCTCAACCCGGCCAAATGTGTCTTTGGTGTTCGGCGGAGCAAGTTATTGGGTTTCTCGTGTCCAACAGAAGGCTGAAGCTAATCGGAGAAGATTACAGCTATCACATCCTGGCTAAACGAAGTGTAATGCGATGTCCAGCGTTTGGCGGGCGGATTACGCTTGTTGAGCGGTTTATCGGCCGCCTCGGAGAAAGGCCGTCCTTTGTACCAAATGCGAAGAAGGCGGATCGGTTTATGCAGGTCCGGCCGCCGATGAAGCGTTGGAGGACTTAAAGCGGAAGTGGCCAACCGCTTGTGCTCGCCGCTCCCATCGACAAGGCATACGCTATATGTTGCTACTAACGCCCGAGGCGGTCGGCGTAGCCATTGTGGTGGAAGCGGAAGGAGGTTGGAAGAACATACGGTTCAACGTCCGGTTTATTATATCAGCGAGTACTTATCGAATCTAAGCAAAGGTATCCGCATTGGCGAAGCTGGTATATGGAGTTTTATGGCAAGCGGAAGCTGAAGCGAGTATTTCCAAGGCACCCCATCACGGTGGTCGATTACGCTCCCTTAAGCGATATCATACAGAACCGGAAGCGGCGGCGGATTACCAAGTGGGCTATAGAGCTTGGGCGCCGCCGGTGCTGAAATGCGTGCCTCGGACGGTGAAGTCTCAAGCACTGGTGGATTTCATTAATGGTGGGCGGAGTTGCAAGAACACGAAGAAAAGCGGATCACACATATTGGACCATCCATTTTGCGGATCCGAGGCAATTGGAGGCTCGGGGCTGGAGTCGTATTAACTTCCACGAGGTGACAAGTTTTGTTACATTCTCCGCTTAATGTTCCTTGTACTAACAATGCAGCTGAGTATGAAGCCTTGCTCCATGGTCTCCGGATGGCTAAGGAGATGAATCTAAGCGGGTTAAGTGCTTGGTGACTTCGGACCTAGTGGCTCAAGCAGGTATCGCACTTGGGATTCAAAGGACCCACTCATGGCTGCATATCATCGTGAGTGGATATTATGCGAGTCATTTCAAGGGCTATCAGGTGGACCCGTGGACCGTCGGAAGAATGAAGCGGCGGGCGCTTTAAGCGGTTGGGCTCTCGGCGCAAACCGGTCCCTTAATGTTTTTTACGGGCGTCTTTGCACAACCCGTCGGTCAAGCTCCTGGTGAAGCGGTTGGCTATTCTGATCCGGAGGCTCAATTGGTGGCAGCTCTTCCGTCACTCGGTTGGGCGCTTCCTTATCTGGCGTACCTAAACGGGCGAGTTACCGAAGATGAGAGTTGGCTCGGCGAGATAGTTGGCGATCTAAGTCTATGACCATTGTTAATGGCGAATTGCATCATTGCGGTGTGTCGAGGCGTTTCAGCGCTGTGTGTCCCTGAGGAAGGCTGTGAAATATTGCGTGAGATCCACGAAGGAGATTGTGGTCACGCGGTTCAAAATCCTTAGTGGCCAAAGCGTTCCGCATACAGTTTCTATTGGTGACTGCCCATCTTGTCACGGAAGATCTGGTCGGATGATGTGGCGGTTGCCAAAAGTTTTCGAGGCGTGCTCATGTACCGGCCCAGAATTGAGGATGATTCCAATTACTTGGCGTCTGCGACTTCAGGGGCTGGATATGGTTGGACCTTTTAAAGGTCCAGGACAAAAAGACCCACCTCTGGTGGCGGTTGACAAATTTACAAAGTGGGTGGGCGCGAACACATTAGCAAGTGTGGCGCAGCTACGGTGATTCGATTCATCAAAAAGGTGATTTTCGGTTTGGCTTTCCCACAGTATCATCACGAGATAATGGTACCAATTTGTCCAAAGGTGCCATGAAAGAATTCTCTGACGTGAGCACATCCGACGACATTTCTTGATAGCCACCCACAGTCCAATGGTCAAGTGGAAATGGCTAATCAAGAGATCTTGAGAGGCATCAAGCCCGGCTTATGGTCCCTTTGCGAGAGGACACGGTTGTTGGGTAGAAGAGCTAAAATGCGTGTTATGGAGTATAAACACTTTCGCCTAACAGATCCACGGGATACCGCCGTTCTTCATGGTTTATGGGCGGGCGGTTCTCCCCGATGACATCCGTCATGACTCACCGCGTGTGGCAGCTTATGTTGAAGCGGACAGCGAGGCGGCCTGGCGGGGCGCTTTGGATCGGTTGGATGAAGGCGTGACATGTCGGCTGCCCACTCGGTGATTTACCAGCAGGATCTTCGTCGCTATCATAGTGGCGAGTCGAACAGAACTTTTCAAGAAGGAGATTTGGTGCTTGGCTCATCCAAGACCGGTGATATGCACAAGCTGTCCCCACCTTGGGAGGGACCTTTCGTGGTCGGCAAGAATCACTGTGGGTCGTACTATCGATCGATATTGAGAGCATAAAGACTCACGCATGCGTCGGAGGAGAGACCAACAGGCCGTGGAACATAGCTCATCTTGGCGTTATTATACGAGCCATCGGCTCTACTTATGTACATATTATGACGGTGTATATATTATGAATAAAGTAATAAACCGGGCCTCGGTGAGCGGGGTATCTGTTACATTACATCATGTGTGGTTACGGGTTGTTACATCTTAAAGCGGCCTCCGGTTTACCCCTGAGTTTGCTTTTCAAAAGCTTTGTGGTATCACTTGGGGGCTTGGTGGGTGTCGAACCAATGCAACACCTTTTGATAAGCGAAAGCCACCAGATCACTTAGGGACATGGTCAAGTCGAGAACCAGATCACGCTTCTTGATCGGCCCTAAGGCCATAGAGTCACTTGGGGCTTGGTGAACCGAACCATTGCCACGCCACTTGATCGGCATAATGCCACGATTTGATTGGGCACTGGCTGACTTGAACCATGGCTACACCTTATAGGGAGCTTGGTCATGTCCGACCATGGTAACATCATCGATCGGCTCGATAAAGCCTTACTTTTTGCAAGCGGTTTATCATTGCCTTTGCTTCCATGTTTTTCATAACTATTATTTGATTTTGTTGCGTTTCTTAAACCGACAACATTTTTAAACCGGTTTCAAAAGCTGTCGGTTAGCGGAATTGGTCAATTTTTTAATCGGAGATAATTTCACGGTTTGATGTTTTCTGTTAACATCCTATTATGGAGTAACGGGGGCTTATCATGACCGGCACGGTTTACGTGGTAAACCGGCATTATAAATAACGAGAGCTGTTTCCTCCTTTGTGGTGAGGTTTATACAACCTCCGCTTCAAGATTGGCTAAGCCAACTTTATGCCCAGCGATGGCAGGTATTTGGTATCATAAATTTCGATTATATACCTTAATATTTCATCTCATATATATATGAGCGTCACAAGCGGTGGCGGCACAAACCGCCGTGGCGGTTTAAGATTTTGTATTGCGGGCAATATAAGATTGAAAGTTTGATCATTCAAGCAAGAGTATCGGCACCTATGCGGAGGCATATTCAAAGCAAGAGTGTTGGCTATCCTATTACAAGGCAACATGGTGCCCAAATAAGATCATTGTTTCTTGGCGGAATGTAATGAAGCAGCTCTTCAAACGGCTTCCGGTTCATGCTTACTCACCGCCCGGTTTGATGGTTGTGGGTAAATCTGCGCCGCTTGACTTCTTCATCTCTACCCATTCTTTGAAGTCAGCAGTGGTCGATCGATTCCCATTAAAGCTTGAAAGACAGCCTCCTCATGGATCAGGGAAGTTGTGTCGATATCAGGAGCGTAAGTATGCTTATGGATCGGAGGGATCAGGTTCTCCGCTTTAGGAATAGGTGCAGCTACTCGCTTGTTACGATCGTCATCTTGAGCTTGATAATGTGACAAGTTTGCTTCTTGACTAATTGGCAAGCGGAGGTACCTTTGCCGGTTTATCGCTCTCAAATCATCTTCGTTGAACTCTGAGCCGTCTTCCTTGATGAGGATAGCCTGAGCTGCTTCAGCGGGATCGAAATCGCACCCATGCTTTGGCGGATTAAAGGCGTTGATGGCGCCGGTTGAGCGATAGATTTCTTCAGCTCTTCAATCAGGCGGGAAGCATGGACAACCTCCTAAGAGTATTTGAATAAGGAAGGTGCTGGATTGTTATGTGATGCAGTGGAGATGATCGCTGCGCTCCGATCTCTGACTGCTCTATTAAGGTATAGGCAGCCTTGATTTCTTCGAACATCGACCCCAAGTGACCAATCGTGTGCCTACAGCATGCAAGAGAAATCACAAGCGGGCGTATCATAAGAAGGTCAAGATTATCATAGAAGCCAAAGAAACTTACGAAGATGGCAGCGGTCATGGAATGCACTTGCCGCTTCCGCTGGTCAGCTCATCTACCACGGTTTAAGGGCAGCTTGACATTTTCAACCTTTTTGGTTAAGCGGCCTTTTCGGTATCGGCCGGCCCGCTCAGACTTGAACCACTCCTTGAGCTTCTCCATGGTAGTCAAAGGCGGTTTCAGCTCATCCTTGGCCTTGGAGGTTTACGCTTGTTGAGACTTGATTTTCTTGAAGATCATTGATTTGGGAGGCTTGTTGGCGTATCTCATTCTGCAACAAAAAGGGAGCATGTTAATATCTTCATTGCAAGTCCCAAATGCATAACCAGTCATACACATGGCACTTGGGGGCTAATGCATATTTGATCTTTGTCTATCAATAAAATCACAAAGTCCCAAGCTCAATACAGTCCCGGTTTAACTATGCTAAGTTGAACCGGCCCTTGGGGGCTACATCAGTGGATTCTGAAGCATCAAGTTTATGTTAAGTCCCGGTTTAACTTAGCTAAGTTGAACCGGCCCTTGGGGGCTACATCGGTGGATTCTGAAGCATCAATTTTATGTTAAGTCCCGGTTTCACTATGCTATGTTGAACCGGCCCTTGGGAGCTAGGAGAGTTAACAAAAATTGAAATATTCAGGTGAGAAAAGAACATGGAGGTTACCTCGAATTTCTCTTTCATCATCTTCACCGGCCAACTTCATAGTCACGGCTGGTATACAGCCAGTTCAAGTAGCAGAATGAAGGTCTTGGGGGTTGAGGCGGCATAAGTTGCGGATCAACATCCCACTTGCCCTTGCTCATAGTGGCAAACTCTTCTTGGCGAGAATGTTTGGATAAAGCATTTGGATTACCGGTTCGCTGTGGCCAAAACCGATAACCTGACGTTATCATCCTTGGTATCACCGGTTTGACCGAGGCGATCGGTTTGTCGTGAGCGGATCGGATGGTGGTTTCTCCATCTTGGTGGGGCTTACGGGCTGGTCGGCGGGAAGGCGGTGTCAGCAGAACCTTTCTTGACAACAAAATCGTCATCTTCTTGTGGCGGATCATTGGGCGTGTCTTCACGGATGGCGCTTCAAGATTTAGGTATTGTCGGTTGAAGCGATCTCTTCGTCGGCGCTTTATCGGGCGAGCCTTTTGCTCGGCCTAGGCAGTACTGAAAAGGCACAACAACGGTCAAATAAAGCATATACTACACAATGATGCAGTAGAAACAATATGAAAGGTATAACTTACCCAAGCACCGTTTTAAGTGGTGGCGGTGAGTGGTGATGATTTCGCCCGGATGAGGAGTGGGAAGTGACACGATAATCGGTCAGAGACGGATTAAGGGGTTGTGAAAACAGCCTGCTTTAGGATAAGCGACAAGCAAATTAGAGACCTCGAGCAGCGTTTCCGAACTGGACTATTCGGTAAAGCGGTGGAGGTAACTACCTGGCATTGTGCCGAGTTGTCTGGCGAGCTTCATGTTGTTGAGTCTTCATAAGAAATTTGGGATCCAAGTAAGCAAGGGGATGAGAAAATTTAATTTTCCGGTTTGCCGACGGTTTTTAGTGAAGGCAAAGTTTGAGTCGGAGGAGAATAGTTACCTCTACAACATCAGCATTACTGGTTTGACATCATCGACAAACATCATCATTAATTAGGCGTGTGAAAAGTAAGCCAAGTGAATCAAGTTCTACCTCAAGGTGCGGATTACCCACATCATCATCCATGGCGGATCGAGAAGATCGATGGTTTTCCTCTTATGAGTAGTCTTCTTGACAGCTTTGGTCTTTTGCCTAAGTGGTTTTCGGTTTATGCAGCTTCTCTGGTTTCTCTTGTGGGCGTTTCTTGCTCGAGAATGGATCATCACCCTGGTTAAGCAGCGAGTTGATGTTAAAAGTTATACCGGGATGGCAGTAATATATTCAGTAAAAATAATCGAAGTCTTACGGATGGCGGTTTGTTGGTAGCACGAAGGGGCAGACCGGTTGAGACGCGAAGGTGTTCGGTTCATTCAGCGTTTTCTTCACAGCCTCGGTGACCTCCTCATCGGTGAGCTGGATATTAGCGTGTCGGAGGGTCGTCGACACTACGGTGTACTCACACATTAAACCGGGGGCCTGGGAGAGGCGGTATGATCCATGATATCCAACAGCGTGCGAGATCAATTCGGTTAAACCGTTGGCCATGAAGGCTCACGAGCTTGGAGAGTTGAGGAGCATATTTACTTCTCTCATTGGCGGTTAATCTTTGCGGAAAGGATGTGTATTCTTGAGTCGCTCGGGGCGAAAACCGGGCAAAAGATTCTCATTGGCGGGAGAAGTGTCTCGCAATAAAACCATGTTTGATTCCATTCCTTGGGGTGGCTATGCAGTTTGACATGAGGATAAGTGACCTCCTTTCTTTTTTGAATCGCCACACCTCCCAATTATGTGTTCAGCCCGTCAGTGAATTCTTTGCGGCGGTTTAGATGGAAGCAGTCTCTAAACAGTTCAACTGTGGGTTCTTCTTGAAAGTATGCCTCCTGAGCACTTGAAAGTGACAAATATTAGTAGCAAATTGGGGCCCGTATCTTGTGGGCGGAGTTGAAAATTGGCTAACACATCCGGTAAAATTTTGAACCGGGCGGATTGAAACCCCAGGCTAGGTGATCAGCGAAAACTACAACCTCTCCTTCTTGAGGTGTGGGTGGACATTCTTTGCCTGGAACCCTCCAATGGATAGTATTTTTACTGCCTAAAGCGCCAGTCAGGACCAGATTGTTTAATTGAGTTTCGGTGACACGGGAAGGAGCCCAGTTGCATTCATATACTTGTTTAGCCATCTACAAAAAAAATATAAATCAGGTTCAAGAAAGGTGTCGGGACAAAGAGAGAATCGGTGTACAATGCTAAATCGGAGACAAATACATTTAAACCGGCGTTCTATGAAGTGACTGTGTCCGTTTAAGGAGTTCTGGCGGTTCAACAAGGGGACTAATGGTGTATACCGGTTTATCTAATTTTTTCTATGTTAAGTTAAACCGCTTTGGTCTAAGGTTTAAAGATTGAAAGCAATTGAAGTTACGAGCGGCTAAGTGTGCGAAACAAGTTTCATAAGATTTCTCTACAACGAAGGATGCGAAGCGGATCGAGAAAAGAAGAAAAATATCCAAAAGGAAGAAAGCGAGCAGTATTGATACAATGGCGAGAGATGATGTGCGAGATCTATGGGCCTTGAGCACGAGACTACTGGCGGATGCTAAAGCTACTACTAATCGAGCAAGGTGTCACAGATCTATCCAAAGTGCGGTATGGCGAGGAGCAGTTCATGGAGCACGGCAAGAACAGGAAACCCTAGAGCGGATCTAGGTCAAAGGGAACCGAGGACCTACGAGTTGAGGAGATGCGGAAGAATCTGCGTTTCTCCGTGCGTTCGAGTTGATCTGACAGCCCAAAGGCGGTGCGAGAGGTCGGCGGCGGGAGCTCAGTGGCGGCGAGAAGATGAAAGAAAGGGCGAGAGGGAGAAAAGAATGACCCTTTGGTCCTATTTATAAAGGCAAGATACATGTCGGGAGGCGGGAATCAAGGAACCACAAACCTAGGAAGCGGAGTTGTCGCCTCGATTATTGCGGATCTATTAAACAAAGAAGATATCATGAATGCTATCTTTATGAGGGCGTCATGCGGTTTACAACAAGAGAAGGTGACATCACGGCGGTTCAGCGATTTCAAGAAGGTATTGAAGATGAAGGTTTTTATCAAGGATTGACATGAACTGTTCAAATCAATCCGGGGCCTAATGTTGGGGATATTACTCTTTGGCGTAAACCAGCCTATCTGGGCGGGTTAACTTCATCGATGGTTCAGCGGTGTAAAAGCCCAAGAGGCATGAAAGTAAGGGCCCAAGGCACATGTAGTGGTTTAGAACACATGGCAGTAAACCGGCTGATATATAAACTTGTATTGTAAGTTAGGAATAGAGAGAGACCAACCGGATCTGAATATGAACCGGAGATTGGGACTCTACGAACCGACAGGCGTCACCCGTGTATATAAGGGGCGACCGGCGGTTCAGGACATACAACAACAACTTCGAGGCCTAAGCGAAGCTTATTTGCTCCTAGTCGCCGAGACCACATCAATTCCATCACAACTAGGCGTAGGCTTTTACCTTCATCGAAGGGGCGAACTAGTATAACTCTTGTGTCTTTGCGTCCGCTTTAACCCCTTCAAGTTAACCCATAGCGATGGCTCCACGACTAAGTCCTTTCATGAGGACATCTGCCGTGACAAAACCACGACCTGTGACCTTCAACATCTTAGTGAGCATGGGATCCGGCGTGGTCTGCGGGATGGGGCGGACACCTTATCAACTTTTCTGTGCTATCCGATCTGTTCAAAAGCGGCTCCTTTAAAGGGCATATATATGATAAATGAATGAACAGCCTGTCGGTTCTGGGACTACTTACTTGAGTATCAGGCGATTGCAGCTTATCCTGCATCCTCGGTCAGTCTGGACACTTCTCTTGTGATCCGAAGAACAGTTTATACATCTCCACGGGAGTCGTACCCATAAAATGTTGGAGAACTTCGTGGTCCCTCGGTTAAATTCCCACAGATGGAGGCGGCGTTTGCGAGGCGGCGCCGAATCAACATAACTGCGCCACTCGACCAGATTGATCTCTCTTTCATGGAGGTCTCGAATCGGCCCTGCAGAGGAATGTCCTTGGGCGGCCCCAGTCGAGCCCTTGTTGACCCATGGCGCCGGCAAGCTGTGGTGGACTGGCCCGGAGGCGGGGCGCCACCCATTTGGTGCCCACAGGAGGCGGTGATATAGAACCACTCCGTTGCCACAAACCAAGTTCCTCTTGAAAAGAGCCCTCGGGCCATGGGGCATCAGCACACTTGCTTATGACCGCCCCTCCGCACTCTGCTTGTTGCCCCTCGATCATCTTGGCTCCACCTTGAAGGTCTTGAGCCACAATCCAAAGTGAGGGTAATATGGAGGAAGGCTTCACATCGACAATGAATGGCGAGATATGGAGGATGGACTCAGTTCAAGTCATGGAAATCCAGCCCATAATAAAACAGGCCCCGCACAAAGGGATCCGTTGGGAAGCCTAAACCCGAAGGAAGTGAGACCACGAACACCACGCTCTCGCCGGGCTCGGGAGTGGGAATGACCTGCCACAGGAGCAGGCAGCCTATCTGAAATCTCTCGGTTAGATACAGGCGTCTCGCAGACTTTAGCACATCTTCTTACGTAATGGAAGAAGACATCCATCGGTCGAGCTGGTCGGAGCGGACATAGTCGAAGGTCGAAGCGCCTCAATCTGAAGCTTTGGGTGTTAGAATTGAAGCCGAGGCGAACTTCGATGGAGGGTGGAAAAAGAAGGGCCTTGGTCTCATTATAAAGAGGTTGAATACCAAGAGCCCTCCCGTGGTCGATTAGGACTGCGCCGATAGAGGCGTGCGTGCTTAGCGAACGCAGTCGGGTTACTACGTCCGTATTGATGAGAATCCCGGAATAAGGGGCACGATCTACGCTTTGATAAGGCGTGCCAAGAAAACCGCCTCGCTTAAATCTGTTGAGGTGGGGCAGTAAAAGCGATTGAATAAAGGCCTGGCCGTGGTGTGATGTCACGCCCGCGGAATAAATCAACAGATCTGTGCAAAATTATTCTCTCTACGGTGGTATGTGGAACTTGTTTTGCGAGCGGACACTATCCTTGTGTTCAAAACCTTCTATGAAGTATTGGAGGAGGAACCGCCTTGCAATGCGAAAACAATATGCGCGCCGGACTAAATCGTCATTGAAGCCTGGTTAGAGACTCTTGAGGAGTCTGGACTAGGGGTGTCGGATAGCGAACTATCATCTTTAGTCGGACTCCTAGATTATGAAGATACAAGATTGAAGACTTCGTCCGTGTCCGGATGGGACTTTCCTTGGCGTGGAAGGCAAGCTTGGCGATCTGGATATGTAGATTTCCTACCATTGTAACCGACTTTGTGTAACCCTAACCCTACTCGGTGTCTATATAAACCGAAGGGTTTTAGTACATAGGACGAACAACAATCATACCATAGGCTAGCTTCTAGGGTTTAGCCTCTACGATCTCGTGGAAGATCTACTCTTGTACTACCCATATCATCAATATTAATCAAGCGGGGTAAGGTATTACCTCCATCGAGAGGGCCGAACCTGGTAAAACATCATGTCCTTGTCTCTGTTACCATCCGCCTAGGCCTTGATTCGGGACCCCCTACCGAGATCCCCGGTTTGACACAGCAGAGAGTGTTGTGGATGTGAGAGATCGAGAGGAGGAAGGGAGAGCGAGGGAGGCGGCCGAGAGAGAGGCAGCGGCATGGTTTGGCGGAGGGAGGAAAAGAAGCCGGTTCTGCGTGATTCCTCCGATTTGGAGGTATCGGCGTGTTCCGGATATCGCCCGAATATTCGCTCGGTGGGAACGGCCTGGTTCCCGTTCCAGCTATGAACCAAACGCAGGAACGAGGCCCAATCACGGGTCCGACCCATGCCATTCCGCTTGGTGATTGAAACCAAACACATCCCAACATAGTGATTTCCTGGTAAGGATTCACTCGTGTCACATCAAGTAAATCTTATTGATTTACTGTCTAAATCTTATTGATTTAATGTCATGTTTTCTTTCTTTTCCTGCAATTTTACTATGCAGGTTTTGCCATGTGACATTCATCACAGAATAAACCGTTTGGTTTGCTCTCGATGGCTATTTTGCAGGTTTCACTTCTTATGTCGTATCGATTAACAAAGGCACCGTCCATCACTTATATTATTGGAAAAAATTGGATCGATCTGTTATGCAGTACAAGCTGAATCCCTATGATGAACTGCAGTTTGGTTTAACAAAAGCATACAATTAGTCCTTCTCACGTTTAAAAGAAATGAAGAAAAAACTGGATCACGGTCACGAATCCTAGTCAAGTTAGAAAGCCGATCATAGCAGACCGAGATCGATCGCGTTGTCTCGCCTGATCGAGCACCGGCGGTTGCTCTAGCAGCGGCAATGGCGGCAACTCGATCTGATCCAGCTAAGGATTGGGCACCGACATGACAATGAATCGGTCCGATCTACGGAGGATCGGGCATCGACACGGCACCTGCTCCGACACGGCACCAGCTCTACAAGGAGCACCATCTCCTGCAGCAGCAGCGGCCCGGCACTGCACCAACACTTGCACTTGCATCTGCTCCGGCCGTGCGGTTGCACGCAACCTTGATGAGCTCTGATTAGCACTTCATATACCAAAGTCCTTACAAAAACCGACATGTCCACCTTCTTGGTAAGCATTGGTCGCCCAAGTGCTTCGTTCTTTTTTATTTCCATGTTGTTTCACATGATTCACTATGTTGATCTAACTGTTTGGATATGTCTTGTTGTTTGCAAACAGAGAATTTCTAGAGCAACGAGGGAGTCGTTCAACAATCCGGGCGACCGCGGCCAACTTTCTCTTACCATTTGTAGCCTTGGTGTGAATGAACCTGCTCAATATACCGTAAGTACAAAGGATGGTCGCATGATGATTGATGCTAAAGGATGGTCAAGGTTCAAATCTAAATCATATCTTGCGGTAGGGGATGATGTCAAAATCGAACTTTCTCGGCAAGGAGAGCTGGTCCAAATCAACTTTGAAATTCTTGATGGCAGGGCCTTAGCTGCCGAACTGATCTATCCTCGAGAGATTTTGATGTAATAATCGGCATGGTGAAACAAGTGTCACTGTGTGTATAAGTAATGCTGACAGTATTATTTATCACATGGTATATCGTTGATAAATTGCAACTCGATTGCTGGTTAGGAGCGTCGTTCGATTTCATTCCAACAGCTATCGTGCTTTATTCAATTTTGTGTATTAAGCCTTGCGACGACATCTAAAACCAACACCGTCCGATCGCTAGCAATATGAAAGCGCTGAGGTAGAACACATGGGCCCCCAAGCGTGTAGGGTCGGCTGTGGCCCAAAGTCGAACCGTGAGCCTATCGAGTATTATATTCTCAGCTGAACCCCCATAAAAAGTTGAACCCCCATAATGCCCGTGCGTTGCGGAGGAGTATATTTCTCGGCAAGGTGAGCTGTGATATAAAGATTTGTATATTTCTTTACGGAGGAGTATCTCTGTCAAAAATATATTTATGTGTAACTAGTTACTCATGTCTTTCTACTTCCTTTAGCTGATATGTGGGGCAACTTGGCGGCCAGGTCACGTGCCATATGCACAAATTAGAGTGCACAACTTCACGGTAGACACACCCGGTTGTAGCACGCATGATAATGCCCAATGAGCCGTCAAATCACAACCCCCTTTCCAGCTTTAGCGATAAGCTGGGCGGACGAAGATGCAATATTTCACTGGGCTTGAATCCCCTTCTCCCTAAATGCCTTGTTGAGAAAACCCCTCTCGGCGATTGCATAGGGTTTTCTCATGGAGAACCAGTGCAATTCTTCATCCATCCCGATAAACCCAAGTCCCTTGGTCGCGAGGTAATCCTAGGATGGCAGCCGCCTGTTGATGCATTTTATTCCTACTAAATCTAGTGTGTTTCATTTGCGATTGCCCAAAGTGCGAGTACCCTCTGGTTTCTGCGCCCTCGTGAGGCATACACTTGTTCCTTCTCATCCTAACACAGCATTTTGAAACGTGCACAGTATGTTCCTAGAATGCTCTTTTCTATCCAGGAGGGTGGGGTTTTTTTGAACATGCTGCGTTCTCATATTATTTTTCCTGCAGTGTATTATTTGCTCTGCCAGAACACATGTACTCAAGATGCTCGGCCTTGCCATAACTGAATACACTAGTTTAATGGTCACAGTGAAGACAAGCCATGGATATAAGTTCCGGGTTGGGTTCATGAACCAAGAAGATCGATGATTTTTTTATGGCCGAACTTGAATAAACTTCCTCAAGTGTTACGGACTGAAAGTTGGCGCACGAATGTTGATGGAAATAGCAGAACCTGGTCTCATCTTCACTGCGATCTTCCACCCCGACGTCGTTCCAATTGTTCATCCATGTTAGTTTTGTATCTGGTTCTTGCTTGTTGCTCGATTACTTATTAATCCACCTATTCTGTCTAACTAATCACAATTTAACTTTAGAAGTAGCAATGAATCTCTCACGAAGATGCTACTTCTAACTAATATTTTCTTATAATTGGTGGCACGTGTAGGTTTTTTCAGAGTTAAGCAGCCTGCTCGTTTGTTACTCTGTAATAACTCGGCTGTTACTAATGGCTCTGAAGTTGACTGGATCGACATCCACAAGTTCCTACACTTTATTGATCGCCTTGAGGTCCTTGTAGGGCATTTCAATGGTGGAAGGCCACGTGGGATATGTGTGCCACTGCTGCACTCGTTGAACAGGTCCAACTGTATCGAGAAACTTATGGTATGAGCTGTTTTCTATTATATATGTTGTTCATAAACTATTGCTTATTCACAGTTTTTGGTGTGATCTTCTTGAAACGAGGAACTGCCGAGTTCTATTGTTCCTATCTGAGATGCACGACCATGGTCGGGTCAGACTTTGCTTGGTCACAACATGATGTTTATGTCGACCTACTCAATTCCCCTTGGAGGTGAAAAGATACTTATTCATGGGTGGTCTCAAATAATGAAGGCCCGTCCATCTTGGAGAATAGGACGAAGATTATGTTCATGCTTTTCCATGGCTCTAGCGAATATCCTGTTTATTGACCATGTTGCGAGATGAAGCCGCTTTCGGAAGGTTGTGGATGCTGTGAGGTGCTTTGGGCCTTGTCATGGGGCTTGGCGGCCTCACCCTTGGTTAACTATAGGCAAAGTAGCCTTTGTTAGGCGTGCTTTGTATGGTTTAACTGTATAAGTACTCATCTGCTTTCAGCTTTGGTTGTTAAGTGCACCTCTGGTTTGATTAAGGTTGTTAAGTACACTGCTGCTTTTACTGATCTGTCATGTTTTTTAAGTCTTGTCTTCCTCCGGCCGCCAAAACCAAACCAGCGCCGGTGGGGCGCTTGCTTCCGCCTCCACGGTGGCTGCGCCTCGTATACGCATCACCGCCCCACCGTCTCCTAAATCGTTAACGCCGACGTCCTCCGCGCGCTTTGGTGCGCTCACCGCGACGCCGCCCTCTCGCGTTATTAACATGGTCAACAAACAACAGGAATCGGTAGAAGTACGTGGAGAGGATGACGGTGAGGCGCTGCGTCGGTATGGAAAAATAAAATGCTTCCTCCTAGTGTTTTCGACATCGGGACCCACGACATTGTGGCGTATATAGTCAATAGACAAGAGAACAGCATAGGATCGGTGACACAGGGGCGTAGCTACTCGAGCAGTATTTTTTGTTTGGTATTGTTGAGGCGGAGCGGGGTTTGGCTGAGGCGGTGGCCCGTCTAGCCGAGCTTATTTTATGTTCACCATGTGACCAGCCCAGCTATTTTTCTTTGTGAAAATGAGCCTAGTTTATTTTTACGAAGAATACCCAATCCGAGGCCTACTTATTTTTCTCATACGATGGGCTGCAACTCTTTCAAGGCGCTGCAAATCTTGAAAGTAATATGAAATGGGTTGTAAATATAAAAATAGATGACAAATTGGCAATTAATTTATAATTTTTGAATTTTATCACATTTTCAGATTCCTATTTCCTTTGGGCATTAACCTAATTTAACTATATCTTCAAAGTACTTTAAATCTGGCTGGACATTTCGGTATTAGAAATAGTTTGGAACCCACAGAAATATCGAAATTGGCCAGCCAACCAAAAAAACAGCGCAATAAATTGCATAAGAAGTTGCCATGAGCTATGTATAAATTATTAAAAAAAGAGAGTGGTCGACTTGTGGGCCTGTTTAGTTGGCAGCGTATGCAATATTTTTAGTTATTATATCGTCAACAAGCGATTCTAGCGAGCGTAGCCATTGGATGTCAATCCAACGGCGTCGTGTTTCTTCAATCTCCGATCTTCTTGCTCCGGCCGTAAGCAGCACCGGCGGGACCGCCTACTCCGCCTCCGTGGTGGCTTTGTCTTTGCCTTGTGACCTCGGCGCCCCTACTACTCCCACTGGCGGGGCATCCCTCTAACCACCCACCCCTGTTATTCTCTGAGGCGGCAGCCTCACACCGCGCCGAACGGTGAGCGCTTCGTACTCCTCTCGGCATGGGCATCCCTGCGCGTCTTCCCGGCTCGCGTCATCCCCTTCCTATGCCTCGGCGTCGTCCACCGCCGTGGTGCTCTCGGTGGCGTGGTCAATGTGGTCAACGACCGACCGATCGGAAAATCTTTGTCGTGGAGAGGTGGCATTTGGGTCCACGAAATATTCGGCAGCCGCAAGGAAGTGCCTCCTTATTACGCGGAAAATAATTATTCCTCCACGGCGGTGGGGACCCATCAGACGGGCCACCAGTATTTTGTGAAAAATCATTTCCCCATTGCTGGGACCCACCGGACGGGCCACCGTATTCGCGAAAAAAGTTCCCCAGCTGTCGGCTCGGACCCACGGAAGTGCCTCCTTATTACGCACAAAAAATGAATACTCCCGGGCTAGCTGGGACCCACCTTGGTGGGAGGCTGACTTAATGGGCCTACTAAGTTGGCCGGGGACAAAGGGCTTTGTCAACTTAGTCAATATGAGCGATTCTAGCTCCGGTGACCATCGATGTCCATCCAATGGCCGTAGTGCTTCTTCAACCTCTGGTCTTCTTGCTCCGGCCGCCCAAAGCAGCGCCGGTCGTGCATAGCTCCTGCTCCGTGGCGGCTGTCTTTGTGAGCCTCACCCCCTACTATTCCCACTGGCGGCGGCCTGCGGCGGCGGCAGCCTCACACCATGGCGAACGGTGAACCCTCGTACTCCTCTCGCGCGGGCTTCCCTGCTGCGTCTTCCCGGCTCCCGTCGTCCCTTCCTAGGCCTCGCCGTCGTCCACCACCGTGGTGCTCTCGGTCTTGGCGTGGTCAATGTGGTCAATGAGTGACTTCCATCGGAAGAAATGCGTGGGTGGAAGCGGCGGCGGTGGGTCCACGGCCACAGCAAGGAAGTGCCTCCTTATTACGCACAAAATAATTATTCCTCTACGGCAATGGGGACCCACGGACGGGCCACCGTATTTCGTGAAAAACGTTTCCCCACGGCTGCTGGGACCCACCAGCTACACCTTCGCACGCAAGGAAGTGCGTTGGGCAAAAAAGCGATTCGCCCCACATTGCTGGGACCCTGGCTACATCTTCGCCGCAAGGAAGTGCACGACGGTCGGGACCCACTGGTCAAAGCGTGCGTGGCGTTGTCATTCTGGTCGTGACGTATGCGTACATATATCTTGGTGGATGTAGAGCGGCGCGTAATGTGTCGCGATAGAGGCGGCGGGGTGCAAGAAAGAAAATCTGACCCGCGTGTGTACATATGGGTGGGGTCTCGAGCGCCTACTCGGCGCATCGTCGGCGAGGCTCGTTGACATGGCTGGGTCGGAGCGGAGCAGCGTCGTCGTCATGTTCATGGGAGAGCAGCGGAATGCGTCGTGTTCATGGGGAGCAGCGGAATCGTCGTGTTCGCCGGGAGAGCAGCGGAATGCGTCGTGTTCGCCGGGAGGCAAGGGGAGCGTGGGAGCCAACCGGCTGGGTCGGAGCGGAATGCGTGGTCGTGTTCGCCGGGAGGCTTGGGCGGAACGGCGATGGAAGCGAGGCTGCCGTACCACACAATGGAGAAGCGGGCGTCCCTACGTTCGTTGCAGGAGTCTGATGATCGGGAGAAGTGCGGCGTCCGCCAAAAGCGGAGAAGCGGACCTCCTACGGTTGAAGCAGGTGTCTGTTCATTGGGAGGGTGTGGCGTGCCGCCAAAGCGGGCCAAGCGGACCTCCTACGGCGAAACAGGGGTCCTATTCGCCGGGAGGGTGTGGCGTGCCGCCAAAAGCAGGACTCCACGGGATCTGTTCATCTCCACCGTCGACCCCTCCGGCCTCCACGAGCTCTGTTCATCCATCGTCGACCTCCTCCGGCCTCCACTGCATTTGTTCATCCACGGGCTCTGTTCATCCAGCCTCCACCACCGCTACTCCACAGCTCTTTGTTCAACCAGCCCTCTCCACGGGCTCCTAGTCAACCACCCTTCCACAGACTCTGTTCATCCTGCCCTCCACCGTCTCTGTTCATCCTGCCCTCCACGGGGTAGTCCTGTTCATCCAGCCCTCCACAGGTCCTGTTCATCCAGCCCCAACCGGCTCGATCGATCGGGGTCCTGTTCATCGAAAGCAACACCACGGGGTCTGTTCATCCACCCCACCGAAGCTGTTCATCAACCCCCCGCAATGCTCACTTTGTTCATCCAGAGGCAGCATCGATCGGCTTGATTAGCAGCGATGGCGAAGAATCGCTTCGTCGAGTTCGATTAACAGCCATCGATCAATCGCTCGGGTTCGATAACGCGTAGCCCTCTGATTACAATCGCTCGGGTTGATTAGAGCCGCGCCTCTCGGGTTGATTAGAGCCAACGCCTACGCTTTGCAGCAGCGTGCGTGTACGTGAGAAGCGCGCATCGCTCGGCCCCCGACCTCCCACCGTAACTGGAAAATCCCCAAAATTTTCATCGCCCTCGCTTCTACCACGGTTTTTTCCGTCATGGACGGCCCAAAGAATGTCACGCAGCTGCGTCTCTGGCCCGCCCAGGACGAAAAGCCCATTTTCTGTCATGATTTTTTTCATAGAAGTAGGAGCCCACCACATCTATGATGATACCGGGTTTTGTCACAATTATCGTCATAGAAGGGTCATATATATGATAGAAAAAATTTCGTTCGGCCCAAAATGTGACGGGTGTGTCTTTTTTTTGTAGTGGAGCTAGATGGCAGTTCCTTACCTCCCCTCGTAGTTAGGGGATAAATTGTTGTCTTAGCGTCTTTCAAGTTCTTCATAGTGACCAGCAGATATAAATCCCAAGTGACTCAAAGAATAGAGCTATGCTCCCGACAGCGGCCTTGAGAAAATAGTCTTGATAACCCACAAGTATAGGGGATGCAACAGTTTTCGAGGGTAGAGTATTCAACCCAAATTTATTGATTCGACACAAGGGAGCCAAAGAATATTCTCAAGTATTAGCAACTGAGTTGTCAATTCGGCCACACTGGATAACTTAATATCTGCAGCAAAGTATTTAGTAGCAAAGTAATATGGAAGTAGTAGTAGCAGTAACAAAAATGTGATAGCAAAAGTAATATTTTGGTGTTTTCTAGTGATTATATGATAGCAATGGAAAAGTAAATAGGCGAAGAACAATATGTGGAAGCTTCGTAGGCATTGGATCGGTGATGGAGAATTATGCGGATCACGGTTCATCATGTAACAATCATAACATAGGGTGACACAGAACTAGCTCCAATTCATCAATGTAATGTAGGTATGTATTCGAACATAGTCATCGTGCTTATGGAAAAGAACTTGCATGACATCTTTTGTCCTACCCTCCGTGGCAGCGGGTCCTAAGCGAAACTAAGGGATATTAAGGCCTCCTTTTAATAGAGTGCGGGAACAAAGCATTAGCACATAGTGAATACATGAACTCCTCAAACTATGGTCATCACGGGAGGGTCCCGATTATTGTCACTTGAGGTTGCGGATCATAACACATAGTAGGTGACTATAGACTTGCAAGATAGGATCAAGAACTTACATATATTCATGAAAACATAATAGGTTCAGATCTGAAATCATGGCACTTTCGGGCCCTAGTGACATGCATTAAGCATAACAAAGTCATAGCAACATCAATCTCGAACATAGTGGATACTAGGGATCAAACCTAACAAAACTAACTCGATTACATGATAGATCTCATCCAACCCATCACCATCCAGCAAACCTACGATGGAATTACTCACGCACGGCGGTGAGCATCATGAAATTGGTGATGGAGGATGGTTGATGATGACGACGGCGACGAATCCCCCTCTCCGGAGTCCCGAACGGACTCCAGATCAGCCCTCCCAGAGGTTTTAGGGCTTCGCGGCGGCTCCGTATCGTAAAACGCGATGAATTCTTCTCTCTGGTTTTTTTCTTCTCGAAAGCAAATATATAGATTTGGAGTTGAGGTCGGAGGAGCTCTAGGGGGCCCACGAGGTAGAGGGTGCGCCCTAGGGGGGATGGCGCGCCCCCCGCCCTCGTGGACAGGGTGTGGGCCCCCTGGTCTTCATCTTTTGCAAGGATTTTTTATTATTTCCAAATAGGCGTTCCGTGGAGTTTCAGGTCATTCGAGAACTTTTGTTTACGCACATAAATAACACCATGGAAATCTGCTGAAAACAGCGTCGATCAGGGTTAGTTCCATTCAAATCATGCAAGTTAGAGTCCAAAACAAGGGCAAAAGTGTTCGGAAAAGTAGATACGACGAAGGCGTATCAGCGCCCAAGGGGTAGGCGCGCCCCCCACCCTCGTGGGCCCCTCGTGGCTCCCCCAACCGACTTCTTTCGCCTATATATACTCATATACCCCGAAAACATCCAGGAGCACCACGAAACCCTATTTCCACCGCCGCAACCTTCTATACCCGTGAGATCCCATCTTGGGGCCTTTTTGGCCTTCTGTGGGAGGAATCGATCACGGAGGGCTTCTACATCAACACCATAGCCTCTCCGATGATGTGTGAGTAGTTTACCACAGACCTTCGGGTCCATAGTTATTAGCTAGATGGCTTCTTCTCTCTCTTTGGATCTCAATACAAAGTTCTCCTTGATTCTCTTGGAGATCTATTCGATGTAATTCTTTTTGTGGTGTCTTTGTCGAGATCCGATGAATTGTGGGTTTATGATCAAGATTATCTATGAACAATATTTGAATCTCCTCTGAATTCTTTTATGTATGATTTGATATCTTTGCAAGTCTCTTCGAATTATCAGTTTGGTTTGGCCTACTAGATTGATCTTTCTTGCAATGGGAGAAGTGCTTAGCTTTGGGTTCAATCTTGCGTTGCTCGATCCCGATGTGAGAAAGAAACTACTACGTATTGTATTGTTGCCATCGAGGATAAAAGATGGGGTTTATATCATATTGCTTGAGTTTATCCCTCTACATCATGTCATCTTGCCTAATGTGTTACTCTGTTCTTATGAACTTAATACTCTAGATGCATGCTGGATAGCGGTTGATGTGTGGAGTAATAGTAGTAGATGCAAAATTGTTTCGGTCTACTTATCGCGGACGTGATGCCTATATACATGATCATGCCTAGATATTCTCATAACTATGCACTTTTCTATCAATTGCTCGACAGTAATTTGTTCACCCACCGCAGATGCTATCTTGAGAGAAGCCACTAGTGAAACCTATGGCCCCCGGGTCTATTTTCCATCATATAAGTTTCCAATCTATTTTAGTTTGCAATCTTTACTTTCCATTCTATATCATAAAAATGCCAAAAATATTTATCTTATCATCTCTATCAGATCTCACTTTTGCAAGTGGCCGTGAAGGGATTGACAACCCCTTTATCGCGTTGGTTGCAAGGTTCTTATTTGTTTGTGTAGGTACAAGGCGACTTGCGTGTATCCTCCTACTGGATTGGTACCTTGGTTCTCAAAAACTGAGGGAAATACTTACGCTACTTTGCTGCATCACCCTTTCCTCTTCAAGGGAAAACCAACGCATGCTCAAGAGGTAGCAGTTAAGAATGTTGTCAGTTTGTCCAGCAAGTCAGTTAAGACCTAAGCCGGCAGGCGCACAGGACCTCCTGCCCCGGCAACCGTTGCCGCTGCTGACCCGGACATTATCGTTGCCGCAGTCGACGAGTCCTGCACTGGCTGTGTACCGGTGATACGTCTCCGTCGTATCTACTTTTCCAAACACTTTTGCCCTTGTTTTGGACTCTAACTTGTGTGATTTGAATGGAACTAACCCGGACTGACGCTGTTTTCAGCACAATTGCCATGGTGTTATTTATGTGCAGAAACAAAAGTTCTCGGAATGACCTGAAACTCCACGGAGCTTATTTTTGGAAAATATTAAAAATATTGGCGAAAGAATCAAGGCCAGTGGGCCCACCACATGTCCACGAGGGTGGGGGCGCGCCTGCCCCCCTGGGCGTGCCCCCTGCCTCGTGGGCCCCCTGGAGCTCCAGCGACCTCAACTCCAACTCCATATATTCGTGTTGGGGGAGAAAAAAATCAGGGAGAAAGATTCATCGCGTTTTACGATCACGGAGCCGCCGCCAAGCCCTAAACTCTCGGGAGGCTGATCTAGAGTCCGTTCGGGGCTCAGGAGGGAATCCATCGCCATCGTCATCATCAACCATCCTCCATCACCAATTTCATGATGCTCACCGCCGTGCGTGAGTAATTCCATCGTAGGCTTGCTGGGCGGTGATGGGTTGGATGAGATTTATCATGTAATCGAGTTAGTTTTGTTAGGGTTTGATCCTAGTATCCACTATGTTCTAAGATTGATATTGCTATGACTTTGCTATGCTTAATGCTTGTCACTAGGGCCGAGTGCCATGATTTCAGATCTGAACCTATTATGTTTTCATGAATATATGTGAGTTCTTGATCCTATCTTGCAAGTCTATAGTCACCTACTATGTGTTATGATCCGCAACCCAAGTGACAATAATCGGGACCACTCCGGTGATGACCGTAGTTTGAGGAGTTCATGTATTCACTATGTGTTAATGCTTTGGTCGATACTCTATTAAAGGAGGCCTTAATATCCCTTAGTTTCCATTAGGACCCGCTTGTGACGGGAGGGTAGGACAAAAGATGTCATGCAAGTTCTTTTCCATAAGCACGTATAACTATATTTGGAATACATGCCTACATTACATTGATGAATTGGAGCTAGTTTTGTGTCACCCTATATTATGATTGTTACATGATGAACCGCATCCGGCATAATTCTCCATCACCGATCCAATGCCTACGAGCTTTTCACATATTGTTCCCCGCTTATTTACTTTTCCGTTGCTACTGTTACAATCACTACAAAACCCAAAAATAATACTTTTGTTACCGTTACCGTTACTTCCATATTACTTTGCTACTAAATACTTTGCTGCAGATACTAAGTTATCCAGGTGTGGTTGAATAGACAACTCAACTGCTAATACTTGAGAATATTCTTTGGCTCCCCTTGTGTCGAATCAATAAATTTGGGTTGAATACTCTACCCTCGAAAACTATTGCGATCCCCTATACTTGTGGGTTATCAAGACTATTTTACGGCGCCGTTCTTGGGAGCATAGCTCTATTCTTTGAGTCACTTGGGATTTATATCTGCTGGTCACTATGAGGAACTTGAAAGGCGAGAAAACAAAATTTATCCCTCAACTACGAGGGGAGGTAAGGAACGCCATCTAGCTCGCACTTGATTCACCTTCATTTTGAGTAAGCTTGCGACACCTAAACCTGCTTACGCTATTAATTCGATATGTGCATGTTATTGATGTTGCCATACGCTATGCATGACACTTATGATGAAACTACTTCTATGCCTGATACTACTGTGCCACTTGGTGAATTTCTTGATGAACAACTTGCTAGGGCTAGAGAGAATGAAATTATTGAAACTGGTAATGTTGATGAAAGTGATGATGAAGGCTCTCCCAATAAATATGAATTGCCTATTGTGCCTGAGGGCTATGTTATGGATGAAGAAACTGCTAGAGACTTTCTTGCTTGCAATGATAGGAATGATCTTAAGAAATTATTTGCTAAGCTGAAACAAAAAACTCTTAATGCTAGAATGAAATATGATCCTGCTTATGCTACTTCACCTATCTCCGTTACTGATAAAGATTATGAATTATCTATTGATCCTGATATAATTGCTTTGGTTGAATCTGATCCTTTCTATGGCTATGAATCTGAAACTGTTGTGGCACATCTTACTAAATAAAATGATATAGCCACCCTGTTCACTAATGATGAGAGAACTCGCTACTTTTATATCCTTAAAATATTTCCGTTCTCATTAAAGGGTGATGCTAAGATATGGTTTAATTCACTTGATCCTGGTTGTGTGTGTAGTCCCCAGGATATGATTTATTACTTCTCTGCTAAATATTTCCCCGCTCATAAGAAACAAGCTGCTTTAAGGGATATATATAATTTTGTGCAAATTGAAGAAGAGAGTCTCCCACAAGCTTGGGGGAGGCTTCTTCAATTACTTAATGCTTTGCATGATCATCCTCTTAAGAAAAATGAAATACTTGATATCTTTTATAATGGACTAACCGATGCTTCCAGAGACCACCTGGATAGTTGTGCTGGTTCTGTTTTCATGGAAAGAACACCAGATGAAGCTGAAATTCTATTGAATAATATGTTGATAAATGTAAATAATTGGACACTTCCTGATCCAATTCCTGAGCCTATTCCTAAACCAACTCCGAAGAAGAGGGGTGTTCTATTTCTCAGTCCTGAAGATATGCAAGAGGCAAAGAAATCTATGAAAGAAAAGGGTATTAAAGCTGAAGATGTTAAGAATTTACCACCTATTGAAGAAATACATGGTCTTAATTTACCGCATGTTGAAGAAATATATGATCTTAATCCATCACTATTGAAGAAACACATGGTCTGGATAACCCTACACAGGTAGTGAAGCTAAATTCTCTCTATAGATATGATAAAGCTGAAATCCCTCCTACTAAGTTTGCTAGCCATTGTCTGGATGAGTTTGATAACTTTATGGTTAAGCAAGAAGATTTTAATGCTTATTTTGGTAGACAATTAAAACAAAATGCTTATATGATTGAACACTTGGGTGATTATATGTCTAGAGTTAAAGGTGAACTTAAACTCATTAGTAAACATGCTTCTATGGTCACCACTCAAGTAGAACAAGTAATTAAAGCTTAGAATGATTTGCTCAATGAATTGAATAGTAAGAATAATGACTATGTTGTTAGAGTGGCTACTAGAACTGGTAAAATGACTCAGGAACCTTTGTATCCTGAAGGCCATCCTAAGAGAATTGAGCAGGATTCTCAGACAAATAATATTGATGCACCTAGTACTTCTAAAAAGAAGAAAAAGAAAAATGATAGGACTTTGCATGCTTCTAGTGAACCTGTTGTAGACACAGCTGAGAACCCCAATGATATTTCTATTTCCGATGCTGAAACACAATCTGGTAATGAACATGAACCTAGTGATAATATTAATGAAGATGTCCATGTTGAGGCTCAACCTAGTAATGATAATGATGTAGAAATTGAACCTACTGTTGATCTTGATAACCCACAATCAAAGAATCAACGTTATGATAAGAAAGACTTTGTTGCTAGTAAACACGATAAAGAAAGAGAACCATGGGTTCAGAAACCCATGCCTTTTCCTCCCAAACCATCCAAGAAAAAGGATGATGGGGATTTTGAGCGCTTTGCTGAAATGATTAGACCTATCTTCTTGCGTATGCGATTAACTGATATGCTCAAAACGAATCCTTATGCTAAGTATATGAAAGAAATTGTCACTAATAAAAGAAAGATACCAGAAGCTGAAATTTCCACCATGCTTGCTAATTATACTTTTAAGGGTGGAATACCTAAGAAACTAGGAGATCCAGGAGTACCAACCATACCATGCTCCATTAAACGAAACTATGTTAAAGCTGCTTTATGTGATCTTGGAGCTGGTGTTAGTGTTATGCCTCTCTCTTTATATCGTAGAATTGATTTGAATAAGTTGACACCTACTGAAATATCTTTGCAAATGGCTGATAAATCAACTGCAATACCTCTCGGTATTTGTGAGGATGTGCCTGTTGTGGTTGCAAACGTTACTATTTTAACGGACTTTGTTATTCTTGATATTCCCGAGGACGATAGTATGTCTATTATTCTTGGAAGACCCTTTTAGAATACTGCAGGGGCTGTTATTGATTGTAACAAAGGCAATGTCACTTTTCATGTTAATGGTAATGAGCATACGGTACACTTTCTGAGGAAACAACCTCAAGTCCACAGCATCGACTCTATTGGAAAAATTCCATCGATTATTTTTGGAGGTTTGGAATTTCCTCTACCTACTTTCAAGAAGAAATATGATTTTATTATTATTGGGGATGTTCATATCCCCATTGAGGTAACATAGTGTTATTCGAAATTTCCCCGTTTTCATGTTACTCGAAATGAGTTTGTTAACAAGACTTGATCAACCTTGTTAGTAGATTCCTTTTAATAAGCACGAGATGGATGAAGTTAGAAAGCACAACCTTCTGTACCCTCCTTTTACTTTCTGTTATTTAGTTGAAATAAAGTAAAATTAGTATTTTCTGTCTGTTTTCTGAATTATCTGTGCAATATAAAAATACCCCAAAAATAAAAGTTCTCCAAATGCCCTGCCAATTTAATATGATTTTTTCTAGAATATTTGAGAATATCTGGCACTAAGAACACAGCAGGGAGAGCAAGCACCTGGCCACGAGGGTCCAGGGCGCGCCCACCCCCTGGGCACGCCCCCTGCCTCGTGGGCCCATGGTGGCTCCCCTCCACTTATGCCAGCCACCACACACTTCTTCTTCCTCCCAAAAATATCACCATCCAGCTCAAGCACGAGTTCTAGCTCATTTTGCTGTGATTTTCGATCTCCTTGCTCAAAGCACCTCTCACAAAAATGCTTTGGAGGATTGTTCCTTGGTATGTGACTCCTCCATTGCTCCAATTAGTTTTGTTCTAGTGCTTTATTTATTGCAAATTTGTGCTGCCTAGGTGACCATGTTCTTGAGCTTGCATGTCAAATTTATATGGTTCCAAGTAGTTCTAATGCATGATATAGGCTCTAGGCATTTGTAGGAGTAGTTGCTATCAATTTTGTTGAGCTTGGTTCACTTTTATTTGAAGTTACTAAAATTTTCAGAAATTTTTCAGAGGAAGAAATATGTTTAGGAAAATGTACCAAGGTGGTTCTTCAAGGAAGCAAGGACCCAGGCTTGCAATGCGTGATGCTGATGATGAACCACCAAGGGACGCCCAGTGTGGCCTTGTGAATGGCCTTTAGAGGACTTCATGGATCAAACAGGAATTAAGGAAGAATTTAACGCATATTTGTGTAACGCTGATCTTGTGAGCTTCGAGGCAGAAAAGTGCCGTCAGTACCACTATATCACTAGTTCCTTTGTGAGGAGGTTTGAAATTTCATCTTCACGCAATTCTCAAACTGTCTTGTTTGATCTTTATGCAAATTCTTATACTATGGACTTAGAGGATTTTACCACTGCTTGCAAACTTCCACAATGGGGTAGTCCTAGTGAACCTCACAAATCTGAATTTAGAGATTTTCTTGCTAGTATAACTGTGGGTGAATCTAGAGACATAGCACAAGCTACCATAGGGAGCATTCACTTTCCTGCTACACATTATTTTGCTCTTTTCATAGGTAGGTGCATAAATGGTAAGGATGAAGCATGTCACATGTCTATCCACGACCTCGGTATTCTTAGGAGTCTTTGTGTTAGGAGATAAACATTATAATTTGGGAGCCATTGTTACGTAGGTTGCATCATAATAGATTTAATGGAGATTTCTTGGTGGAATTTATGCAACCCGTATAGCTAATTTTCTTGGTGTAACCATACGTGAGGATGATATTGAGTTGCCTCCTGCTTATTTGGATTATGAGGCTATGGTTCGTCATCATTTTGTTGAGAGGAGCGATCAGTTCCTCGATCGACTAATCTTTGACAGACGGCGCAACTATCACGTCGCTCTCCTGCTTCTACTTTCTTTGACTTTCAGGCAAAAGGGAGATATTTTATAACCAGAGAGGAGGCGGAAGAGTATAAGAGGAGGGTTGAGATAGCTCGCCTCCAAGCTGCAGCCCACGATGCAATGACTGCTGCATCTCAGTACGACCCCAGCTATAACTTTGGATATCCGCCAGGCCATCTGTGGCAATAAACCAACTTAGGCCAAAAGCCTAAGCTTGGGGGAGTACGTATTTCTCACTGACGTTACATTCATGTTTACACACTCATTGCTAGATGTCGGTGCTCATACTCTTTCACTGTAATATCCATGTTATTTTATTTTCTTTTTGTGCTTTCTTCTTGTGTGTTCGATAAACCTTAAGAAAACCAAAAAAAATAGTAATAGCTTTTAATTAGTTTACTTTTCTTGCTGTAGTAGTAATAATTAAAAGAAAACTCAAAAATATTTTATGTTCTTCTTTTGCTTGTTGGGAGCTTTCCCGTGTAAATAGTTTTATTTCTTTTCTTTTCTTTGGGGTCGATAGGAGAAGACCATGATTAAATTGTTGAAGTGTCTCTTATATGCATTATTGTTGATTTAACCAAGAGCCCATATTGCCTTGTCTTCTCCTGTTTATTGAATGCTCATGATTCCAGCTTAGTCAATGCCGTGCACTATTATTATTCACATTGTTCGATCGTGCAAGTGAAAGGCAATAAGGACGATATATGATGGACTGATTGAGATGGGAGAAGCTGGTATGAACTCGACCTCTCTTGTTTTTTGTAAATATGATTAGTTCATCGTTCCTGATTCAGCCTATTATGAATAAACATGTTTGCAATGACAATTAGAGATTATAGTTACTTATGCCATGCTTAATTAGCTAGGAGTTTATAATGGTTTACCTTGCGTGCCAACATGCTATTAAAATGGTTGTGATGTGGTATGATGGGGTGGTATCCTCCTTTGAATGATTTAAGTGACTTGACTTGGCACATATTCACACATGTAGTTGAAACAAATCAACATAGCCTTCACGACATTTATGTTCATGGTGGATTATATCCTACTCATGCTTGCACTCAATGTTTATTAATTTTAATGCATGTTCATGACTGTTGTTGCTCTCTAGTTAGTCGCTTCCCAGTCTTTTGCTAGCCTTCACTTGTACTAAGCGGGAATACTACTTGTGCATCCAATCCCTTAAACCCCAAAGTTATTCCATACGAGTCCACTATACCTTCCTATATGCGGTATCTACCTGCCGTTCCAAGTAAAGTTTTATGTGCCAAACTCTAAACCTTCAAATGAAATTCTGTTTTGTATGCTCGAATAGCTCATGTATCAACTAGGGCTGTCCGTATCTTCCATGTTAGGCAGGTTATTCTCAAGAGGAGTGGACTCCACTCCTCACTCACGAGAAAATGGCTGGTCACCGGGATGCCCAGTCCCATGCGTTACGCAAATCAAATCAAAATAATTGCAAACAAAACTCCCCCGGAACTGTTGTTAGTTGGAAGCACTCGTTGTTTCAAGCAAGCCATGGATTGATTCTTGTTGGTGGAGGGGGGGTAAAATCTTTACCATTCTGTTTGGGAACCGCCTATAATGTGTGTAGCATGGAAGATATCGCCATCTCTTGGTTGTTATGTTGACAATGAAAGTATGCCGCTCAAAATATTATTTATCTCTATTTCAAAATCGAGCTTTGGCACCTCTACAAATCCCTGCTTCCCTCTGCGAAAGGCCTATCTATTTACTTTTATGTTGAGTCATCACCCTCTTATTAAAAAGCACCAGCTGGAGAGCACCGCTGTCATTTGCATGCATTACTGTTAGTTTATATTGGGTATGACTATGACTGGATCTCTTTTACCATGAATTACAATGTCTAGTCAGTCCTTGATCTTTAAAGGTGCTCTGCATTTATGTTTTGCGGTTTCAGAAAGGGCTAGCGAGATACCATATTGTTATATCATATCATGATTGTTTTGAGAAAGTGTTGTCATCCGAGATTTATTATTATTGCTCGCTAGTTGATTATGCCATTGATATGAGTAAACATGAGACCTAAGTGTTATTGTGAATATGTTTGGTTCATAATCTTTGCTGAAAACTTGAATGCTGGCTTTACATATTTACAACAACAAGAGCAAACAGAGTTTGTAAAAGTTTTTCTTTATCACTTTCAGTTTGCCAACTGAATTGCTTGAGGACAAGCAAAGGTTAAAGCTTGGGGGAGTTGATAAGTCTCCGTCGTATCTACTTTTCCAAACACTTTTGCCCTTGTTTTGGACTATAACTTGCATGATTTGAATGGAACTAACCCGGACTAACGCTGTTTTTAGCAGAATTGCCATGGTGTTATTTATGTGCAGAAACAAAAGTTCTCGGAATGACCTGAAACTCCACGGAGCTTATTTTTGGAAAATATTAAAATATTGGCGAAAGAATCAAGGTCAGGGGGCCCACCACCTGTCCACGAGGGTGGGGGGCGCGCCCCCTGCCTCATGGGCCCCCTAGAGCTCCACCGACCTCAACTCCAACTCCATATATTCATGTTCGGGGATAAAAAAAATCAGGGAGAAAGATTCATCGCGTTTTACAATACGGTGCCACCGCCAAGCCCTAAACTCTCTCGGGAGGGCTGATCTGGAGCCCGTTCGGGGCTCCGGAGAGGGGAATCCATCACCATCGTCATCATCAACCATCCTCCATCACCAATTTCATGATGCTCACCGCCGTGCGTGAGTAATTCCATCGTAGGCTTGCTGGACGGTGATGGGTTGGATGAGATTTATCATGTAATCGAGTTAGTTTTTTAGGGTTTGATCCTAGTATCCACTATGTTACGAGATTGATGTTGCTATGACTTTGCTATGCTTAATGCTTGTCACTAGGGCCCGAGTGCCATGATTTCAGATCTGAACCTATTATGTTTTCATGAATATATGTCAATTCTTGATCCTATCTTGCAAGTCTATAGTCACCTACTATGTGTTATGATCCGGCAACCCCGAAGTGACAATAATCGGGACCACTCCCGGTGATGACCGTAGTTTGAGGAGTTCATGTATTCACTATGCGTTAATGCTTTGGTCTGGTACTCTATTAAAAGGAGGCCTTAATATCCCTTAGTTTCCATTAGGACCCCGCCGCCACGGGAGGGTAGGACAAAAGATGTCATGCAAGTTCTTTTCCATAAGCACGTATGACTATATTCGAAATACATGCCTACATTACATTGATGAATTGGAGCTAGTTATGTGTCACCCTATGTTATGATTGTTACATGATGAACCATATCCGGCATAATTCTCCGTCATCGATCCAATGCCTACGAGCTTTTCACATATTGTTCTCCGCTTATTTACTTCTCCGTTGCTACTGTTACAATCACTACAAAACCCAAAAATATTACTTTTGTTACCATTACCGTTACTTCCATATTACTTTGCTACTAAATAGTTTGCTGCAGATACTAAGTTATCCAGGTGTGGTTGAATTGACAACTCAACTGCTGATACTTGAGAATATTCTTTGGCTCCCCTTGTGTCGAATCAATAAATTTGGGTTGAATACTCTACCCTCAAAAATTGTTGCGATCCCCTATACTTGTGGGTTATCAACCGGCCATAAAGATCGCAACCATGTTCGGTGGCTCATAGGGGTCCAGAATATTGTCCCCATCAGAACAGCCCCCAAGCCGGCCGTCTTGCAGTTGATACAACGACTCGGTCTCACCGGTGGAGGACTCACCATTAGAGTAGATGACCTTATCGCCACCATATACTGATCTATCCTTAGATTCCGCTCCATGGATGAGTCCCACGAAGGAACGATTCATGGCGGGCTGAACTCGGGCGGGTCTTGAATGCTGAGCCGTCTCGATGATGTCGGTGCAGATGTCCGGCTCAGGGCCCGATTCGCCGATCTTGCCAATGAAGACGTGGATGTGACGCCCGGATAATCATGCTACAGTAATCTCACATTAATGGTGCCACGTCACCTCTGTCACTGTAGTTAATCTCGGGTTAATTCGAAACCGCTTCAAAATTCAAACTCAAATTAATGTCAACAATAAAAGTTTTCAAAAGTTGAAACAAAAATGTTCGGTGGGTGCCGGGTATTACAAGGGTAATTATAATAAAGCGAACACATTTTTATAAAATGCCTAAATGATTTAAAATGAAATAAAACAGAAAAGAAAATACAAAAAAACAAAGAAAAGGAGAAAGCCCCCCCGGCCCCTTGGGCTTCGGCCCACCAGGCGGCCCGACTGGTCGCGCACCCAGCCAGCCCAGCTCCCTCCCCCGGCCTGCCGAACCCCTACAACCCCCTGGGGCGACCGAACCCTAACCCCCCCATCGCCCCCTCCCCACTCCTCATCTCTCCCTCTCCCCCGATCCAGTTGGATCGAGGCTCACCAGCCATCGCCGTCGCCGCCCCCCCACCACGTTGGATCGGGCGGCGCCCTGCGCTTCTTGTGCCCGACCATGCCACCCAGCTTCTCCCGCTGTCCTCGCGCCGCCACTGGATCTCCACGCTGGCGCATGGCGGCGCTCCGGCAGCAGCGTGCGTGCTTCGCTGAGCCGCCCGTCCACTTCTTCGTCACCGGTGCCCCCGCCTAGTCGGCCACTGAAGCAAGCCGGCCAGCACCACTGGCACCTCCCGCGCGATGCTCGCATCCTTCTCCTTCGCAGCAACCCTTCACCGTCACCGTCGCCAACCGCCGCCGCAAGGAGAACCACCCCACCGTCGCCGTTTGCTGGGGCGACACCTCTGGAGATCTTCTGCCTCACTCGCCACCACCACACGCACACACACTCACGCACGCCGCGCCGTGCGGGGGGCGCCCTGCTCGATCCCTCCTCCCCCGCGGCGCGCCAGAGCATAAACCGTCACTCGCTTCGGCCGCCGCGGCAGGCGGCGGCGCTGTCACTCAGGGCCGCCTCTGCGCCCCTCCTCTACCTCGTGCGGCGCCCTCCTGACGCAGTGGCCTCGCCTCGTCCCCGACCCGCCGACGCCGAAGGCCACCCCACGCCACGGCCTCCTCTTGCAGCTCGCCATTGCTCCTCCGTGTGCCCCGCCGATGTTGGTCGCCCTGCCGGACCGCTTCGTCATCGACGGCCCGCACCTCGTCGACCACCTCTCCGACTCCGGCCACCCCGAGCCTCCATCGAGCACGCTGCCCGAACCCTACGGCCCCAGTGAGCGCATGCCCCCTTCTCCTCTCGGTCTCCCTCGCGCACCTCACGCGCCTCGTCGCGCCCGTGGCGTCAACGTCGGGCTCGCTACCCCGTGTACTGCTGTAGCTGCTGCCGACCGCGGCCTCCCCTGTGTGCGCCCGGCCATGGTCATAACCCCCCCCCCCCACTGCCGCGCCGTCGTTCCCCTGCTCTCACTCCACCACGCATCGCCCTGCCGCCGCAACCTCGCGCCGACCTACGCCCGTCGCCGGCGCACCCCCCCCCCCCACATCGTTCGCCTGGGCGAGTGCCCAATCGGGTTGGGGCTTCACCCGCAGCGCCCGAACCCACTTTGGCCATGGGCCAATGGCACAAGGGGCCCACGCCCCTGGAACGATTTTTTTAAAAAGAAGTTAATAAAATAAATAAATAAATATTAATTAAATAATTAGTTGATTAATTAAGTTAATTAGTTCTGTTTAGCTAAGCTAATTAAAATTAATTAACCTAATCAATGAAATTAAGCTAATTAACATGTTTAATCTAAGTCAATGACATATGGGACCCACGCGTCAGCTTGACCCAGTCAACACCTCTGTTGACTGGTGATGTCATGCTGACATCATGCTGATGAAGTAATACCATTTTCGAATTAAATTAATAATAATAATTTATAAATTGAATAAAATCTCTGAAAATTAATAATAAATAAACCGTAGTTCGGATGGAAAAACTTTGTAAACGAAAGTTGCTCAGAACGACGAGACGAATCCGGATATGCAGCCCATTCGTCCGCCACACATCCCTAGAATAGCAAACCTGCAACTTTTCCCCTCTGGTTCATCTGTCCGAAAACACGAAACACCGGGAATACTTTCCCGGATGTTTTCCCCCTTCACCGGCATCACCTCATACCGCGTTAGGGCATGCCTAGCATCACGCTTTGCTTTGTCATGCATCTGTTTGCATTGTATTCATTGTTTCTTCCCCCTCTTCTTTCGCTAGACACCGAGACCGGCGCCTGCTGCGCCAGTCACGACTCACGGAGTTGACGACCCTCTCTCTTGCGAGCAACAGGCAAGCCCCCTTGATCACCAGATATCACCTATTCTTCTCTATCTGCTTGCATTAGAGTAGTGTAGCATATTCTTGCTTTGATTAATCCTATCTTTGCTGCATAGCTTTGTCCTTGCTACTCTTGTTGTTACCTTTACCTGCTATCCTACTACTTAGTATAGGATGCTAGTGTTCCATCGGTGGCCCTACACTCTTGTCCACTTTGCCTTGCTATACTCTTGGGCTGTGATCACTTGGGAGGTGATCACGGGCATATCTATATACTTTACACTATTACATTACTGTGATCTTTGTTAGGAGATGGGGAAATTTGAAAGGACGGTGGCTCCATCCCGGTAGAGGTGGGCCTGGGTTCCCAACGACCCCATTGTTACTTGTGGCGGGCGACAGGGCAGGTTGAGACCACCTAGGAGTGAGGTGGGCTGGCCCGGGTCTGCGTTCGCGGATACTTAACACGCTTAACGAGATCTTGGTATTTGATCCGAGTCGGCCATTTGGTCTATCGCACTAACCAACTCGTGGGAAAGATATGGGCACTTTCGGCGTCGTGGTATCGGCCGAAGCCTTCGTGACGTCGGCCGGCGGCATCGCCGGTTTGGAAGTATTAAGGGGATAGTTACGCTTCCGCCCACGCATAGCGTCTTGGTGTGCTAAGGCGATGGGCCGACCGGCGTCTTGACCTCTCTGTTGGCCTAGGTGGGGCTGCGGCGTGTTAATCTTCGCGGCGGGCATGACCCAGAAAGTGTGTCGGCCAAATGGGATCAAGCGTGTTGGGTTATGTGGTGCACCCTGCAGTGAAGTTAATCTATTGAATAGTCGTGATCTTGATAACAGGGCGACTTGGAGTTGTACCTTGACCTTATGACAACTAGAACAGGATACTTAATAAAACACACCCTTCCAAGTGCGGATATAACCGGTGATCGCTCTCTAACGAGGCAATTAGGAGGATGGCGGATAGGATTATGCTATGCGATGCTACTTGGAGGACTTGAGTCTACTCTCTTCTACATCTTTGCAAGGCGGAGGCTGCGGAAGCGTAGTCTTGACGGATTAGCTATCCCCTCTTATTACGGCATTCTGCAGTTCAGTCCACCGATATGGCCCTTTACACATATATCCATGCATATGTAGTGTAGCTCCTTGCTTGCGAGTACTTTGGATGAGTACTCACGGTTGCCTTGTTCCCCTTTTCCCCGTATCTCTACCGATTGCTGCAGCAGACGATGGAGCCTAGGGCGACGCCACCGTCGGCGGCGACTCCTACTACACGGAGGTGCCTACTACTACGTGCAGCCGGTGGCGGCGACCGGGAGTAGTTAGGAGGATCCCAAGCGGGAGGCTGCGCCTCTTTCGATCTGTATCCCAGTTTTGCTAGCCTTCTTAAGGCAAACTTGTTTAACTTATGTACGTACTCGAGATATTGTTGCTTCCGCTGAGTCGTCTATGATCGAGCACTTGTATTCGAGCCCTCGAGGCCCCTCGCTTGTATTATGATGCTTGTATGACTTATTTATGTTTTAGAGTTGTGTTGTGATATCTTCCCGTGAGTTCTGATCTTGATCGTACACGTTTGCGTGTATGATTAGTGTACGATTGAATCGGGGGCGTCACAAGTTGGTATCAGAGCCGACTGCCTGTAGGAATCCCCCTTTCCAACTCCTTGGCCGAAGTTGAGTCTAGTCGATGAAAACTATTTTACTAACATGGTTGTGCGGCCCATGGGCCCACGTCGCCATTTGGGTGGTATTAGGATCTTTTACTCCTCGATCTTTGCTCTGGAACTCTGATCTCTTTTCTATTTGGGTTAAATGATTTTTCTAAATCTGACTCTAGGTTCTCGTAACTACTTTCTCCCGGAGAGCCCCTTATTAAAGATGTTATCCTGCTACACCAGGAGATTCCGAAGATACTCTACGATGTTCTCTCGAGACTTTGTGCCATCGTTTTAGCAATTCCTTTCCATTGGTAAACCCCGATGGATAACCACGTACACTTGCCATTCATACAATCATTATCCATTGATCTTGTTATTACAAGATACCCCGAAGTTCTCTCTATTGCTCCGAGAATCCCTTGTGCCTACTGCCTTGCAGTTTCTTCTCGCCTGAATACACCTACAAATTAATCCTCACACATACCGAGGATTTGTTTCTCCCCAGTTGTTCTTCTGTTTCACAAAAGTCTTCAAAATAATATTCCGTCCTATGAAAATCCTTAGCAGCTTATTACTCTGCAAATACTTGTCTGTTTGCATTATGGATGCTTCCCATATGTCTGGCTATATTCATTATTCTCCATTGACGCTGTCTTTTTGATCCTATTGATTCAACATGAGTGCGAGTACCCGCAATCATCGGTTGATCCTTATAAATTATCTTTCCAGCTCATATGTCATTTTGAACCTGAGCTGGTTATCGACCAATCAATTTGCCGTCGATTGTACCCCTAAGCCTACTCAACTTATCCATGATTAATCAGAGCGTTTTCTCCTGATCCTTGATTTGAAAATCATAATTCCTTTGTTATTTAAATGTTGAATTATTCAGATGTTCTATAAACCGATGCATTTGCATTCTTTCTTCCTCTGATGGGTATCGATACTCACATCAACTCCATTGTGGATCGCCATATCCACTGTTGGATTATTATCCGACAGTGTCCTTCATAATTAATCTCCTTGTGAGTTCTTTCTCCGATACATAATGCCTTTGGAAAATTGTATCCTCTCCTTTTGCCAACCATGCTCTGCTTTCGAGCTGGTGATATTTACTCTTGAAGCTTGTGGTATATGTTCCTAAGAAGCCCCGATGGGTTGAACCTATGCCCTCCTTAATATGTGTGAACTCGAAAAATTTCACGAGTCATACTCTTCCAGTGTTTTGCTAGATAAAATTTAAACATTACAACTTCTTCGAAAAATGAGAAGTGAATGGAAGGTTATGCATTGAGGAAGTGGGAGTCGACCTTGAACCTTTGTGTTCATGCCCATGGACACGATGTAGATCCTATCATGGAAGCTTCTTGAAATACTATTCCCTTGGTATAAGTTCATCTTATATCTGGGATTTGATCAATTATGATCGTGGTTTCCGACCATGTTCTCCTTTAAATACCATTTCTCGTGCAAGTTTAAGCACTTGTCTTCTACAGAGTAATATCCAGTCCAACCTCTACTTTGATTTGTCATCGAGTATTACCCCCTTGGTATCCCAAGATTACCACGGAACTGCATAACTTCTTATGAGTTCTTCATCAAGTGCTACATTCTCATTGATTCCAATTGTTCACGGGCTCTGAGTTATTTAACACTCAAAGACACTGATAACTGACTCGAGTCCGCATCGCGATTAAGCAACTCTTGGTAACCTTCATTACTTACGAGTTTGAACTCAATCACGTCATTCCTAGCCTGTTTGGCTATATCCTTGTCGTGTCGATTTTAACTGTGCTACCTGGTCCTCTTCCCAGAGCATAATTTTTGACAATGAGCTAAGCTTACGTCGATCTTCCTCATCATATCATTTCGCTTTGGACAACAAGCTTGTTTGGAGTCTGTGTCGTACCCTTGGTTCCATTAACCTTTAGCTTCATCATTCCCTTGACTTGATGTCATGCCTAGCACACCTGGCTGGGGAACCCATTGTTATAATACCCCCTCTTTTCAGTAAGGTTAGCCATTCTTCCATAAGGAAATTGTAAGACTTATTCTATAAGATGTTCCTGATGGATCCTTTGTGAATACAAAGTCTGACCTTTGCTTGCAAACCATGTCAATGCTATCTCGAAGCATGTCTGTGGTAATCCGATTTTCAATAAGAGCATTTGAAGCACAATGCTAAATTTTCTTTAGCATTTATCCTAACATCGTTGTATGGGCAATCTCGTGAGATTCCTCCCCCCTTACCTAAATGGTTTTGTACTTTCTATCCTGTCATGGATATCATGCTCCGCTTATCCTTGGGAAGGATATACCCCCGAAATATGTGTGTATACACATTTTCCTTTCCATTGGTTTGTTTAAACCTTCTTGTGATCTATATTATATAAGCAATAATATTTCCCTGCTTATCACCTCGTTGTACGATTCTGTCAGCAAGACCCTGTTACTATTGTTGATGACATTTCGGTACCCACCGATGGACGAGAACCTTGCCTATTGGCCCGCCTCGTTCAACGAGCAGGAAAATGGTTCTCTTCGTCCCTCGCCCTTGGTATCGATGTTGTTGCCGACATAACTGACAGGCTACCCTCTGACACGCCTTGCTATCATGGCCATGCAAGATGTCGGCCCCTTTTCTACTTTCAACCACATGGTGGGCCCATAACCCACAGTTCCACAGGACCGAAACCTGACTCTCCTGTACACCCCTTGTTCCCAAAGTTATTCCTCCCGCGGGGACTCGTACATAATTCTTGAGCCACCTTCCGATGAGATCATCAATTCTGGCATCAAACACAATAATTATTCTGTCGCTTGAAACCCCTTTCACCTTCTGACTAGGCATTGAACGATTGCCTGGTTGCTTGAAACTTCTTATTGTACCTTCGAACTTTACTCTCGATGTGTTTTATTTGTTCAACTCGAGAGGTACTCTTATGCTCATTCATGGGTTAATCCCAGATTATTACCCTTATAGCATTCTGTCGTTGCCGATCTGCCCCGTTACCTATTCGTAAGTACGATGAAGATCCCAAAGAAAGGATGTCGACTTCATCCTGATGACCTGAAGCAAAGGAATGAAGACATCAACGTATTGGACCGGTCTCTTCGAGAAAAGCAAGCCAGAATGAGAAGACCCGCTAGATTCGTTACCAAACCTTCCCCCCTTTCACTACCTCTTAAATCTCGGGACGAGATTTCTTGTAGTGGAGGAGAATTGTGATGCCCGGATAATCATGCTACAGTAATCTCACATTAATGGTGCCACGTCACCTCTGTCACTGTAGTTAATCTCGGGTTAATTCGAAACCGCTTCAAAATTCAAACTCAAATTAATGTCAACAATAAAAGTTTTCAAAAGTTGAAACAAAAATGTTAAATTGGGTGTCGGGTATTACAAGGGTAATTATAATAAAGCGAACACATTTTTATAAAATGCCTAAATGATTTAAAATGAAATAAAACAGAAAAGAAAATACAAAAAAACAAAGAAGAGGAGAAAGCCCCCCCCCCCCCGGCCTCTTGGGCTTCGGCCCACCAGGCAGCCCGACTGGTCGCGCACCCAGCCAGCCCAGCTCCTCCCCCGGCCCGCCAAACCCCTACAACCCCGTGGGGTAACCGAACCCTAACCCCCCCCCACGCCCCCTCCCCCACTCCCTCATCTCTCTCTCCCCCGATCCAGATCGGATCGGGCTCTTCAACCATCGCCGCCGCCCCCCACGTTACGGATCGGGCGGCGCCCTGCGCTTGCTGTGCCCTGACCATGCCGCCCCGCAGCTTCTCCCGCTGTCCTCGCGCCGCCACCTGGATCTCCACGCCTGGCCGCAGGCGGCGCTCCCGGCGCGCGTGCGTGCTCGCCTGAGCCGCCCGTCCACTTCTTCGTCACCGGTGCCCCCGCCTAGTCGGCCACTGAAGCAAGCCGGCCAGCACCACCGGCACCTCCCGCGCGATGCCCGCATCCTTCTCCTTCGCAGCAACCCTTCGCCGTCACCGTCGCCTACCGCCGCCGCAAGGAGAACTACCCACCGTCGCCGTTTGCTGGGGCGACACCTCTGGAGCTCTTCTGCCTCACCCGCCGCCACCACACGCAACACACGCACACACACTCACGCACGAATCGTTCCTGGGGGAGGGGCGCCCCTGCTCGATCCCCTCCTCCCGCACGGCCGCGCCCGATGCAAAGCGTCACTCCGCTACGGCCGCCGCGGCGGCGCCCCGTCTTTGCCACTCAGAACGCCTCTGCGCCCCTCCTCTACCTCGCGTGGCGCCCGCCTGACGCCGCGGCCTCGCCTCGTCCCCGACCCGCCGACGCCGAAGGCCACCCCACGCCACGGCCTCCTCCTACAGCTCGCCATTGCTCCTCCGTGTGCCCCGCCGATGTTGGTCGCCCTGCCGGACCGCTTCTTCATCGACGGCCCGCACCTCGTCGACCACCTCTCCGACTCCGGCAACCCCGAGCCTCCATCGAGCACGCTGCCCGAACCCTACGGCCCCAGTGAGCGCCTTCCACCTTCTCCTCTTGGTCTCCCTCACGCAGCTCACGTGCCTCGTCGCGCCTGTCGCGTCAACGTCGGGCTCGCTACCCCGTGTACTGCTGTAGCTGCTGCCGACCGCGGCCTCCCCTGTGTGCGCCCGGCCATGGTCATAACCCCCACTGCCGCGCCGTCGTTCCCCTGCTCTCACTCCACCACGCATCGCCCTACCGCCGCAACCTCGTGCCGGCCTACGCCCGTCGCCGGCGCCCCCCCCCCCACACCGTTCGCCTGGGCTAGTGCCCAATCGGGTTGGGGCTTCACCCGCAGCGCCCGAACCCACTTTGGCCATGGGCCAATGGCACAAGGGGCCCACGCCCCTGGAACGATTTTTTTAAAAAGAAGTTAATAAAATAAATAAATAAGTAATTATTAATTAAATAATTAGTTGATTAATGAAGTTAATTAGTTCTGTTTACTAAGCTAATTAAAATTAGTTAACCTAATCAATGAAATTAAGCTAATTAACATGTTTAATCTAAGTCAATGACATATGGGACCCCGCGTCGACTTGACCCGATCAACACCTCATTATTTGGTGATGTCATCTTGACGTCATCTTCGATCTTGATAATACCATTTTCGAATTAAATTAATAATAATAATTTATAAATTGAATAAAATCTCTAAAAATTAATAATAAATAAACCGTAGTTCGGATGAAAAAACTTTGTACACGAAAGTTGCTCAAAGCGACGAGACGAATCAGGATATGCAGCCCGCTCGTCCGCCACACATCCCTAGAATAGCAAACCTGCAACTTTTCCCCTCTGGTTCATCTGTCCGGAAACACGAAACACCGGGAATACTTTCCCGGATGTTTTCCCCCTTCACCGGCATCACCTCATACCGTGTTAGGGCACGCCTAGCATCACGCTTTGCTTTGTCATGCATATGTTTGCATTGTATTTATTGCTTCTTCCCCTCTTCTTCCGCTAGACACCGAGACCGGCCTTGTTGCTACCTAGTGCGACTACGGAGTTGGCGACCCCTCTCTCTTGCCGAGCAACCAGGCAAGCCCCCCCTTGATCACGGATATCGCCTATTCTTCTCTATCTTGCTTGCATTAGAGTAGTGTAGCATATTCTTGCTTTCGATTAATCCTATCTTTGCTGCATAGCTTTGTCCTTGCTACTCTTGTTGTTACCTTTACCTTTATCCTCTTGCTTAGTATAGGATGCTAGTGTTCCATCGGTGGCCCTACACTCTTGTCAAATGCGCCTTGCTATACTCTTGGGCTATGATCACTTGAGGAGGTGATCACGGGCATATACTATATACTTTACACTATTACATTACCGGTGATCTTTGTTAGGAGATGAAATTTGAAAGGACGGTGGCTCCATCCGGTGAGGTGGGGCTGGGTTCCAGCGGCCCCATTGTTACTTGGCGGAGGCGGCAGGGCAGGTTGAGACCACCTAGGAGAGAGGTGGGCCTGGCCTGGTGCGTGTTGCGGATACTTAACACGCTTAACGAGATCTTGGTATTTGATCCGAGTCCGGCCATTTGGTCTATCGCACTAACCAACTACGTGGGAAAGATATGGGCACTTTCGGCGTCGTGGTATCGGCCGAAGCCTTCGTGACGTCGATGGGCGGCCTTGGCGCGGTTTGGGAACGTAAGCTGCTCTTGTATTAAGGGGCTAGTTCGCGCTTCCGCCGCACGCAAGCGTCTTGGTGTGCTAAGGCGATGGCCCGGACCTCTGCGCTTAGGTTTAGACCGGCGTCTTGACCTCTCTGTTGGCCTAGGTGGGGCTGCGGCGTGTTGATCTTCGCGGCGGGCATGACCGAGAAAGTGTGTCGGCCAAATGGGATCAAGCGTGTTGGGTTATGTGGTGCACCCTGCAGTGAAGTTAATCTATTGAATAGCCATGATCTTGATAACAGGGCGACTTGGAGTTGTACCTTACCTTATGACTACTAGAACCGGATACTTAATAAAACACACCCTTCCAAGTGCGGATATAACCGGTGATCGCTCTCTAATGAGGCAATGAGGAGGGATCACGGGTAGGATTATGCTATGCGATGCTACTTGGAGGACTTGATCTACTCTCTTCTACATCTTTGCAAGGCGGAGGCTGCGAGCGTAGTCTTGACGAGATTAGCTATCCCCTCTTATTACGGCATTCTGTAGTTCAGTCCACCGATATGGCCCTTTACACATATATCCATGCATATGTAGTGTAGCTCCTTGCTTGCAGTACTTTGGATGAGTACTCATGGTTGCCTTGTTCCCCTTTTCCCCTATCTCTACCCGATTGCTGCAGCAGACGATGGAGCCGGGGCGACGCCACCGTCGACGGCGACTCCTACTACACGGAGGTGCCTACTACTACGTGCAGCCCGGCGGCGACGGGGAGTAGTTAGGAGGATCCAGGGGAGGCCTGCGCCTCTTCGATCTGTATCCCGGTTTGTGCTAGCCTTCTTAAGGCAAACTTGTTTAACTTATGTACGTACTCAGATATTGTTGCTTCCGCTGACTCGTCTATGATCGAGCACTTGTATTCGAGCCCTCGAGGCCCCTGGCTTGTATTATGATGCTTGTATGACTTATTTATGTTTTAGAGTTGTGTGGTGATATCTTCCCGTGAGTCCCTGATCTTGATCGTACACGTTTGCGTGTATGATTAGTGTATGATGGAATCGGGGGCGTCACAGTGGATTCCGCCGAAGGGGACCCGGTACCCATACTCGATTGAGTCGGCCTCGGGGCCCCAGCCTGCATTGTCGATGTAGAGTTTGCCGCGACGACTCTTAGTCATCCGGCCCACAGCGTATCCCTTGATCCCTTCGAAGCTGCCCTTCAAGAACTCAAAACCACCGTGCGCTGGCCCCACGGTGGGCGCCTACTGTCGTGGGATTGTCACGGCAGCTGTCCTAGTGCAAGGACTTAGTCGTGGAGCCATTGCAAAAAGTTCAGCTTAAAGGGGTTAAACGGGACAAAGGACACAGGGAATTTATACTGGTTCGGCCCATTGCGGTGAAGATAAAGGCCTAATCCAGTTTGAGGTGGTATTGCTTATGTCTCGATTACCAGGGAGCGAATAGGCTTGACCTAGCTTTTGATCTCTTGTTTCTTGCCCCTAACTCGCCACCGGGTCGTCCCTTTATATACACAGATCGACGCCCGGTGGCTCATAATCAATGTGTCCGGCTCGGTGACTAAATATACATGCCTTATAATACAAGTTACACCTATACAGCGGTTTAAAGTTATTGGGCCTTAAGCTATTTTCGAGCTTCGGGCCCTTAATGAGTCTACATGATAAACTGCCATCTTCAGCAACCCATGGCTTTGTCTTGATAAACCGCCCTGGGCTTAACCCAGCCCCTCCTGGGCGGGTTAACTCAATATCTATATCCCCAACACCGTGTGTCCCCACTTCGAGGAATCAGAGGTTCGGTGTTAAAGGAATGTTACCACCCGGGTTCATAGGCCCCTACAAAATCCTCGAACGCAGAGGAGAAGTTGCATACAAGCTGGAATTGCCGGAAGGATTGTCTGGTGTTCACGATGTCGTTCATGTTTCCCAGCTGAAGAAATGCCATGCTGAGATGGCCGATATTCCTTTGAGAGACACAGTGCCCCTAGAGGCCATACAGCTTGATAGTGATCTGACTTATGAGGAGCAAACCTGTCAGAATTCTTGAGACTGTGAATAGAGTTACCCGCAGCAAGATCATGAAGTTCTGCAAGGTCCTGTGGAGCCACCACTCCGAGGAGGAAGCCACCTCGGAGCAAGAAGAAGATCTCCGTCGAGACCACCCGCACCTATTTGCTAGCCAACCTGAATCTCGAGGGCGAGATTCATCTTAAGGTAGGTAGGTTTGTAACATCCCAAATTTCCAATTTGGAACGTTCTACAATTATTAGCTAAGCATGTATGCATTTTGTTTGAATTAAGTGGCATTTGGAAATTTCACACGCATTTGAGTTTCGTTTGGATTCAACTTGGCATTTGAAAATTCATTTCAAATATCCCTGACAAATACTTTGTTCAAAAGTATGAGAGGAGCTAAAATGACACTCCAAAAATGTCAGTAGAAAATAAGGCCAAAAGTTTGAATTCAAATTGGATTTATTTGGATTTTTCCAAAAACATGTTTTGTAAAGTTTTTATTTCGCCTCTGAAAAATAGTTCATCTTTTAGAGATTTTTCTGATTATATATATATATATATATATATATATATATATATATCCTATATAAAAGTATTTTATTTTCTATTTATATTTTATTTTCTTCTCGGTCTAATTAAAAAACCAAGGCGCCCGGCCAGAACCAGCCCGACCCAGCCAGTATTGTGAGTCATGACCCACCAGGCGCCCGAGCCGACCTGCCTAAGCGCCCGTGCCGAGCTGCTCCCGACCGGTCGCCTGATCGTTCTCTCCCCCTCTTCCCTCACTGACCAGTGGGGCCCGCCCTCATCTATTTCCCCTTGCCAATGCTATGCCGCTCTGTAGCGCGCCCGAGCAGCATCGCGGTTCCGACCTTCCTGGGACGTGATCCCGAGTCGCCCCTCCTCCAAGACGTTTCCCCATATAAAGCTCTACCTCTACTCCCTCGCACCCCCTAAAACCCTACCCCAACTCCCACGCCGATCACATCTCGCCTCCGCCGCCATCGTTCACCGCCGCGCCCACCTCCGGTGAGTCATCACCCTACCTCAAAGCTCATCCAATCGAACCCCCTCGAGCTCCCGCACCTTGCTGACATCGTTTCGTCGCCCAGGAACAAGTCGCGCCGTCGACCACCGGAGCTGCAGAGCACTGAGCTCCGCAACTCATCGCCCCGACCGTCTCCGTCGTCCTCGACCACCACCCAGACCACCCCCGACTCCGCCTCGTCGAGCCGTACCCGCCTGACGTCTCCGCCGCTGCCCGGGACCACCAGAGCACCCCGCCGCCCGACGCGCGAGCCGCCGCCGTCGACTCTGTCTGTTGCCACGATTGCTTTAAGCCCACACCTCCCCTTGGCGTCCGATCTGCAACCTAGGGTCTAGATTAGATCCGAAGGGGTATGGTTTTATTTTATATAGATCGGTTTTAGTTTAGGTTTATTTAGGTTTAGACTGGTTTATTTATTTTCGCGGTTTAGTTAGACCGGCCCGATCGATTTTTATCTGTTTAGCTCATACGCGTCTAGACTATATTACGCCTAACGCCCTAGATAGTTTCAGATCGCCCACCCCGAGGCCCATTAGCACCCATCTGTTATTATTTTATTTTAGTATTTCCGTTTCTGTTTTAAAATAGAAAAGTTTCAGTTTTGTAAATTCTATATCTCTTAGGTTATTTAGAGTTTTTGATTGATTCTTTTTGTTCTGGTCTGTGAATTTCCTAAAGTTTCTATATAAAATAGTTTTGGCCATGTTTTAGTTTTTTTTTAATGTTTTATATGAGTTTTAGTCAGATTAGTATTTTTCTATAAAATGAGCTAGGATTAATTTTTTTAGTGATTCTTTTTGCCACTACTTTGTTTTGACCTTGCCTAGAAGTAGGATTAATTTGGGTATTTATAGATTTTATTAAAATTAGTTTTACGAAAACAACTTTGTTTTAGTTTATTTCACTGTGTTGTTGTTTTATGTTGTTTTAATTACTTTAAAATTTATTTCCACCTCTGTTGTAGTTTATTTCAGATTTGTTTACGTAGTTTTAGAAGGTGAACTTTTATTTACGAGAAAAATAAAATGTTTTTTTCTTACTAGTTTTGTTTTAATTTTAAAAATAGTTTTAAAATAGCTTTTAGTGCATTTCTTTTTGCATTAAATTTGTTTGCTGTTTTCTTTTCCGTTATTTAATAAAAACCTTGTTTTAATTCTTTCAAAGAAAGTTTTAGTGGTAGAAAATTATTTATGTAGTTGGTTTCACTTATAGTAAAAGTTGGCATTGTTTTTATGACTTTCTTTGTTTTTCTCCTTGGATTTCTTTGTGTGTATGATTGTGTATTATTAAATTTTACTTGTTGTTGTAGTAGAAATTGTATGATGGTATACTTATGTGTGCTATGTTTGACTTGATAGAATTTTCGGAGTGCAGGGCTTGTGTCTATGAAGCGTTAGAGTTTCAGCATCGTCAACAAGGCAAGTTCACTTTGATCATGTATTTCCAGTACCCATGTTTTATTGCATTAGTAGTTTCTTTCCACCATGAATAGTAGGATATTGAGCATTGAACTTGAGGTAGTATCATGAGGTAGGAGAAACACAAGACCCTGTTACCGTTGCCCGGGAAGGGACGTTACTTCATATTTGCTACGCTTTAGTAGACGGGGTCTGGTTGTGAGATTCAGAAGTGTTGTGAGGATAAGTAATTCAAGACCTGCATGATGATCAAGACTTCAAGATTTCAAGGACTCAATATACCTCTAGGTGGATTGGAAAGCATCTGGCAGCCTGATATCGATCATGGTTATGCTCGGGAATCCTGGTATCTACCTGTGATCATCCCGATGGAATGCCACCCAGGCTCAAAGAGATGGATGGATACCTCAAGGCCGGAAAGCTTACGTGAGCAACCGCAAGACATTATGGGCTCTGGCTTGGTTGACCTTAGTCGAGACTCTGCTTGGTCAGATTGCTACTAGATGTAGACGAACGGTAGGATTGGATGAGCACTGACTTTCGGCCGGAGGACCGCTTTGGAAGACCATGCTTCGATCGTCCCGTTCTCAAACACTAGGCAGTGCAAAGACATAACAGGAGGGATCGAATCTTGCGGTAAAGTGTACGAGACTCTGCAAAGTAACAATCTAATCGATTAGCCGTGTCCCCAGTTACGGACAATTTGAGCACCGGAGATGATACTATCAGCCAGCCTCAACACAATTAATTATAATTGAGTGGGTTTATTAATAATTTTTGGGATATGAGAATTAGTTGGCGGAACCTTCTCATTAACAACAAATATTTTGTAGTAATTTACAAGCAAGTCCTTTTGTGGTAGGGAAAAATTTGCTTTTTGCAAAAACTTAAACTTAGAGCCCCACAGCCAAAACTGCATATAGTGATAGCGTTTTATTATTGTTTTTCCTCTCTGTGACTTGCCGGCATATTCAAAATGCTAACCTAAACGGCTGCAATGTTTTATGTTGCATAGGTTTATTTCGACCAGGAGTGAGGCTACGCTCTACGCTCGGTGATTGCCCTATGGAGTCGGATGTACTCGCTGTCGTCTACGTCTTCTGCAGTAGTTTATCTGATGAGTTGGCCTTCGGTCGAATTTATTCTATTGTAATAAAGACTCTATATGAGATTTGATGTAATAAAGCATGTGCGATTGCACTTTGATATATTCATTGATGTACTGTGTGTGCCAGTATGATCTTGGGATGGTACAGATACACAGAGACTTGACCGATTTTGGGTCGGGTCGCTACATCCCTGGACCCTATGTCCGACCCTAGGTTCGGGGGACGCGGAGTCCCATCCAAAGGAAGGGTGTCCAACTCAAGGGGTTCAAAGATCCGAACATAGCTAGTCTTTAATTTAGGGGAAGAAGTGTTTTCGGCTCGTGCCGCGACGACCGCTACCAGGTGAGTGATCGGCGGGAGATTGATCTCCCTCTGGTCAGATTTAAGCCCGATCCGATCATAGTCTGTTGAAAGCCCCAGGGCGGCGATGCGATCTAGCAGCTCGTTTTAGGACGAGATGTCCGCTGGATCCATATTTTCGGAGTATTCGAGACCGATGCGGGGGTGGTGTTTGGCGATCACGGGGGACGCTATCGGCTTGATGGCCGTGCAGGCACCCACGGTGAAACCGCCGAGCCGGAGGACCTTTCCTAAAGTTAGGCTCCTTTTAGAAGTGATAACATTGTTGATGACAAGGCGAGCCATAGATCGCTTTTCGTGACTACACAACGGAGCTCTCAAGGAAAGCACCAATGTCGGTGTCAAAACCGGCAGATCTCGGGTAGGGGGCCCAAGCTGTGAGTCTAAGGATCAATGGTAAGGAGGGACAATGGGGACATGATGTTTACCCAGGTTCAGGCCCTCTTTAAGGAGGTAAAACCCTACATCCTACTTGATTGTATTCGGTGAGTATAGGGGTTACAAGAGTTGATCTACCTCGTAATGGCCAAACCCTAGTTGTCTAGCCTATGATTGTTCGGATAGCCTCTATGGACTAAACCCTCGGGTTTATATACACACCGGAGGGGCCTAGGGTTGTACATAGTCGATTTGCAGAGGAAGGAAATAGTACATCCGGACATCAAACTTGCTGCCCACGCATATAGGAGTCCTACCCAGCCACGGGGGATAGTCTTTTGCTTTATCTTCACGGCCCGTCAGTCCGGCCCATATCAAATAGACTGGACACCCAAGGACCCCTAATCCAGGACTCCCTCAAATGGTCTTATAATCTCTTAGTTTACTATGCTCGCTAGAAATCGGGCATTGTGGGCCCCCGGATTGTCTTGCGTGCATGTCCCCTCTTATCAATCGAACATCTCCCTTTTCTCCTGCATTGGTCCAATCTGTACGTGCGTGTGTCATGTGTTCACTTCGGCACTCAGCTAGTCACCGCAGTTTCTCTTGCCTGGCCCATACGTCCATGTGCATGTCCTCTTCTCGGTTCATGCATATCTTTTCATAACCCTGTAGATCGGGAAGGGGAAAAGTGTTCGTTGCATTGGTTGTGTCCGTCGGTTGGTGCTCCTGCTTTGCACGGTGTTACATACTACCGTTCAGCCTTGAGCTGTAATGCTCCACGATCTACCTACCTACAACATACGCTGCACAGGGAGACCGCCTGCACACCACGATGGCCACAAGTATGCAATGGATAGTGAAATATGGCATTTCTATGAAGTTATGAGTGAAAAGGAGCATCTGCGTGCCCGGGAAGAATGTCCAACTGGATAAAATTCTTTCACTTGACGTATGTTTGGGGCTCACATATTCTATATAGAAAAGAAATAGAAGTTGAGTACCAAGGCAGTTTTTGGACTCCGGATTAAATTAATTAAGTTTGATTAACTAACTTAGTTCTTAATCAATGTCTGTGTTACACTCCTCGTCTCTGCAAGCAATCACGTCTAATCATTTTATATTGGTAGGCTGCATGATTCTTAGCTATAATATCTGTACGTACCCAATTATGTAAATCAACACTTAGTGTGACGCTTCAAATAAATCCTGACACTAGATATATATTTGCCCCCCCCCCCCAACTCATGCTAAAACATCCTTAAGCTCCATAGGAATAGGATCGATAGAATCAATGTCACCATGCAATCACATTAAACTAAGTCTGTTTGATTTATACCATCTGCCTACCAGATGCTAAGTCTGTTTGATTTATAACGTCTGCCCACCAAATATACTTCACCGCTACGCTGAAGACCATCTCCATCACCTATGATACTTAAATACATGCATCAAACTATATAAGACACCCAATTCCATTGCATAAGGCAAGCATGGCACACATTGCACACTAGTGCTAGCAAGCGATCCATCAAACATACCATGGCCATATTAAAAGCTTTGGTCCTTGGCATCCTCGGATGCCTCTGCTTCTATAGTTCGGTCCTAGCAGTGCGCGAGCTCAATGATGACTTGTTGATGGTGGCAAGGCACGAGATCTGGATGGTGCAGTACAACCATGTGTACAAGGATGTTGTTGAGAAGGCACGTTGATTTGATTTGTTCAAGGCCAATGTCGGGTTCATCGAGTCATTTAACACCGATAAACGGAAGTTCTATTTGGGTGTCAATCAGTTCACTGACCTCACAACGAGGAGTTCAAGGCGACAAAGGCTAACAAGGGGTATAAACCAAGGTTCGAGAGGGTTCCTACCGGATTCAGGTATGAGAATGTAAGTCTTGATGCACTTCCGACAACCATAGACTAGAGAACCAAAGGTGCAGTCACCGCCATCAAGGATCAGGGCCAGTGTGGTAAGTATATTCAGGATAACAATGTACAGCACATACATTTCATTTTCTAGAATGTCATCTTATAGTATCTACCAAAACATACCATGTGTAGGTTTTTGTTGGGTGTTTTCCGTTGTCGCTGCTATGGAGGGCATCGTTAAGCTCAAAACTGGCAAGCTTGTCTCACTGTCGGAGCAAGAGTTGGTGGATTGTGATGTCCACGGTGAAGACCAATGTTGCGAAGGAGGGCTCATGGATGATGCATCTAAGTTCATAATCAAGAATGACGGTCTCACCACTCTTGATAACCCACAAGTATAGGGATCGCAACAGTTTTCGAGGGTAAAGTATTTAACCCAAATTTATAGATTCAACACAAGGGAAGCCAAAGAATATTTGAAGGTATTAGCAGCTGAGTTGTCAATTCAACCACACCTGGAGATTAATTATTTGCAGCAAAGTGATCAGTAGCAAAGTAGTTTGATAGTTTTGATAGTAGTGACAGCAGCAACGGTAACAGTAACAATGATAGCAGTAATTTGTAGCAAGTGTAACAGTGATGATAGCAATAGTAACGCAGCAAGATAAATATAAGATAAAATCATAGGCATTGGATCGGTGACTTGTTGGATGATATTCATCATGTGACAGTTATAACCTAGGGTGATACGGCACTAGCTCCAGTTCATCGATATAATGTAGACATGTATTCCGTAAATAGTCATACGTGCTTTATTAAAAGAACTTGCATGACATCTTTTGTCCTACCCTCCCATGGCAGCGGGGTCCATATTGGAAACTAAGGGATATTAAGGCCTCCTTTTAATAGAGAACCGGAACAAAGCATTAACACATAGTGAATACATGAACTCCTCAAACTACGGTCGTCACTGAGAGTGGGCCCGGTTGTTGTCACTCCGGGGTTGTCGGATCATAACCGTAATAGGTGACTATAACTTGCAAGATTGGATCTAAAACATGGATATAATGATGAATTCATAAACGGTTCAGATATGAGTTCATGGCACCCGGGCCCAAAGTGACAAGCATTAAGCATAGCAAAGTCATAGCAACACCAATCTAAGAATATAGTGGATACTAGGGATCAGGCCCTAACGAAACTAACTCGATTACATGATGAATCTCATCCAACTCCTCACCGACCAGCGAGCCTACGAAGGAATTACTCACTCCCGGTGGGAAGCATCATGGAATTGGCGATGGAGATTGGTTGGTGATGACGAAGAACGAAGACCCCCCTCTCCGGAGCCCCAAACGGACTCCGGATCTGCCCTCCCGAGGAAGAACAGGGCTTGGCGGCGGCTCCGTCTCATGGATCATGATAATTCTTTTTCCCTGATTTTCTTCTGGGAATATGTGATTTTATAGTATCAGGGGGGTCGTCAGCGGGGCCACCGGGTGGGTACAACCCACCTGGGCGTGCTAGGAGAGGTGGGCGCGCTCTGGTGGGTTGTACCCACCCAGGGGCCCCTCTCTGGTGGGTCTTGGCTCCAGAAATTCTTATTATCAGTATAAAAAATCCTCGCAAAGTTTCGTTCTATTCTGAGAACTTTCATTTCTGCACAAAAACAACACCATGGTAGTTCTGTTGAAAACAGTGTCAGTTCGGGGTTAGTTTCATTCAAATCATGCAAATTAGAGTCCAAAGCAAGAGGAAAAGCGTGAGAAAAAGTAGATACATTGGAGACGTATCAACTCCCCCAAGCTTAAACCTTTGCTTGTCCTCAAGCAATTCAGTTGATAAACTGAAAGTGAGAAAGAAAAACTTTTACGGACTCTTTTGCTCTTGTTTGCATAAATAAGCTTAAACAGCACCCAGGTTTTCAGCCAACATTATAACTAACCATGTCGGCAATAACACTTAAAAATTATAATGATTCATATCAATGACATAATCAGCTAGCGAGCAATAATAAAATATCTCAAACGGCAACACGTTGTCAAAACAATCATGATATAATATGACAAAAATGGTATCTCGCTAGCCCTTTCTGAGACCACAAAACATAAATGTAGAGCACCTCCAAAGTTCAAGCAGCGACTAAACATTGTAATTCATGGTAGAAAAGATCCAGTCATGATGCACCCAACATTAGCTACACACAATGCATAAATCATGACAATTGTGCTCTACTCTGTTTCTGGCGCTTGTTTTTAGAAGGTGGTGACACAACATAAAAGTAAATAGATAGTCCCTTCGCAGAGGGAAACAGTGATTTGCAGAGGTGCCAGAGCTCAATTTTCAAAACGGAGATAAATAATATTTTGAGACATGCACCCTTCTTATTCACTTCACGACCATCAGTTATCAACATCTTCCATGCTAAGCACGCTAGTGGCGGTTCCCAAGCGATAAAAGTAAAGGTTTTGACTCTGTTGGGAGTTTTTGTTTTATTATTTAAGAGATGAACTCTTTTTCATTTTTGCAGTTTGGGACTAGGCATCCCTATTACCGCACATTTTCTCGTGTGATGGCGAGTGAATAAACACTCGACCTGAGAATAACCCGCTTAGCACGGAAGATATCGACCACCTCCTGTCGTTCCATGAATGATCCAAGCACACAAAAAGGATAATTTTCAGAAGTTTTTAGAGGTGGCACATGCAAATTTACTTAGGACGGCAGGGTAATACCGTATATAGGTAGGTATGGTGGACTCATCTGGAATAACTTTGGGTTCAAGGTTTTTGATGTACAAACAGAATTCCCACTTAGTACAGGCGAAGGCTAGCAATTTAGATTGATAAGCGGCCAGCTAGAGAGCAACAACGATCATAACCATGCATTATGCATAAGTAACATTGGACACTAGCATGAGTAGGATATGAACACCATGAACATAAATAATATAGAGGCTATGTTGGTTTTGATTCAACTACATGCATGAACATGTACCAAGTCAAGCCACTCGAACATTCAGAGGAGGATACCATATCATCATACTACATCACAATAATTTTAATGCTATGTTGATATCAAAGATAAATCATTATTAACTCTCAGCTACTTATGCATGGCATGAGAAACTATAATCTCCAATTGTCATTGCAAACATATTTAATCATAATGGGCTGAAGCCTAGATACTAGGTTAAACATATTTACACAAACAGAACAAGTCGAGTTCATACCAGTTTCTCTCTGCCACAGCCAGTTCATCGAATATCGTCATTATTGCCTTTCACTTGCACGACCGAATGATATGAAAATAATAATAGTGCAAGAGTGCCGTGGACTAAGCTGGAATCTGCAAACATTTTATTCAACAGGAGAAGACAAGGTAAAATGGGCTCTTTATTAGTTCAACAATTATTCATATGAGATCCACTCAACATTTTCATCGCGGTCTTCTCCTCGGTAAGGCTCAAATAAAAAGAAAGGAAATTCGGAGAAACACACCAAAATATTTTTGGAGTTTTTGGCTTTCCTCAACAAGCAAAATAAAAAGAAAAAACGAGAAAAACTATTTACACAGGAAAGCTCCCAACAAGGAAAAGAAGAACAAGGAAATCTTTTTGGATTTTCTTTTTAATACTACTACTAAGCATGCATAGAAAGTAAATTACTACAACTATTTTTTTTTGTTTTTCTAAAGTTTTTCAAACACACAAGAAGAAATCAAGAAAATAAATCTAAGCATGGATGATACAATAAAAAAGTGTGGACACCGACAAATGGAATAAGTGAACATGAATGTAAAGTCGTTGGAAACACGTACTCCCCCGAGCTTAGGCTTTTGGCCTAAGTTGGTAGTCGATTAGTAGCCTAGAGGGTAGTAGTCGGCGTGGTAGCTCACGGAGGCTCTTGGTGCGGATGCCTCGGCCTGCCGGGCTGCCACCACTGCTGCGTTGTGAGCTCGGGCCTCGCTCTCAAGAACAAAATGTCTCCCCTTGTTGTGACAATCAAAGAGAGTAGGCGCAGGCAAATATGTGTCCACAACATGTGATTGGTTAAACAACAAATTATAATTGAAGTTATCAACCCTTCCCTTGAGAATCTTATGCTCTTTTAAGACATCAAAATCTAAATATCGAGTGGGTAGGATAGGATCAAAGGGCAAAGGTGAAACACCCAGCCCTCGTGCTAGATGTGTGGCATAAATTCCACCATAGAACCAGCCACTGTTAGCGTTATGCTGAAGTCTACGCGCAACAATCGCTCCAAGGTTAAAATTCCTTTCACCAGAGAGAGCGGTGTGAATGAGACTCAAGTCTAGCGAGCAAAGTATGCTACACTCTTGCTTGCCTACTATGCATTTCCCATTAAATAATGCATAGTACTGAATTGCGGGAAAGTGAATGCTCTTTATTCTTCCTTGTCTCACTCCTCTATTTTCACCGTAACAAAGGCTAGTCAAGAAAGACTCATACTCAGCCTTTGGTGGCTCATCAAGCGAACCCCAAAATGGAAGTTTGCAATGGTAAGAAAAAATTCTCCAGTGGAATAGTAAATGGTTCATCATAAAGCATAAAAGACACCCTAGACTCACGTTGAAAATATTTAAATCCTTTGGCAAATGATTCAGTGAGGAGTTGGTGTTGTTCACACTTATCTGAAAGGTAGGGACCGAGACCGGCATTGTGAACATATTGCTCAAGTTCCTCCTTGATGCCCACTCGCACCATATAGTCATCGCAAGGCCATAAGCATGTTTTGGTGGCGGCATCACGCGTGGAACTTTCACTTGATTCAACGTATGACCGACGAGCAAAACTGTCACTAGAAGATCCCCCCGAGGATCATCTCCTCGAAGAACTCCTTCCAAATAGGTTTATCATGTCCGCATACAATTTTCTGAAAATATTTTTTTTTTGGGTGGCAAACATTTGTCAACAAAACTTTATAAGATTGATAGCAACTACTCATAGGGATACATAGAGGCCATAGCAAGCATTCAAACTACTTAGAACACTAAGAATTCAACATGCAAACACATCTACAAAAGTACCAAGAGTAGTTAATTATTCAAAGTACAAACCACTAAAACAAAAACTAATTGGACAAATGGTGGAGTCACGTACCAAGCAACAATCCCCCGAAACAGTTTTGGAAATGGAGCTTCGAGCAAAGACATCGAAATCCGCAAGTTAAAGCTCAAGAACATAGGAGAGAGAGTAATGGGGATTTTTTTCTGGAGGTGAGTGATGATGTGGGCTAAAGAGATAAGTGAGGGGCCCACTGGGGACCACAACCCACCAGGGCACGCCTGGGGGTCCTGACGCACCCGGGTGGGTTGTGCCCACCTGGTGCACCTCCCTCTGGTATTATTTGCACCAAAAAATCATAAATTTTCAGAAAAAATCATATAAAATTTTCAGGGCATTCTGTGAACTTTTATTTTTAGGTCATTTTTTATTGCACGTGAAATTCAGAGAACGGACAAAACATGGCATTTTATTTTATTTAACTAATAAAAACAAAAAACAAAAAGGTAGGGACAGAAGGTAGTGCTTACTAAATTCATCAACTTCATACCGTTCAAAAATGATTCATTATTAAGGTTGATGAAGTCTTATTAACAACCACTTTCGATTAGCATGAAACCGAATAACTTTCATAAATCACTAAGTTACCTCAATGGGGATATGCATTTCCCCAACAATAAGCATTTCATATTTCTTTTTGACAGTAGGTAGATGTATTTGAAAACTTCCAATAGTGATTGTCGGAGATTTTTCCATAACATTAATACCATTCACTTGGAATTGTTTCTTCGGAAAGTGCATCGTATGCTCATTACCATTGATATGAAAAGTGACCTTGCTTTATTTCAATCAATAACAGCCCCTGCAGTATTCAAGAAGGGTCTACCAAGGATAATCGACATGTTGTCGTCCTCGGGCATCTCAAGTATAACAAAGTCAGTCAAAATAGTAACGTTAGCAACAACAACGGGCACATCCTCACAGATACCGATAGGTATGGTAGTTGATTTGTCATCCATTTGCAAAGATATTTTAGTTGGTGTGAGTTTATTCAAGTCAAGTCTTTTATATAAATACAAAGGCATAACACAAACACCAGCTCCTAAATCACACAAAGCAGTTTTCACATAATTCTTTTTGACTGAGCAAGGTATAGTTGGTATTCCCGGATCTCCAAGTTTTTTAGGTACTCCATCTTTGAAAGTATAATTAGCAAGCATAGTGGAGATTTTAGATTCCGGTATTTTTCTCTTATTAGTAATGATGTCTTTCATATACTTTGCATAAGGAGGCATTTTCAAGATATCAGTCAAGCGTGTACGCAAAAAGACTGGCCTCAGCATTTCAGCAAAGCGTTCAAATTCTTCATCATCTTTCTTTTTAGTTGACTTGGGTGGAAAAGGCATAGGTTTTTGAACCCACGATTCTCTTTCTTTACCGTGTTTTCTAGCAACAAAATCTCTTTTATCATACCTTTTATTTTTGGGTTGTGGGTTATCAAGATCAACAAGTGGTTCTATCTCAACATCATTATCTGGTTCTTTATCATTGTTTTGTTGAGAGTCTTCACGAACCTCATCATTATCTTTTTCATTATCACTAGGTGAGTGTTCATTACCACGCTGAGTTTCAGCATCAGAGATAGAAGTTTCATTTTCATTATCAGGAGGTTTTTATATTTTAGGCTCTGTTGGAAAAGGCATTGCCTAGGAGGCGCTTAGGCACGCCTAGGCGCTAGGTGTTGGAGAACGTAGCAGAAATTCAAAATTTTCTACGCATCACCAAGATCAATCTATGGAGAATCTAGCAACGAGGGAAGGAGAGTGCATCTACATACCCTTGTAGATTGCTAAGCGGAAGCGTTCAAGAGAACGGGGTTGAAGGAGTCGTACTCGTCGTGATCCAAATCACCGGAGATCCTAGTGCGAGCAGACGGCACCTCCGCGTTCAACACACGTACAGCTCGGTGGCGTCTCCCATGCCTTGATCCAGCAAGGAGAGAGGGAGAGGTTGAGGAAGACTCCATCCAGCAGCAGCACAACGGCATGGTGGTGATGGAGGCGTGGCAATCCCGAGGCTTCGCCAAGCACCAAGGGAGAGGAGGAGGAGGAGGAGGCTGCGCTTGGAGAGGGAGAGGCTCTCGTGTGTTATGGGCAGCCCCTGGGCCTCATATATATAGGGAAGGGAGGGCTGCGCCTCTAGGGTTTCCACCCCTAGGGGGCGGCCAGCCCTAGATGGGATCAAGGAGGCGGCCAAGAGGGAGGGAGAGGAGGCGCCCACTAGATGGGCCTTAGGGCCCATCTGGACTAGGGTTGCCCTCCCACCCATCCTTGCGCCTTGGGCCCCTAGTGGGGCGCACCAGCCCCTTGGGGCTGGTTCCTCCCACACTTGGCCCACGCAACCTTCGGGGCAGGTGGCCCCACTTGGTGGACCCAGGACCCTCCGGTGGTCCCAGACATTACCGATAAACCCGAAACTTTTCCGGTGACCAAAACAGGACTTCCCATATATAAATCTTTACCTCCGGACCATTCCGAACTCCTCGTGACGTCCGGGATCTCATCCGGACTCGAACAACATTCGGTAACCACATACAAACTTCCTTTATAACCCTAGCGTCATCGAACCTTAAGTGTGTAGACCCTACGGGTTCGGAGACATCTGAGACATGACCGAGGCGTTCTTGGTCAATAACCAACAGCGGATCTGGATACCCATGTTGGCTCCCACATGTTCCACGATGATCTCATCGGATGAACCACGATGTCAAGGACTCAATCGATCCGTATACAATTCCCTTTGTCTAGCGGTATTGTACTTGCCCGAGATTCGATCGTCGGTATCCCGATACCTTGTTCAATCTCGTTACCGGCAAGTCTCTTTACTCGTTCCGTAACACATCATCCCGTGATCAACCCCTTGGTCACATTGTGCACATTATGATGATGTCCTACCGAGTGGGCCAGAGATACCTCTCCGTCTACGGAGTGACAAATCCGATCTCGATCCGTGTCAACCCAATGGTCACTTTCGGAGATACTGTAGTGCACCTTTATAGTCACCCGATTCGTTGTGACGTTTGATACACCCAAAGCACTCCTACGGTATCCGGAATTGCACGATCTCATGGTCTAAGGAAGAGATACTTGACATTGGAAAAGCTCTAGCAAAACGAACTACACGATCTTGTGCTATGCTTAGGATTGGGTCTTGTCCATCACATCATTCTCCTAATGATGTGATCCGTTATCAATGACATCCAATGTCCATGGTCGGAAACCGTAACCATCTATTGATCAACGAGCTAGTCAACTAGAGGCTTACTAGGGACATGGTGTTGTCTATGTATCCACACATGTATTGCTGTTTCCGGTCAACACAATTATAGCATGAATAATAAGCGATTATCATGAACAAGGAAATATAATAATAACTAATTTATTATTGCCTCTAGGGCATATTTCCAACAGTCTCCCACTTGCACTAGAGTCAATAATCTAGTTCACATCGCCATGTGATTAACATCGATAGGTCACATCGCCATGTGACCAACATCCAAAGAGTTTACTAGTGTCTTAAACTAGTTCACATCACCATGTGATTAAGTCTCAATGAGTTACGGGGTTTGATCATGTTTTGCTTGTGAGAGAGGTTTTAGTCAGCGGTGCGAACCTTTCAGATCCGTGTGTACTTCGCAATTCTCTATGTCATATTGTAAATGCTGCTTTCACGCTCCACTTGGAGCTATTTCAAATGGTTGCTCCACTATCGATCCGGTTTGCTTCTCGAGTCACTCGGATAGGTGTTAAAGCTTGCATCGGCGTAACCCTTTACGCCGAACTCATTATCACCTCCATAATCGAGAAACATGTCCTTATTTACTCCAAGGACAATTTTGACCGCTGTCCAATGATCCCCATTCTGGATCATTCTTGTACCCTTGGTGACTCATGGCATGGCACACTTCGGCGGTACACAGCATAGCATACTATAGAGCCTACGTCTAAAGCATAGGGGCGACCTTCGTCCTTTCTCTCTTTTCTGCCGTGGTCGAGCTTTAACTCTTAACTTCATACCTTACATCTCGGCAAGAACTCCTTCTTTGGTGATCCATCTTGAACACTTTCAAGATCATGTCAAATATATGCTCATTTGAAAGTACCATTAAGCATTTTGATCTATCACTATAGATCTTGATGCTCAATGTTCAAGTAGCTTAATACAGGTTTTCACTTGAAAAACACTTTTCAAATAACCCTATATGCTTTCCAGAAATTCTATATCATTTCTGATCAACAATATGTCAACAACATATACTCATCAAAAAATTCTATAGTGCTCCCACTCACTTCTTTGGAAATACAAGTTTCTCATGAACTTTGTGTAAACCCAAAATCTTTGATCATCTCATCAAAGCGCACATTCCAACTCCGAGATGCTTACTCCAGTCCTTAGAAAGGATCGCTGGAGCCAGCATACCTTTTAGCATCCTTAGGATCGACAAAACTTTCTGATTGTATCACATACAACCTTTCCTTACGAAAATTGGTAAGGAAATTCGTTTTGACATCCATCGCAGATTTCATAAATGCAGCTAATGCTAACATGATTCCGACGGACTTAAGCATTGCTACGGATGAGAAAATCTCATCGTAGTCAACTCCTTGAACTTGTGAAAACTTTTGCCACAAGTCGAGCTTCATAGACGGTGACATTACCGTCCACGTCCGTCTTCTTCTTAAAGATCCATTTATTTCAATGGCTTGCCGATCATCGGCAAGTCCACCAAAGTCCATGCTTTGTTACGATATATGGATACTATCTCGGATTTCATGGCTTCTAACCATTTGTCGAATTTGGGCCCACCATCGCTTCTCCATAGCTCGAGGTTCATTGTTGTCTAGCAACATGACCTTCAAGACAGGATTGTGTACCACTCAAGTAGTACGCATCCTTGTCTCCCTCACGAGGTACGTTAGTGACTTGATCGAAACTTCATGATCACTATCATAAGCTTCTACTTCAATTGGTGTAGGTGCCACGGAACAACTTCACGTGCCTGCTACACACTAGTTGAAGTGACGGTTCAATAACCTCATCAAGTCTCCACCATCCTCCCACTCAACTTTTCGAGACAAACTTTTCCTCGAGAAAGGACCCGATTCAAGAAACAATCCCTATTGCTTTCGGATCTGAATTAGGAGGTATACCCAACTGTTTTGGGTGTCCTATGAAGATGTATTTTATCCGCTTTGGGTTCGAGCTTATCAACCTGAAACTTTTTCACACAAGCATCGTAGCCCCAAACTTTTAAGAAATGACAGCTTAGGTTTCTCTAAACCATAGTTCATACGGTGTCATCTCAACGGAATTACGTGGTACCCTATTAAAGTGAGTGCGGTTGTCTCTAATGCCTAACCCATGAACAATAGTGGTAATTCGATAAGAGACATCATGGTATGCATCATATCCAATAGGATGCAGTTATGATGTTCGGACACACCATCACACTATGGTGTTCCAGGCTGTATTAGTTGTGAAACAATTTCCACAATGTCTTAATTTGTGCCAAACTCGTAATTCAGATATTTATCTCTATGATCATATCATAGATATTTTATCCTCTTGTCACGACGATCTTTCAACTTCACCCTGAAATTACTTGAACCTTTCAATAATTCAGACTTGTGTTTCATCTACTCGAATCATCGTGAAGTAAGAACATAACGATATTCTTTGCATGCCTCGGCACTCATTGGACTGCACACATCAAAATGTGTTACTTCAACAAGTTGCTATCTTGTTCCATCTTCTTTGAAACGGAGGCTTTTGGTCATCTTGCCCATGTGGTATGATTTGCATGTCTCAAGTGATTCAAAATCAAGTGAGTCCAAATGGTCCATATGCATGGAGTTTCAACATGCGTATACACCAATAGACATGGTTCGCATGTCTCAAACTTTTCAAAACGTGTGAGTCCAAAGATCCATCAACATGGAGCTTCTTCATGCGTTTACACCAATATGACTTACATGGCAGTGCCACAAGTAAGTGGTACTATCATTACTATCTTATACTTTTGGCATGAAAATGTGTATCACTACGATCGAGATTCAATAAACCATTCTTTTAGGTGCAAGACCATTGAAGGTATTATTCAAATAAATAGAGTAACCATTATTCTCCTTAAATGAATAACCGTATTGCGATAGACATAATCCAATCATGTCTATGCTCAACATAAACACCAAATGCAATTATTTAGGTTTAACACCAATCTCGTTGGTAGAGGGGCGTGCGATGTTTGATCAAATCAAACTTGGAAACACTTCAACACATATCGTCACTCACCTTTAGCTAGTCTCTGTTTATTCCGTAGCTCTTTTATTTGAGTTACCAACACTTAGCAACCGAACGGTATCTAATACCCTGGTGCTACTAGGAGTACTAGTAAAGTACACATTAACATAATGTATATCAAATATACTTCTATCGACCTTGCCTGCCTTCTTATCTACCATGAATCTAGGGTAATTCTGCTCTAGTGGCTGTTCCCTTATTACGAAGCACTTAGTCTCGGGTTTGGGTTCAACCTTGGGTTTCTTCTTTGGAGCAACAACTGATTTGCCGTTTCATGAAGTGCCCTTCTTGCCCTTGCCCTTCTTGAAACTAGTGGTTTCATCAACCAACAACAATTGATGCTCCTACTTGACTTCTACTTTCGCGGTGTCAAACATCGCGAACACTTCAAGGATCATCATATCTATCCCTGATATGTTATAGTTCATCACGAAGCTCTAGTAGCTTGGTGGCAATGTCTTGGGAGAAACATCACTATCTCATCTGGAAGATCAACTCCCACTCGATTTAAGTGATTGTTGCACTCAGACAATCTGAGCACAAGCTCAACGATTGAGCTTTTCTCCCTTAGTTTGCAGGCTAAGAAAATCGTCGGAGGTCTCATACCTCTTGACGTGGGCACGAGCCTGAAATCCCAATTTCAGCCCTCGAAACATCTTATATGTTCGCGATGTTTCAAAACGTCTTTGGTGCCTCAACTCTAAACCGTTTAAGCGAACTATCACGTAGTTATCAAAGCGTGTATGTCGATGTTCGCAACATCCACAAAGCGGCGTTTGGGGTTCAGCACTGTGGCGGTGCATTAAGGACATAAGCTTTCTACTGTCCGCATAATCGCTACTTTTAACTTTCAACTATATTTTCTCTAGGAACATATCTAAATAATGGAACTTAAAGCGCGAGCTTACGACATAATTTGCAAAAGGTCTTTTGACTATGTTCAGGATAATTAAGTTCATCTTATGAACTCCCACTCAGATAGACATCCCTCTGGTCATCTAAGTGATTACATGATCCGAATCAACTAGGCCGTGTCCGATCAACACGTGAGACGGACTAGTCATCATCGGTGAACATCTTCATGTTGATCGTATCTACTATCGACTCATGCTCGACCTTTCGGTCTCCGTGTTCGAGGCCATGTCGCACATGCTAGGCTCGTCAAGTTAACCCCAAGTGTTTTTTTGTGTAAATCTGTCTTACACCGTTGTATGTGAGCGTAAGAATCCATCACACCCGATCATCACGTGGTGCTTAGAAGCGACGAACTGTAGCAGCGGTGCACGATCGGGGAGAACACTTCTTGAAATTTGTGTAAGGGATCATCTTATTTACTACCGTCGTTCTAAGTAAACAAGATGCATAAACATAATAAACATCACATGCAATTATATAGTAGTGACATGATATGGCCAATATCATATAGCTCCATTGATCTCCATCTTGGGGCTCCATGATCATCATCGTCACCGGCATGACACCATGATCTCCATCATCATGATCTCCATCATCGTGTCTTCATGAAGTTGTCTCGCCAACTATTACTTCTACTACTATGGCTACGGTTAGCAATAAAGTAAAGTAATTACATGGCGTTGTTTAGTGACACGCAGGTCATACAATAAATAAAGACAACTCCTATGGCTCCTGCGGTTGTCATACTCATCGACATGCAAGTCGTGAATCCTATTACAAGAACATGATCAATCTCATACATCACATATCATTCATCACATTCTTTTTGGCCATATCACATCACATAGCATACCCCGCAAAAACAAGTTAGGCGTCCTCTAATTGTTGTTGCATGTTTTACGTGGCTGCTATGGGTTTTAGCAAACGTTTCTTACCTACATAAAACCACAGCGTGATATGCCAATTGCTATTTACCCTTCATAAGGACCCTTTTCATCGAATCCATTCCGACTAAAGTGGGAGGCGGCACCCGCTAGCCACCTTATGCACCAAGTGCATGTCGATCGGTGGAACTGTCTCACGAAATGCGTGTAAGGTCGGTCCGGCCGCTTCATCCCACAATACCGTCGAAACAAGATTGGACTAGTAACGGTAAGCATATTGAACATCATCAACGCCCACAACTACTTTGTGTTCTACTCGTGCAAAGAATCTACGCAATAGACCTAGCTCATGATGCCTTTGTTGGAGAAGCGTGGCAGAAATTCAAAATTTTCTCGCATCACCAAGATCAATCTATGGAGAATCTAGCAGCGAGGAAGGAGAGTGCATCTACATACCCTTGTAGATTGCTAAGCGGAAGCGTTCAAGAGAACGGGGTTGAAGGAGTCGTGCTGTCGTGATCCAAATCACCGGAGATCCTAGTGCGAGCAGACGGCACCTCCGCGTTCAACACACGTACAGCTCGGTGGCGTCTCCCATGCCTTGATCCAGCAAGGAGAGAGGGAGAGGTTGAGAAGACTCCATCCAGCAGCAGCACAACGGCATGGTGGTGATGGAGGGCGTGGCAATCCCGCAGGCTTCGCCAAGCACCAAGGGAGAGGAGGAGGAGGAGGAGGCTGCGCTTGGAGAGGAGAGGCTCTCGTGTGTTATGGGCAGCCCCTGGGCCTCATATATATAGGGAAGGGAGGGCTGCGCCCCTCTAGGGTTTGCACCCCTAGGGGCGGCCAGCCCTAGATGGGATCAAGGGAGGCGGCCAAGAGGGAGGGAGAGGGGCGCCCACTAGATGGGCCTTAGGGCCCATCTGGACTAGGGTTGCCCCTCCCACCCATCCTTGTGCCTTGGGCCCCTAGTGGGGGGCGCACCAGCCCCTTGGGGCTGGTTCCTCCCACACTTGGCCCACGCAACCTTATGCAGGGCAGGTGGCCCCACTTGGTGGACCCAGGACCCTCCGGTGGTCCCATGACATTACCGATAAACCCGAAACTTTTGGTGACCAAAACAGGACTTCCCATATATAAATCTTTACCTCCGGACCATTCCGGAACTCCTCGTGACGTCCGGGATCTCATCCGGGCCTCCGAACAACAGTCGGTAACCACATACAAACTTCCTTTATAACCCTAAGCGTCATCGAACCTTAAGTGTGTAGACCCTACGGGTTCGGGAGACATCTGCGACATGACCGAGGCGTTCTTGGTCAATAACCAACAGCGGGATCTGGATACCCATGTTGGCTCCCACATGTTCCACGATGATCTCATCGGATGAACCACGATGTCAAGGACTCAATCGATCCGTATACAATTCCCTTTGTCTAGCGGTATTGTACTTGCCGAGATTCGATCGTCGGTATCCCGATACCTTGTTCAATCTCGTTACGGCAAGTCTCTTTACTCATTCCGTAACACATCATCCGTGATCAACCCCTTGGTCACATTGTGCACATTATGATGATGTCCTACCGAGTGGGCCAGAGATACCTCTCCGTCTACGGAGTGACAAATCCCGATCTCGATCCGTGTCAACCCAATGGTCACTTTCGGAGATACCTGTAGTGCACCTTTATAGTCACCCGATTACGTTGTGACGTTTGATACACCAAAGCACTCCTACGGTATCCGGAATTGCACGATCTCATGGTCTAAGGAAGAGATACTTGACATTGGAAAAGCTCTAGCAAAAGCGAACTACGATCTTGTGCTATGCTTAGGATTGGGTCTTGTCCATCACATCATTCTCCTAATGATGTGATCCCGTTATCAATGACATCCAATGTCCATGGTCAGGAAACCGTAACCATCTATTGATCAACGAGCTAGTCAACTAGAGGCTTACTAGGGACATGGTGTTGTCTATGTATCCACACATGTATTGCTGTTTCTGGTCAACACAATTATAGCATGAATAATAAACGATTATCATGAACAAGGAAATATAATAATAACTAATTTATTATTGCCTCTAGGGCATATTTCCAACACTAGGCAATGGCCAAACGCCTCGGCTAGGGCATAAATGGAGGTCTAGGCAGGGCAAGCAAGGAATTGCCTACCCAAGCAAGAAATCATGCCACATACTACACTGATATGTCAAACGGGTTATATTCCATGTAGACGGTAATTAATTAATTTATATTCCCTAAACTAATATCAACACCCATATAATAATCACAAATACACTACGAGTAAAACTATATTACCGCCTAGGCTGCGCCTAGGGCGCTTAGGCACCGCCTAGGCACTAGGCGAAGGCCAACCGCCTCGCTTACGCCTACCGTTTTTTCCAACCTTAGGTTCACTAGAAGTATGTAAAGTCCTATAATTTTTCTTTTTCTTTTTCTTTCTAGAAGGACTAGGTGCACTAGTGTTATTTCTTTGTGAATCTTGTTCAATTCTTTTTGGGTGTCCCTCGGGATAAAGTGGTTCCTGAGTCATTTTACCTCCTCTAGTTGCAACTCTAACAGCAAAGTCATGCATATTATGATTCATTTCATCAAGCAACTCTCTTTGTGACTTAGCAACTTGTTCTAACTGGGTTTGAACCATAGAAGCATGTTTTCCAACACCTCCAACATCATTTGAGATTCTAAATAACAAGTCACTCAAGCGAGCAATCATATCAGAATTATATTTCAATTGTTTCATAACATTTGCATTGAAGTGATCTTGTTTTCTAATGTGGTTTTCAAACTCATAAAGGCATTGACTAGGATGCATATTGTGAGAATATCATTATCATTGAACTTCATAAGAGAATTTACCTCTACCACCCTAGGCAGTGGTGGTGTATTAAGCCCATGTATTTCTTCAATAGGAGGTAAATTTTTAACATCCTCAGCTTTAATACCTTTTTTCCTTCATAGATTTCTTTGCCTCTTGCATATCTTCAGGATTGAGATATAATATACCCCTCTTCTTCGGAGTGGTTTTAGGCGGTGGTTCAGGAAGAGTCCAATCATCATAATTTTTCAATATATTATTCAATAATTCTTCAGCTTGTCCAATAGTTCGTTCCCTGAAAACACAACCAACACAACTATCCAGGAAGTCCCTAGAAGCATCGGTTAGTCCATTATAGAAGATATCAAGTATTTCATTTTTCTTAAGAGGATGATCAGACAAAGCATTAAGTAACTGGAAAAGCCTCCCCCAAGCTTGCGGGAGACTCTCTTCTTTAATTTGAGCAAAGTTAAATATTTCCTGTAAGGCAGCTTGTTTCTTATGAGCAGGAAAATATTTTTCAGAGAAGTAATAAATCATATCCTGGGGACTACACACACAACCAGGAGCAAGAGTATTGTACCAAGCTTTAGCATCACCATTTAATGAGAAAGGAAATAATTTGAGAATAAAGTAATAGCGAGTTTTCTCATCATGAGTAAAAATGGTGGCTATGTCATTCAACTTAGTAAGATGTGCCACGAACAGTTTCAGTTTCATAACCATGGAAAGGATCAGATTCAACCAGAGTAATTAACTCTGGGTCGATAGAGAATTCATAATCCTTATCATCAATAAAGATAGGTGAAGTAGCAAACTTAGAATCACATTTCATTCTAGCATTCAGAGATTTTTCTTTATACTTCTGTAATAATTTCTCTAGATCATCTCTATCATTACAAGCAAGAATATCTCTAGCTGTTCCTTCACTCATAACATAACCTTCCGATACCTTAGGCAATTCATATCTAGGGAGGCTAGTTCTAGCAGGTGTTTTAGGAGTTTTAGTTTCAAGCTCATCATCAGATTCAGCAAGATCATGTTGTATAACTCTAGCAATTTGTTTATCAAGAAAATCACCAAGTGGCACATCATCATTATCAAGCAAGGTACTAGCATCATCATAAGCATCATTCATAGTAGAACTAGCATCATCAATAACTTGCGACATATCAGAATTAATAGCATGTGGTGGTGTTGCAAGTTTACTCATAACAGAAGGTGAATCTAAAGCAGAACTGGATGGAAGTTTCTTACCTCCCCTCGTACTTGAGGGAAATATCTTAGGCTTAGGATCCTTCAGATTCTTCATAGTGATAATATGATAATAATCCCAAGTGACTCAACAAATATAGCTATGCTCCCCGGCAAGCTGCAAGAAAAAGGTCTTGATAACCCACAAGTATAGGGGATCGCAGCAGTTTTCGAGGGTAAAGTATTTAACCCAAATTTATAGATTCGACACAAGGGAGCCAAAGAATATTTGAAGGTATTAGCAGCTGAGTTGTCAATTCAACCACACCGGAGATTAATTATCGCATCAAAGTGATCGATAGCAATGTAGTTTGATAGTTTTGATAGTAGTGACAATGACAACGGTATATGATATGATGATAGCAGTAATTTGTAGCAAGTGTAATAGTGATGATAGCAATAGTAATGCAACAAGATCAATATAAGATAAAATCATAGGCATTGGATCAGTGACTTGTTGGATGATATTCATCATGTACCAGTTATAACCTAGGGTGATACGACACTAGCTCCAGTTCATCGATATAATGTAGGCGTGTATTCCATAAATAGTCATGCGTGCTTTATTAAAAGAACTTGCATGACATCTTTTGTCCTACCCTCCTGTGGCAGCGGGGTACATATTGGAAACTAAGGGATATTAAGGCCTCCTTTTAATAGAGATCCTGAACAAAGCATTAACACATAGTGAATACATGAACTCCTCAAACTACGGTCATCACCGAGAGTGGGCCCGGTTGTTTTCACTCCGGGGTTGTCGGATCATAACCATAATAGGTGACTGTAACTTGCAAGATCGGATCTAAAACATGGATATAATGATGAATTCATAAACGGTTCAGATATGTGTTCATGGCACCCGGGCACAAAGTGACAAGCATTAAGCATAGCAAAGTCATAGCAACATCAATCTAAGAACATAGTGGATACTAGGGATCAGGCCCTAACAAAACTAACTCGATTACATGATGAATCTCATCCAACTCCTCACCGACTAGCGAGCCTATGAAGGAATTGTTGGGGACGTAGTATTTCAAAAAAATTTCCTACGATCATGCAAGATCTATCTAGGAGAAGCATAGCAACGAGTGGGGAGAGTGTGTCCACGTACCCTCATAGACCGAAAGCGGAAGCGTTTAGTAACATGGTTGATGTAGTCGAACGTCTTAGTGATCCAACCGATCAAGTACCGAACGCACGGCACCTCCGCGATCTGCACACGTTCAGCTCGGTGACGTCCCTCGAACTCTAGATCCAGCTGAGGTCGAGGAAGAGTTTCGTCAGCATGACGGCGTGGTGACAGTGATGATGAAGTTACCGGCAAGGGCTTCGCCTAAGCACTACGACAATATGACCGAGGTGGAAAACTGTGGAGGGGGCACCGCACACGGCTAAAGATCAACTTGTGTGTCTGTGGGGTGGCCCCTCCCCGTATATAAAGGAGGGAGGAGGGAGGGCGGCCACAAGGGCGCGCCCATGGGGGGATTCCTACTCCTAGCGGAGTAGGTTTCCCCCTTTCCTAATCCAAGTAGGAGAAGAAGGAAGGAGAGGAAGAAGAGAAGGAAAGGGGGGCGGTCCCCTTAGCCCTAGTCCAATTTGGTTTGGGATAGGGGGGCGCGCGCCACACCTTGGCCTGCCACCTCTCTTCCACCACTAGGCCCATGAGGCCTAATAACTTCCCGGGGGGGTTCCGGTAACCCGTGTGTCGGTGTCAAAACCGGTGGATCTTGGGTAGGGGGTCCCGAACTATGCGTCTAGGCGGATGGTAACAGGAGACAAGGGACACGATGTTTTTACCCAGGTTCAGGCCCTATTGATGGAGGTAATACCCTACTCCTGCTTGATTAATATTGATGATATGGGTAGTACAAGAGTAGATCTACCACGAGATCAGAGAGGCTAAACCCTAGAAGCTAGCCTATGGTATGATTGTTGTTCGTCCTACGGACTAAAACCCTTCGGTTTATATAGACACCGAATAGGGTTAGGGTTACACAGAGTCGGTTACAATGGTCGGAAATCTACATATCCGTATTGCCAAGCTTGCCTTCCACGCCAAGGAAAGTCCCATCCGGACACGGGACGAAGTCTTCAATCTTGTATCTTCATAGTCTAGGAGTCCGGCCAAAGATGATAGTTCGGCTATCCGGACACCCCCTAGTCCGGGACTCCCTCAGTAGCCCCTGAACCAGGCTTCAATGACGACGAGTCCGGCGCGCATATTGTCTTCGGCATGGCAAGGCGGGTTCCTCCTCCGAATACTTCGTAGAAGATTTTGAACACCAGGATAGTGTACGGCTCTGCAAAACAAGTTCCACATACCACCGTAGAGAGAATAATTTTTGCACAGATCTGCTGACGTATTCCGCGGCGTGACATCACACCACGGCCAGGCCTTTATACGAATCATTTTTTACTGTCCCACCTCAGCATGTTCAGCGAGGCGGTTTCCTTGGCACATCTTATCAAAGCGTAGATCGTGCCCCCTTATTCCGGGATTCTCATCAATACGGACGTGGGTAACCCAACCGCGCCATTGATTGCGGCGCTTGGGAGATAAGCGAGTTTTATCAGTGGTGGGGGCGCGATAGCTTCGTCCGTCCATATAAGGGGATAAGGATCCACCCTTTTCACCTACGCCTTCCTCCTCCCTTGCTCATCCATTTCCGCGCACTCTGAGCTCCAGCGCCCAAGTCCACACATCCTTCCTCAACCATCTCCAGCCATGTCCGGAGCGGGAGGCAGGTGGATGGTCTCCTCCGTCATGGAGGCCCAAGTAAAAAAGCTGCGGAAGTCCGGATACTTGTCCGACGACATCGCACATCGGCTGCCCGACAAAGGGCAGCTCATCCCCACCCCCAGGGCCCATGAGAGGGTGGTGTTTCTCCCCCACTTCCTCCGTGGACTAGGTTTTCCACTTCACCCATTTGTCGGGGGCTCATGTTCTACTACGGCCTAGATTTCCACGATCTGGCCCCGAATTTCATCCTCAACATCTCGGCGTTTATCGTCGTGTGCGAGGCCTTCCTCTGCATCCAGCCCCACTTCGGCTTATGGCCGAAGATCTTTAATGTCAGGCCGAAAGTAGTGGGCGGCCGCCAAGCGGAGTGCGGAGGCGCCATGGTTGGCAAGATGGCCAAAGTCCTATGGCTCGAGGGCTCCTTTGTGGAGACCGTAAAGGGGTGGCAATCAGGGTGGTTCTACATCACCGAGCCGCGCGACTCTCAATGGGCGGCGGCCCCCGAATTCCGATCTGGCTTCCCCACACGGCTCACGTCATGGAAAGAGACGGGCCAGACGTGGGGGGATTCGGATGAGCTATCCGGACTCCAAACCTGCGTCCGAAGCCTGGTGGACAAGAATCTCAGGCTTGTCAACGTAATCCGGTGATGCTCATTCGCGGATTCTCCCATGCCAACAACGGGCCTTCAAATTGTGGGAATTGATCCAGCACAGCACCCAACTCGAGAAGGCTCTTGACACTACGCACAAAGATGCCGGAAGGTGTTGTTCAAGGCGCCGAGGCTCCACATCCGCTACCAAGATCGCGGATTCAGCTCGCAGCGTCAAGCCAGCGAGGTAAGTTATTTTACCCTTTATGGGACTCTTTTTCATAGTTTGACTCTATCGGGATCTAAAACTCCCTAACCTTTGACAGATGGTGGTGAAATCCGGACAGATTAACTGTCTGCCCCTTTGCCTTGAAGACCAGCGGACACCCGATTGGCGGGCTGCTGGTTCCGCACCTCACGTGGTCTTTGGAGAAGAAGGCCAAGAAGGAGGCCACGGGAACTCGAAGAAGCTCCGGCGCCAGGGCTGTCGGACTCATCGCCCGACCACCTGAGGCGGAATCCTCCTCGAGGAAGAGGAGGAGAGAGAAAAGCCTCTCCCGCCGGAAGAAGAGAGGAAAGGAAGGCCGCCCTAACCGGGAGGCCGGAGGAATCAAGAAGGGAAGGACCCTTCCTCCGGACTTCTCCGCCAACGCCGACAGCGACGAGGAGGAGTGGCCAACAAGGGCCAAGCCCCTGGAGAGATCGTAAGTGTCCGGATTCCAGAATAACTCATGAATTTTCATTTGTCGCATAGTGTCTTCTAACGCCGAATATAACCATGTAGCCCGCCCAGGGACGATCTTGCCACTTCGTCGAGCGGCTCCCTGGATACGTTGGATGTGAATAGCACTTCACTTCCGACCGCCTCCTCTCCTCGTGACGCAGATGACACCGCGGTGGAGTCCCAAAAGGGGCCCAACCAGGAGGAGGTGGTCCTGGAGGCGCCATAAGGCGACCTCCCGGACGCCGGGCGCAAAGGGGCAAAACCCTAGAGGGCTCTAAGTCCAAGATGTGCGGACTCCGTGCGGAACCCGCAATGGTTCGAAGGCGGTGGCGGCCCTTCGTAAGAAGGGCAAGACTGCGACACCGGTGACCTCCGCCCAACCGGAGGCACCGGATAGCTTGTTGAGGCGCTTAACGGCGCCTCCATCGACGAGGAGCACCGCACTATCATGAGTGCGGTGATCGAGAAGTTCGATCCGCCAAGGCGGGCTGATGAAGCTTATACCAGCCTTCTAACAGGCTTTGAGGGAAGTTTTAATATATGTAAGAAGATTACCGCATAGACAGTAGCCCCGATGCTTAGTTCGGTGTTGGAAAGAAATGCGGATGAGGATCTAAAAATATACGCAGGAGTCTAACATAATTATGTCAATATGGGAATGCAGGCTGCCCCTGACCTCTCTGCCGACCGATCATGGAGGTCAATGCGTTAAAGGAGAGCCTCGAGCGGTCCGAGAATGAGCTCGGCCAAGCCAAGAAGCAGGTCGAGGACAAGGAAGGTAAGTAATACCTTATTAAAGAAATACCTTATAGAAAGGATTCGGTTGCAAAAAATGACAGGAATAACGTGGGTATTGTAGGGGCCACGAACGAGGTGGCGACCCTGAAGGAAGCGGTGTCTGCGGCTGAATGCAAGGCGGCCGCGGAACGCACCGAGCGAGAGAAGTAGGAGGAGTGGGTGGCGGAGGTGCGGCAAGAGCTCCAGGCTCTCATGGAAAAACACGAGAGTTTGCAGCGTGACTCGAAGACTCGAGAGTCCGAGCTCGCCTCGGCTCTTGAGAGTGCCAAAGCCGCTAAGGTCGAAGCCCAAAAAGCCCTCCAAGAAATTGAATCATTAAAGAAGATAGCGGCGGGTAAGGCATTCTTTATGCAAAGCAAGCATGTGAAAGTGAATTACCTATTACTTACCCGGATTCGAGCTCTCCGGGAGCATTCGCAGATCTGCCCGTGGTGTGTACGATCTGCCGCGTTCTACCGCGCCAAGGAGGGAGCTCGACGGAAAAGGTGTTCGGTCTCGATATCTTTGAGGCGGACATCCAGTGCCCCTAAGTGACCAGTGAAGCAGCTGGTCGAGCTCCACAAGGTCGCCGAACAGGCCATGAAGGGCCTCATAGTTGTTTGTGGCCATTGCAAGCCATGCCAGGGAGCTACTTTGGGCTGGTGCGGCGGCTGGTGGACACCTGTCCATGGATTGAAGTCATCAAGCGCTCCGTCTGCATTGAAGGTGCCCGTCGGGCCCTTGCCCGTGCTAAAGTGCTTTGGGGCAAGCTGGATCTTGAAGAAGCTTGTGACGGACGGCCACCGAAGGGCAAGGATCATCGCAAGCCCGAAATGTATTATGAGGGCATCCTGAAGGGTGCCCGCCGTATAGCGGATGAGTGCTCCAAAGATGTAATTTTTCAATAGACTCGCATTTGTTATCATGTACGCTGAAGACTTGTTCATATGCGCTAAGCAACGCTTGTTAATTTAAAATATTACCTTCTGTGCGGCCGTTTATCAAATTTGAGAGATGGCAAGTCGTTGGCTTCAGCCCCCATGCCACGAGTGCTGGGGTGTTCGGGATAAACTTGAGCGCTCTTGTTCCCATTCTTGGGTCCATCGCGGGAGGCGCTCAACGCAACGAACGAGGCAACCGGACTTTAAATTTCGGCGAAGCCCCTAGTATTCGGGTGTTGGAAATATGCCCTAGAGGCAATAATAAATTAGTTATTATTATATTTCCTTGTTCATGATAATCGTTTATTATTCATGCTATAATTGTATTGACCGGAAACCGCAATACATGTCTGGGTACATAGACAACACCATGTCCCTAGTAAGCCTCTAGTTGACTAGCTCATTGATCAATAGATGGTTACGGTTTCCTGACCATGGACATTGGATGTCGTTGATAACGGGATCACATCATTAGGAGAATGATGTGATGGACAAGACCCAATCCTAAGCCTAGCACAAAGATCGTAGTTCATATGCTAAAGCTTTTCTAATGTCAAGTATCATTTCCTTAGACCATGAGATTGTGCAACTCCGGATACCGTAGGAATGCTTTGGGTGTACCAAGCGTCCACAGCGAATCTGGGTGACTATAAAGGTGCACTACTGGTATCTCGAAAGTGTCATTGGGTTGTACGAATCGAGGCTGGGATTTGTCACTCCGGTTGACGGAGAGGTATCTCTGGGCCCTCGGTAGGACATCATCATAATGTGCACAATGTGACCAAGGGGTTGATCACGGATGATGTGTTACGGAACGAGTAAAGAGACTTGCCGTGCGAGATTGAACAAGGTATCGGGATACCGACGATCGAATCTCGGGTAAGTACAATACCGTTAGACAAAGGGAATTGTATACGGGATTGATTGAGTCCTTGACATCGTGGTTCATCCGATGAGATCATCGTGGAACATGTAGGAGCCAACATGGGTATCCAGATCCGCTGTTGGTTATTGACCGGAGAACGTCTCGGTCATGTATCGCATGGCTCCCGAACCCGTAGGGTCTACACATAAGGTTCGATGGCGCTAGGGTTATAAAGGAAGTTTGTATGTGGTTACCGAATGTTGTTCGAGTCCGGATGAGATCCCGGACGTCACGAGGAGTTCCGAATGGTCCGGAGGTAAAGATTTATATATGGAAAGTTGTTGTTGGGTTAGGAAAAAGTTCGGGTTTTTCGGTATTGTACCGGAAGCTTCGGAAGGTTCCGGAGGATTCGGAGGGGTCCGGAGGTCCGGAAATTGTTCCACCACGTCCAATACAGTAGCATGGGCTGTGGGGCGCCCTAGCCATAATGGGCCAAGGGCACCAGCCCCCCCAAGGCCCATGCGCATGGGAAGGGGGAAACCCTAAGGGGGAGGGCCTCCACTTGACTTGGGAGGCACTCCTCCCCCTCTTGGCCGCCCCCCAAGTCCCATCTAGGGCTGGCCGCACCCCTTGGGGTGGGAAACCCTAAAGGGGGCGCAGCCCCTTTCCCCTATATATACTTGAGGTTTTGGGCTGCCCAAGACATGAGAACTTCTCCTCTTGGTGCAGCCCCCTCTCCTCCTCCTCCTCTCCCTTGGTGCTTGGCGAAGCCCTGCGGGATTGCCACGCTCCTCCATCACCACCATGCCGTTGTGTTGCTGCTGGATGGAGTCTTCCTCAACCTCTCCCTCTCTCCTTGCTGGATCAAGGCGTGGGAGACGTCACCGGCTGTACGTGTGTTGACGCGGATGTGCCGTCCGTTCGGCACTAGGATCTCCGGTGATTTGGATCACGACAGTACGACTCCTTCAACCCCGTTCTCATGAGCGCTTCGCTTAGCGATCTACAAGGGTATGTAGATGCACTCTCCTTCCCTCGTTGCTAGTTTCTCCATAGATAGATCTTGGTGACACGAGGAAAATTTTGAATTTCGCTCGTTCCCCAACAAGTGGCATCATGAGCTAGGTCTATTGCGTAGATTCTTTGCACGAGTAGAACACAAAGTAGTTGTGGGCGTTGATTTTGTTCAATATGCTTACGTTACTAGTCCAATCTTGTTTCGACGGTATTGTGGGATGAAGCGGCCGGACCGACCTTACACGTACTCTTCACGTGAGGCGAGTTCCACCGATCGACATGCACTTGGTGCATAAGGTGGCTAGCGGTGCCGATCTCTCCCACTTTAGTCGGAACGGATTCGATGAAAAGGGTCCTTATGAAGGGTAAATAGCAATTGGCATATCACGTTGTGGTTTTGCGTAGGTAAGAAACGTTCTTGCTAGAAACCCAAAGCAGCCACGTAAAACATGCAAACAACAATTAGAGGACGTCTAACTTGTTTTTGCAGGGTATGCTATGTGATGTGATATGGCCAAGAAGAATGTGATGAATGATATGTGATGTATGAGATTGATCATGTTCTTGTAATAGGACTCACGACTTGCATGTCGATGAGTATGACAACCGGCATAGCCATAGGAGTTGTCTTTATTTATTGTATGACCTGCGTGTCATTAAACAACGCCATGTAATTACTTTACTTTATTGCTAACCGGTAGCCATAGTAGTAGAAGTAATAGTTGGCGAGACAACTTCATGAAGACACGATGATGGAGATCATGATGATGGAGATCATGGTGTCATGCCGTAACGATGATGATCATGGAGCCCGAAGATGGAGATCAATGGAGCTATATGATATTGGCCATATCATGTCACTACTATATAATTGCATGTGATGTTTATTATGTTTATGCATCTTGTTTACTTAGAACGACGGTAGTAAATAAGATGATCCCTTACAAATTTCAAGAAGTGTTCTCCCCTGACTGTGCACCGTTGCTACAGTTCGTCGCTTCTAAGCACCACGTGATGATCGGGTGTGATGGATTCTTACGTTCACATACAACGGGTGTAAGACAGATTTACACAGCAAAAACACTTGGGGTTAACTTGCGAGCCTAGCATGTGCAGACATGGCCTCGAACACGAGACCGAAAGGTCGAGCATGAGTCGTATAGTAGATACGATCAACATGAAGATGTTCACCGATGATGACTAGTCCATCTCACGTGATGATCGGACACGGCCTAGTTGACTCGGATCATGTAATCACTTAGATGACAGAGGGATGTCTATCGAGTGGGAGTTCATAAGATGAACTTAATTATCTTGAACATAGTCAAAAGACCTTTTGCAAATTATGTCGAAGCTCGCGCTTTAGTTCCTTGTTTAGATATGTTCCTAGAGAAAATATAGTTGAAAGTTGAAAGTAGCGATTATGCGGACAGAGAAAGCTTATGTCCTTAATGCACCGCTCGGTGTGCTGAACCCTAAACGTCGTTTGTGGATGTTGCGAACATCGGACATACACGTTTGATAACTACGTGATAGTTCGGTTAAGCGGTTTAGAGTTGAGGCACGAAAGGCGTTTTGAAACGTCGCGGAACATATGAGATGTTTCAAGGGCTGAAATTGGGATTTCAGGCTTGTGCCCACGTCAAGAGGTATAAGACCTCCGACGATTTTCTTAGCCTGCAAACTCAGGGAGAAAAGCTCAATCGTTGAGCTTGTGCTCAGATTGTCTGAGTGCAACAATCACTTGAATCGAGTGGGAGTTAATCTTCCAGATGAGATAGAGATGTTTCTCCAAAGTCATTGCCACCAAGCTGCTAGAGCTTCGTGATGAACTGTAACATATCAGGGATAGATATGATGATCCATGAGGTATTCACGATGTTTGACATCGCGAAAGTAGAAATCAAGAAGGAGCATCAATTGTTGATGGTTGATGAAACCACTAGTTTCAAGAAGGGCAAGGGCAAGAAGGGACACTTCATGAAACGGCAAATCAGTTGCTGCTCCAGTGAACAAACCCAAGGTTGAACCCAAACCCGAGACTAAGTGCTTCTGTAATAAGGGGAACAGCCACTGGAGCAGCATTACCCTAGATACTTGGTAGATGAGAAGGCTGGCAAGGTCGATAGAAGTATATTGGATATACATTATGTTAATGTGTACTTTACTAGTACTCCTAGTAGCACCAGGGTATTAAGATACCGGTTCGGTTGCTAAGTGTTAGTAACTCGAAATAAAAGCTACGGAATAAACGGAGACTAGCTAAAGGTGAGCCGACGATATATGTTGGAAGTGTTTCCAAGTTTGATATGATCAAACATCGCACGCTCCCTCTACCATCAAGATTAGTATTAAACCAGAATAATTATCATTTGGTGTTTGCGTTGAGCATAGACATGATTGGCTTATGTCTATCGCAATACGGTTATTCATTTAAGGAGAATAATGGTTACTCTATTTTATTTGAATAATACCTTCGATGGTCTTGCACCTAAATGAATGGTTTATTGAATCTCGATCGTAGTGATACACATTTTCATGCCAAAGGATTTAAGATAGTAATGATAGTACCACGTACTTGTGGCACTGCCGTGTAAGTCATATTGGTATAAAAGCATGAAGAAGCTCCATGTTGATAGATCTTTGGACTCACTCGCTTTTGAAAAGTTTGAGACATGCGAACCATGTCTATTGGTGCATACGCATGAAGAAACTCCATGCAGATGGATCGTTTAGACTCACTTGATTTTGAATCACTTGAGATATGCAAATCATACCACATGGACAAGATGTGAAAAGCCTCGGTTTGAGAAGATGGAACAAGATAGCAACTTCTTGGAAGTAACACATTTTGATGTGTGCAGTCCAATGAGTCTTTGAGGCATCGATGAATATCGTTATGTTCTTACTTCACGGATGATTTGAGTAGATCTTGAGTGTATTTACTTGATGAAACACAAGTCTGAATTATTGAATGGTTCAAGTAATTTCAGAGTGAAGTTGAAGATCATCGTGACAAGAGGATAGAATGTCTATGATATGATCATAGAGATGAATATCTGAGTTCTGAGTTTTGGCACACAATTAAGACATTGTGCAAATTGTTTCACAATTAATACCTTTGGAACACCATAGCGTGATGGTGTGTCCGAACATCATAGTTGCACTCTATTGGATATGGTGCGTACCATGATATCTCTTATCGAATTACCACTATCGTTCATGGGTTAGGCATTAGAGACAACCGCACTCACTTTAATAGGGCACCACGTAATTCCGTTGAGGCGACCTGTTTGAACTATGGTTTGGAGAAACCTGAGTTGTCGTTTCTTAAAAGTTTGGGGCTGCGACGCTTATGTGAAAAAGTTTCAGGTTGATAAGCTCGAACCCAAAGCGGATAAAATGCATCTTCATAGGACACCCAAAAACAGTTGGGTATACCTCCTAATTCAGATCCGAAAGCAATAGGGATTGTTCCTTGAATCGGGTCCTTTCTCGAGGAAAAGTTCGTCTCGAAAAGTTGAGTGGGAGGATGGTGGAGACTTGATGAGGTTATTGAACCGTCACTTCAACTAGTGTGTAGCAGGGCGCAGGAAGTTGTTCCTGTGGCACCTACACCAATTGAAGTAGAAGCTTATGATAGTGATCATGAAGTTTTGGATCAAGTCACTACCGTATTTCGTAGGGTGACAAGGATGCGTACCACTTCAGAGTGGCACAGTAATCCTGTCTTGAAGGTCATGTTGCTAGACAACAATGAACCTACGAGCTATGGAGAAGCGATGGTGGGCCCGGATTCCAATAAATGGTTAGAAGCCATGAAATCCGAGATAGGATCCATGTATCAGAACAAAGCATGGACTTTGGTGGACTTGCCCGTTGATCGGCAAGCCATTGAGATAAATGGATCTTTAAGAAGAAGACGGACGTGGATGATAATGTCACCGTCTATGAAGCTCGACTTATGGCGAAGAGTTTTTTCACAAGTTCAAGGAGTTGACTACGATGAGATTTTCTCATCCGTAGCGATGCTTAAGTCCATCGGAATCATGTTAGCATTAGCAGCATTTATGAAATCTGGCAAATGGATGTCAAAATAAGTTTCCTTACCAGTTTTCGTAAGGAAAGGTTGTATGTGATACAATCAGAAAGTTTTGTCGATCCTAAGGATGCTAAAAGGTATCTTTGGCTCCAATGATCCTTCTAAGGACCGGAGTAAGCATCTCGGAGTTGGAATGTGCGCTTTGATGAGATGATCAAAGATTTTGGGTTTATACAAAGTTTATGAGAAACTTGTATTTCCAAAGAAGTGAGTGGGAGCACTAAAGAATTTCGATGAGTATATGTTGTTGACATATTGATGATCGAAATGATGTAGAATTCTGGAAAGCATATAGGGTTATTTGAAAGATGTTTTCAATAGAAAACCTGGATTAAGCTACTTGAACATTGAGCATCAAGATCTATAAGGATAGATCAAAATGCTTAATAATACTTTCAAATGAGCACATACCTTGACATGATCTTGAAGGTGTTCAAGATGGATCGATCAAAGAAGGAGTTCTTGCACGAGATGTAAGGTATGAAGTTAAGAGTTAAAGCTCGACCACGGCAGAAAAGAGAGAAAGGGCGAAGGTCGTCCCTATGCTTCGACATAGGCTCTATAGTATGCTATCTTGTGTACCGCATCGAAGTGTGCCTTGCCACGAGTCATCAAGGGTACAAGAATGATCCAGAATGGATCATTGGACAATGATCAAAATTGTCCTTGGATTAAATAAAGGACATGTTTCTCGATTATGGAGGTGATAAAGAGTTCGACATAAAGGGTTACGTCGATGCAAGCTTTAACACCTATCCGAGTGACTCTGAGTAGCAAACCGGATACGTATAGTGGAGCAACCATTTGGAATAGCTTCAAGTGGAGCGTGGAAGTAGCATTTATAATATGACCTAGAAATTTGCAAAGCACACACGGATCTGAAAGGTTCAGACCCGTTGACTAAAACCCGTTGACTAAAACCTCTCTCACAAGCAAAACATGATCAAACCTCGTAACTCATTGAGTCTAAATCACATGATGATGTGAACTAGTTTCTGAGACACTAGTAAACTCTTTGGGTGTTAGTCACATGGCGATGTGACCTATCGCTGTTAATCACATGACGGTGTGAACTAGATTATTGACTCTAGTGCAAGTGGGAGACTGTTGGAAATATGCCCTAGAGGCAATAATAAATTAGTTATTATTATATTTCCTTGTTCATGATAATCGTTTATTATTCATGCTATAATTGTATTGATAGGAAACCGCAATACATGTGGGTACATAGACAACACCATGTCCCTAGTAAGCCTCTAGTTGACTAGCTCGTTGATCAATAGATGGTTACGGTTTCGACCATGGACATTGGATGTCGTTGATAACGGATCACATCATTAGGAGAATGATGTGATGGACAAGACCCAATCCTAAGCCTAGCACAAAGATCGTAGTTCATATGCTAAAGCTTTTCTAATGTCAAGTATCATTTCCTTAGACCATGAGATTGTGCAACTCCGGATACCGTAGGAATGCTTTGGGTGTACCAAGCGTCACAACGAATCGGGTGACTATAAAGGTGCACTCTGGTATCTCCGAAAGTGTCATTGGATTGGCACGAATCGAGATGGATTTGTCACTCCGGTTGACGGAGAGGTATCTCTGGGCCCACTCGGTAGGACATCATCATAATGTGCACAATGTGACCAAGGGGTTGATCACGGGATGATGTGTTACGGAGCGAGTAAAGAGACTTGCCGGTAACGAGATTGAACAAGGTATCGGGATACCGACGATCGAATCTCGGGCAAGTACAATACCGCTAGACAAAGGGAATTGTATACGGGATTGATTGAGTCCTTGACATCGTGGTTCATCCGATGAGATCATCGTGGAACATGTGGGAGCCAACATGGGTATCCAGATCCGCTGTTGGTTATTGACCGGAGAACGTCTCGGTCATATGCGATGGCTCCCGAACCCGTAGGGTCTACACATAAGGTTCGATGGCGCTAGGGTTATAAAGGAAGTTTGTATGTGGTTACCGAATGTTGTTGAGTCTCGGATGAGATCCCGGACGTCACGAGGAGTTCGGAATGGTCCGGAGGTAAAGATTTATATATGGAAAGTTGTTGTTCGGGTTAGGAAAAAGTTTGGGTTTTTCGGTATTGTATCGGAAGCTTCGGAAGGTTCGGAGGATTCGGAGGGTCCGGAGGTCCGGAAATTGTTCCACCACGTCCAATACAGTAGCATGGGCTGTAGGGGGCGCCCTAGCCATAATGGGCCAAGGGCACCAGCCCCCAAGGCCCATCTTGCATGGGAAAGGGGAAACCCTAAGGGGAGGGCCTCCACTTGACTTGGGAGGCACTCCTCCCCTCTTGGCCGCCCCAAGTCCCATCTAGGGCTGGCCGCACCCCTTGGGGTGGGAAACCCTAAAGGGGCGCAGCCCCTTTCCCTATATATACTTGAGGTTTTGGGCTGCCCAATGACATGAGAACTTCTCCTCTTGGTGCAGCCCTGCCTCTCCTCCTCCTCCTCTCCCTTGGTGCTTGGCGAAGCCCTGCGGGATTGCCACGCTCCTCCATCACCACCATGCCGTTGTGTTGCTGCTGGATGGATTCTTCCTCAACCTCTCCCTCTCTCCTTGCTGGATCAAGGCGTGGGAGACGTCACCGGGCTGTACGTGTGTTGAACGCGGATGTGCCGTCCGTTCGGCACTAGGATCTCCGGTGATTTGGATCACGACGAGTACGACTCCTTCAACCCCGTTCTCATGAACGCTTCTGCTTAGCGATCTACAAGGGTATGTAGATGCACTCTCCTTCCCCTCGTTGCTAGTTTCTCCATAGATAGATCTTGGTGACACGTAGGAAAATTTTGAATTTCTGCTACGTTCCCCAACATCGGGAGACCGAGTTCGGGGCGCTATCCACGCCTTGGCCGGACAATGCCGGTTCCTCGCTCTAAGCGGCATAAGTCTTTAGGGACCCGAAAAAACCTCTTGAATAGCGACCGGCTCTCGCCCTATCATGACGGTCAGTTTTAGCTTTCTCCACTGAGGTGCTCAACCCAGCTCAATCGGGGCACAATCGTAGTGGTTCTCCCAGTGCTACCTTAGCCGATATAACGGAACGTAAGGTACCAAAACATGGGAGCCGGGCAAACCGAACTATTGACCCAAGACATGATTCGGAGCCGATGCATATAATGCTATAAGTTCGGGGTGCCGCACTTGTGAAAGTATTCGGACTTATCACACCATACTTTTGGGGTACTTAAGCCCCTGGTGTATTGGCCGTACCAAAGTGTACGGATGCAACATGTCATGAAATGAACATGTATATATAGATAAAGAAAGGAGTGTAGTAATAGGCAAAAGCTGTGTATTGGTTATTCGAAAAGGTACTGCAATGAAAGCAGAACGATACAAATAGTGCGATAAGCAAGGGATGGGACTATTTTAACATGTCCCCCTCCAGGGGTAAGCTGCGGGATGGTATGTAAAACAGGTATAATGTTGTTCGTCCGAGCAGTGCATGATAGCCACTGCGGAACGGGACTATGTCGAAGATTAACTCTTCGCTTCGGAAGTTATCGGGGGATCCGAAGACCACTTCGAGTGTGGCGAGCACGTAAATTGGCCTCTACACTGGTATGGCGCCTTTAAAGGTCGTCTTTGTGGGTTTAATCCTTGAGGGTCTATGCCCATTTTGCGACTTGTATCCCGATAAAGCAGGTTCAGTTGCTACCGCCGTCCATCGGGACTCGGTGAGGTGAAATCCGTCGATGATTGGGTCAAGAACCAATGCGGCGAAACCGCCGTGACGGATGCTAGTGGGGTGGTCCCTTCGATCGAAGGTGATCGGGCAGGAAGACCATGGGTTGAACTTCGGGGCGACTGGCTCTATCGCATATACGTCCCTTAGCGCACGCTTCCGCTCCCTTTTGGGTATGTGGGTTGGTATATCATGTTCACCGTCCGCACTTGTGTGGGAAAACCCTTCTGTCCTCTATTGTTCGGCGGCCGGGGCTCTTCCTCGTCATCGCTATGCAGCCCCTTGTCGTTGTTTTCGGCGCTTAACTTGCCTGCTTGCTTGAACACCCAGCAGTCCCTGTTGGTGTGGTTGGCTGGATTTTCGGGGGTGCCATGTATCTGGCATGAGCGATCGAGTATTCGGTCCAAGTTGGACGGGCCCTGGGTATTTCTTTTGAATTGCTTCTTCCGCTGACCGGGTTTAGAGCCTCTGAATCCGGCATTGACCGCCGTATCTTCACATTATCGCCGTTACGCGGCGCTTGTTCTTGTTATGGCGCGACCTGCCATTGCTGTCCTTGGTATCTGAACTACCGTGGTGTTTGGCCAAATTGTTGCTTCGAGCTAGCCAGCTGTCCTCTCCGCGCAAAAGCGGGTCATGAGTGTTGTGAGGGCTGCCATGGATTTCGCTTTTCTGTCCTAGGTCGGGCAAGCCACTCGTCGCGGATGTTATGTTTGAAGGCTGCAAGGGCCTCTGCATCCGGACGATCAACGATTTGATTTTTCTTGGTTAGGAACCGTGTCCGAATTGTCCGGCGATTCTTCCGGCTGATGGATTATATGGCTAAGGTCATCGGGCGTCGGTGGTCGCACATATGTGCCCCGGAAGTTATCAAGGAATGCGGCTTCGTGTCCTCCCAACAACCAATTGATTCTGCTGGCAAGCTGTTAAGCCAATGCCGAGCTGGTCCTTTAAGCTTGAGTGGGAGGTATTTGATGGCGTGTAGATCATCACCGCGGGCCATGTGGATATGGAGGAGGTAGTCCTCGATCCAAACCGCAGGATCTGTTGTGCCATCATATGATTCGATGTTTACGGGTTTGAAACCCTCGGGGATTTGATGATCCATTACTTCATCTGTGAAGCATAGTGGGTGTGCGGCGCCTCTGTATTGGGCTATATCACGACGCAGCTCATATGAGCTTTGTCTACTGTGTTCGGCCCTGCCGGGTTTGCTGTATCCGGCGTGACGGTAATCATCCCGAGTTGTTGGGTGCCCACGCGATCCGTAGATCGATCTTGTATGTTTTGCCTTATCCTCCAATATATCTCGCAAGTCTGGTGCGTTTTCTCGTGCCTTGGTACTTTTTGAGCGGCGTCGGGGTGCGGCTTGAGCGGAGGGCCGAGAGGCTTCTCTATCGCGGCCACGGGGTGGCCGGTCTGCCATGTCATGCGTTGGTGACTTGGGTGCTTCCTCCTCGATCGAGGCAGCGGCCTGCGTTTGGGGTAGCTTTTGAGAGGCGTTCGAGTTCATACTCTTGGCTGCAAGGACTTGATCCATCCGTCACTAGCGTGTCTTGGTCAGCTCTAAGTTGTTGCTGCTTTTTCTTGAGGCTGCTTGCCGTGGCCATAAGCCTGCGTTTGAAAGCGCCCTGTTGGCGGGATCCTCGAGCACGACAAATTGCCGTCATCGAGGCTTGCCTCATCTTCGGAGGGAGGCGCATAGTTATCGTCCTCTACCTCTCTTTCTGCCGCACTGTCGTGCAGACTTGCTTCTCCCTCCTCCTGTGCTGAATCCTGCTGGAGGGGGTTTTCTTCGGCACTATCCGGGGTGTCATTATCTCCCGTGCCGGAATCACCGTTTTTGCTGTGGCGGGATTTAGAGCGGCGCCGCTGACGCCGGCGCTTCGGCTGTTTCTTGGAGGGGTCATCCTCCGCTGTTCCATCGCCGTTCCCATCTTTTGGGATGTCCACCGTGTATATGTCGTATGATGAGGTGGCCTTCCAGTGCCCTGTAGGCGCTGGCTCTTGGTCGTCTCCAGCATCATCGTCCATATCGTCGATGTCTTCGGAGTCGTAGTCGAGCATGTCGATTAAATCATCGATAGTGGCTACAAAGTGGGTGGTGGGTGGGCGTTGAATTTCTTCGTCGTCCGTATCCCAACCTTCCTGACCGTAGTCCGGCCAGGGCTCTCCGGATAAAGAGAGAGACTTTAGTGAATTCAAGATGTCGCCAAAGGGCGAGTGCTGAAAGATGTCCGCGGCAGTGAACTCCATGACCGGCGCCCAATGGGATTCGATTGGCGGGCGCGGAGGTTTGAGTCCGGAGAGGAGTCCGGCACCTTGGAGTCACGGTCTTCATAAAGGGCGAGGATGGTGTTCGGCTCAATTGTCGTAGAGATTTCAGCCCCCGAGGTGGTGTCCAACCAACCATCCTCGATCGGCGAGATCGGCTCTGAATGAATGATCGGAGCGGACACTAGTGCGGCCTCCAGGACACTGTTCGGCGGTAGAGTTAGATCATGCCCATCGAGATAGTGCGGCGCGCTTGGCTACGGCTCGAATCCGTCGAAGATCAAGTCTCCGCAGATGTCGGCCGTGTAGTTTAAACTTCCAAACCTGACCTGATGGCCAGGGGCGTAGCTTTCGATCTGCTCCAGATGGCCTAGCGAATTGGCCCGCGGTGCAAAGCCGCCGAATACGAAGATCTGTCCGGGGAGAAAAGTCTCACCCTGGACTACGTCGTTGCTGATGATTGAAGGAGCCATCGGGCCTATCGGTGACGACACAGAGGAACTCTCAATGAAAGCACCAATGTCGGTGTCAAAACTGGCGGATCTCGGGTAGGGGGTCCCGAATCGTGCGTCTAGGCGGATGGTAACAGGAGACAAGGGACACGATGTTTTACCCAGGTTGGGCCCTCTCGATGGAGGTAATACCCTACTCTGCTTGATTAATATTGATGATATGGGTAGTACAAGAGTAGATCTACCACGAGATCAGAGAGGCTAAACCCTAGAAGCTAGCCTATGGTATGATTGTTGTTCGTCCTACGGACTAAAACCCTTCGGTTTAAATAGACACCGAACAGGGTTAGGGTTACACAGAGTCGGTTACAATGGTCGGAAATCTACATATCCGTATTGCCAAGCTTGCCTTCCACGCCAAGGAAAGTCCCATCCGGACACGGGACGAAGTCTTCAATCTTGTATCTTCATAGTCTAGGAGTCCGGCCAAAGATGATAGTTCGGCTATCCGGACACCCCCTAGTCCGGGACTCCCTCACCGTGGTACTCCGAAACTTATCCGAAACGACCCGAACCATTCCGGTGTCTGAATGTAGCCTTCCAATATATGAATCTTTATGTCTCGACCATTTCGAGACTCCTCGTCATGTCCGTGATCTCATCCGGGACTCCAAACAACCTTCGGTACATAAAATCACATAAACTCATAATACGAATCATCATCGAACGTTAAGCGTGCGGACCCTACGGGTTCGAGAACTATGTAGACATGACCGAGACACCTCTACAGTCAATAACCAATAGTGGAACCTGGATGCTCATATTGGCTCCTACATATTCTATGAAGATCTTTATCGGTCAAACCGCATAACAACATACGTTGTTCCCTTTGTCATCGGTATGTTACTTGCTCGAGATTCGATCGTCGGTATCATCATACCTAGTTCAATCTCGTTACCGGCAAGTATCTTTACTCGTTCTGTAATGCATCATCCCGCAAATAACTCATTAGTCACATTGCTTGCAAGGCTTATAGTGATGTGCATTACCGAGAGGGCCTAGAGATACCTCTCCAACAATCGGAGTGACAAATCCTAATCTCGATCTATGCCAACTCAACAAACACCATCGGAGACACCTGTAGAGCATCTTTATAATCACCCAGTTACGTTGTGACGTTTGATAGCACACTAAGTGTTCCTCCGGTATTTGGGAGTTGCATAATCTCATAGTCATAGGAACATGTATAAGTCCTAAAGAAAGCAATAGCAATCAACTAAACGATCATAGTGCTAAGCTAACGGATGGGTCTTGTCCATCACATCATTCTCTAATGATGTGATCCCGTTCATCAAATGACAACACATGTCTATGGCTAGGAAACTTAACCACCTTTGATTAACGAGCTAGTCTAGTAGAGGCATACTAGGGACACTCTGTTTGTCTGTGTATTCACACATGTACTAACTTTCCGGTTTAATACACTTCTAGCATGAATAATAAACATTTATCATGATATAAGGAAATATAAATAACAACTTTATTATTGCCTCTAGGGCATATTTCCTTCAGGAATTACTCACTCCCGATGGGGAGCATCATGGAATTAGCGATGGAGATTGGTTGGTGATGACGAAGAATGAAGATCCCCCTCTCCGGAGCCCCAAACGTACTCCAAATCCGCCCTCCCGAGGAAGAACAGGGCTTGGCGGCGGCTCCGTCTCGTGGATCGCGATAATTCTTTTTCCCTGATTTTTTTCTAGGAATATGTGATTTCATAGTATCACGGGGGTCGTCAGCGAGGCCACCAGGTGGGTACAACCCACCTGGGCACGCCAGGAGAGGGGGGCGCACCCTGGTGGGTTGTGCCCACCCAAGGGCCCCTCTCTGGTGGGTCTTGGCTCCAGAAATTCTTATTATTGGTATAAAAAATCCTCGCAAAGTTTCATTCCATTCCGAGAACTTTCATTTCTACACAAAAACAACACCATGGTAGTTCTGCTGAAAACAGCGTTAGTCCGGGGTTAGTTTCATCCAAATCATGAAAATTAGAGTCCAAAACAAGAGGAAAAGCGTGAGAAAAAGTAGATACGTTGGAGACGTATCAACCATTGAGTCTAACTACCCATATACGGTGGCAGATGACAAGTACAAGAGTGGAACCAATGGCGTCGCGGCCATCAAAAGCCATGAGGATGTTCCAGCCAACTACGAGAGATCCCTCATGCGAGCCGTCGCAAGCCAACCTGTCTCAGTAGTTGTGGATGGAAGAGATATGACGTTCCAATTTTACAAAGGTGGAGTGATGACTGGCTCATGTGGCACCGACTTGGACCATGGTATTTCTGCTATTGGTTATGGCAAGACTAGCGACGGAACAATGTATTGGTTGTTGAAGAATTCATGGGGAACAACATGGGGTGAGAACGGATATTTAAGAATGGAGAAGGACATTCCCGACAAGAGAGGCATGTGTGGCCTTGCGATGGAGCCATCTTACCCCACTGCATGGAAAGAGTGTCCTATGCCACATATCCTCCTATGCACACAAGGATCAAATAATTGCACATGTGCACTTTAATTAAGTATAGTTCACATGTGTATCTAAATTATGTCCAAACTTATGTCTTGTATAGTTTCATATTCCATGAATGCATTATATATTATGCCATATATATAAATATTGATGCCACATTTTTGTTAGCTATATCTTTCGTAGATTTGGCACTTATAGTTTTTTGTAAGTGAATTGTGTTGCCTCTTGTGCCTTCATGCATGTATATAATGAACTATTTGATTGGTTTTTTGTTTTATGATAATCTCGGAACCATATAGACAATATGTAAAAATAGTGTAGTTGATTTGTTAATAAATGTTGAAGCTTGAAGGTGGAATAAATGTTGATGTCAATTCCTAAATCTCGAGGAACTGGATTAGGACGGACCATTCTATCCCCCAATCTCTATCGTCATGGTCTTTCAACCCTCAACACCAGCTTCCTCTTCCAAACCCGACAATGCAAGCCGCCTGCCCCCTACATGTACTAAAATTCAACTTAACAACAAATTAAACATAATGTTTCTTTTTGGGGGGTGCTCGAAAGTTGTTCATACATATTTTCATGTTCACGTCACGTACTCGTCGCTGACTGAAAATACATAGTTGTTCCTACATCCATGGCTACATGTTTATACATTCTCTTGGTTTTCAGGCAAATTGTACAATCTCTTGTTGATTAATACATTTACATGCACTATAATTTTAATTTGGTTGACTGACAGTTAGGAGGTTGACCTAATTGTCATTAGAGGCCATGTGCATTATAGAATTATTATTTACTTTGGTGATCCAAAATTAGCAAGTGGATCTTAATTATGGTTAGTGATTAAGTATTACGATTAGCATCATAGGGTCCATAGCTCAATGGTACAACATTTGAATGCAGAAGCAATAAAGCTATTGAATGGAAAGTAGGTGATTCTGAAGCGGCCGTCCTCGGGGCTGCCGACAAATTGGTGGGCGCAAAGGATAGCGCCCACTAGGAGGAATGACGATCATGAGTTAGAACTTTTGGGGGCTTGGACATCCCCAGACAGTTCAAGAGTTAGTGTGCTTGGTGCACACTTGTTGTCCCTCTTTAGTCTTTATTTCCGAAACCGGCAAAATTAAGAGTACATGAATAAAATTAGGTGGAGGATTGGCCTTAACCACTGTATCTCTCATGTCGATAAGGGAAAAGGTGTTCATATTGCTCTCTTCTATGATGAGTCCATGGAAATAAAAAAGGCTTGCTTTTGGATCAAGGTATATAGATGTATTAATTGGTCTAAATCCCCATGGTCCCAATGGCTGGGTACTTTTGTTTATGATGAACCCAAAGCTTAATAGATACATCACATGTGGAACCTTTTGAGAAGAATCAAGCCCAACACAAATGAACCATGGTTGATGATCGGTGATTGTAATGAGACCATGTGCCAACATGAACATATATCAACGACAAAAAGATCGGAAATAAACATGGCGAATTTGCATGAAGTACGCACCGATTGTAATCTCTGTGACCTCGACTACAAGGCCTTCTTAGACCTATGATAACAAACAATGATGGGCAGAAAAATGTGAAAGCCATAATTGACATGGGTGTCGCGTCTCCATCTCAGAGTGCTATTTTTCGTGAAGCTTCGGCCAAACATGTCTGCTCTACCGGGTCGGACCACCTCCCCATTGGTGTTATGCTTTGGCGATGGGAAGGAATGGAGACCAGTGAACAAAAACTTTAGGTATGAATTGATGTGGGAGAGGCCTGACACGCTTTAGAACACAATCAATAGTTTGTGGGGTGTTGGCCACGGAGAATCGTCACTGTCGGATATTTCATTGAAGCTTCTCTCAAAACTCCAGAAATTACTCAAGGCATGGTCAAAGTAATTTGAATATGTAGAAAAAAGATAGTTGCTCTGAGAAACAAACTTGAAGTGTTGTGGAGCCAAAAGCCTTGTGCTTTTAGAGATAAAAAGGTTTGGAAGGTGGCCCGAGACTTAGACCAAATGTCATCATGAAGAGATTATATGGAGTCAAAGATCGCGTGCCACTTGGCCGCGTAAGGGAGAAAAAACACTAAATGGTTTCATCGTAGAGCAACTTGGAGACGGAAGTAAAATATAATCAACAAATTGAAGGATGATAACAGTGTTTGGACTGAGGAGAAGGAAGATCTGAAAGAGATGACAAACAATTTCTTCAAACACCTTTTTCCAACGATGATGATGTTGCAGCACGTACATGAATTGATTGATACCATGTCTATGCACATGATGAGGTTATGAATGATAAGTATCCATCGTATCTACTTTTCCAAACGCTTTTGCTCTTGTTTTGAACTCTAATTTGCACGAATTGAATGAAACTCGCCTGGACGGACGCGGTTTTCAGCAGAACTACCATGGTGTTGTTTTTGTGCAGAAATAAAAGTTCTCGAAATTGGACGTGACTTTTTGGAGAATTATTTTGGAATATATAAGAATTTATGGAACCCAGACCCACTAGAGGGGGCCCAGCTGCCCACTAGGCACCAGGGCACGCCGCCTCCTCTAGCACGCCCTAGTGGGTCGTGGAGCCCACTAGGCTCCGCTGATCCTAATTCCAACTGTATAAAATCCTATTTTTGGAGGAAAAAATAAGAGAGGAAGTTTCATCGCATTTTACGATACGGAGCTGCCGCCACCTCCTGTTCTTCATCGGGAGGCCAAATCTGGAGCCCTTTCGGGGCTCCGGAGAGGGGGATCTTCGGTCATCGTCATCATCAAGCATCCTCCATCACCAATTTCATGATGCTGACCGCCATGAGTGATTAATTCCTTCATAGGCTTGCTGGACGGTGGTGGGTTGGATGAGATTCGTCATGTAATTAATCAAGTTAGTTTTGTGAGGGCTTGATCCCTAGTATCGACTATGTTCTGAGATTGATGTTGCTATGACTTTGCTATGCTTAATGCTTGTCACTAGGGCCCGAGTGCCATGATTTTAGATCTGAACCGTTTATGTTTTCACCATTATATCTATGTTCGTGATCATCTTGCAAGTTATATGTACCTATTACGTGTTATGATCCGTAAACCTCAAGGTGACAATAATTGGGATACTTTCCGGCGATGACCGTAGTTTGAGGAGTTCATGTATTCACTATGTGTTAATGCTTTGTTCCGGTTTTCTATTAAAAGAAGGCCTTAATATCCCTAAGTTTCCTTATGGACCCCGCTGCCATGGGAGGGTAGGACAAAAGATGTCATGCAAGTTCTTTTCCATAAGCACATATGACTATTTACGGAATACATGCCTACATTATATTTATGAACTGGAGCTATGTGTCACCCTAGGTTATGACTGTTACATGCAAGTTCTTCGCTGCAGATATTTTATCTCCAGGCGTGGTTGAATTGACAACTCAACTGCTAATACTTACAAATATTCTTTGGCTGCCCTTGTGCCGAATCAATAAATTTGGGTTGAATACTCTACCCTCAAAAACTGTTGTGATCCCCTATACTTGTGGGTTATCAAGACCTTTTCTGGCGCCGTTGCCGGGGAGCATAGCTATATTCGTTGAGTCACTTGAGATTTATATCTATTTATTACCATGAAGAATCTTAAGGATGATAAAACCAAGATCGTTCCCTCTAAGACGAGGGGAGCTAAGGAACCGTTATCTAGCTCTGCACTTGATTCACCTTCTGTTTTGAGTAAGCTGGCAACGCCACCACATGCTATTAATCCTGATATGTCGCAAGTTATTGATGGTGCTACTTCTGCTATGAATGATGTTAGTACTCTGCTTGATAAGAATGTGCCACTAGGTGAATTTCTTGATGAACAACTTGCTAGAGCTAAAGATATTGAGAATGTTGAAACTAATGAAGTCTTTGAAACTGAGAATTATGAAACACCTATTAGACCTAGCTCTCCTAGATATGAATTTCCTGATATACCTGAGGGTTATCTTATGGATGGAGAGGTAGCTAGAGACTTTCTTGCTTGTGATGATACAGATAATCTTAAGAGATTATTATGCAAGTTGAAAGAAAAAAAATTGAATTCTAGAATGAAATGTGATCCTAAGTTTGCTACTTCACCTATCTTTGTTACTGATGAGGATTATGAATTCTCTGTCGATCCAGAGTTAATTTGTAGGTTCATCTAGTGCCCCTTAGTGATTTTGGTGTATTGAAGACTTATAGGTTAAGGGACTAATGTGTTTATGAGTGTACACGATTCTATAAGTCTATGAGGAGTTTTATATTTATAGAGAAATTCGACCCCTAAAAATGAAGTTCTTCAACTGAAGACTTTGGATTTCTGAAGACTTTGAAAGTGAAGAAATTGGTGTGACCTTGAAGACTTGGTATTCATTTGAGGAACATGAAGCGTGAAGACTTTTGTTTTCGTAGTTTCATTTTCTCTTTCTTGAGTCATAGGAAACACCGTACTATTAAAGGGGGTCGAGGAAATACTAGGAAAAATTTCCATGTGATGCTCAACTCAAAATCCTACATCTACCAATCCCTTCGAGTGAAGCCATTGGAAATCTCATACAGTTCAGTCATATTCTTCAGTGACAGAGACGAAGCTCTTCTGGTCTCTGAGGAATTTGTTCTGACTGAGGAGTTAGGAATTCGCCAGTGCGGATTGCCTACACAGTGAGGAACATGATAGCCCTGAGGAACTTGAGCCTCAAATATCCGACCGTTGCTGTGCTATGCGCCAGCTGTCCCAAAATATCTACCCACCTAACGGTCATATCATTGAAGGGCATTTATGTCTTATCATGTCGGGCTGCTCTCTAGGCTATAAATAGCCGCCCCCTACAACCACTAGCTGGTTGGCTGCTCCGAGAGAAACTGACACTTGTCATTTGAGAGCATCCCATCCTCTGAGGACTTTGAGCGAAAATCATCGAGTGAGGAAAACCCAAACCCAAACACCTACAAACCCAAAGTGATTGAGCATCACTGAAGAGATTGATCCTGCGTGGATCCGACGCTTGTTACCTTTGAAGACTGTGCTTCTTCCAGACGGTTAGGCGTCATGGTCTAGAGCATCCAAGAGGAATTGTGGATCGCCGAGTGACCGAGTTTGTGAAGGTTCGGAAGTCACCTGAAGACTTACCACGAGTGATTGGCGCGACGTCTGCGTGACCTTAGCTCAAGGAGAATACGGTGAGGACTGTGTGTCCTCAGGTTTAAATACCTAGCCGCTCCAACCAGATGTACAACTGAGACAGCAGTTGGAACTCGTCTACCAAATCATTGTCTTCACCAAGCTTACTGGTTCTATTTCCTTAACTCTTTCATTTCCTCATTACTCTGTTGTGTGTTTGTTCATATCTGTGTTTGAAGACTTTGACTGAAGACTTTCTCAATTTCCTCAGTTCAATTTCTTCAGTCTGTTTGTCTTCATCATGTGTTATCCTATGTTTACGCTTTCAGTACTCTGTGCTTGTTTTCATTTCATCATGATGACCATGCTTGTATTCTGTTATGTTTACTTTTGAGTACTTATTCCGCTGCAAGTAGTTCTTCACTAAGGAATTTCCTCACCAGCAAATTCCTCAGTGAAGAATTCATAAAAATCGCCTATTCACCCCCCTCTAGTCGATATAACGCACTTTAATAATTACTTTGGATGAATCTGATCCTTTCCATGGCTGTGAAACTGAAACTGTTGTGGCACATCTTACTACATTAAATGATATACCCACCCTATTTGCTCATGATGAGAAAATTCGCTACTACTATATTCTTAAGTTATTTCCAATCTCATTAAAGGGTGATGCTAAGATTTGGTACAATACTCTTGCTCCTGGTTGTGTGCGTAGTCCCCAGGATATGATTTATTACTTCTCAAAAAATATTTTCCTGCTCATAAGAAACAAGCTGCCTTATAGGAAATATTTAAGTTTGTGCAAATTGAAGAAGAGAGTCTCCCACAAGCTTGGGGAAACTTCTCGAATTACTTAATGCTTTGCCTAATCATCCTCTCAAGAAAAATGAAATACTTGATATCTTCTATAATGGACTAACCGATGCTTCTAGGGATTTCCTAGATAGTTGTGCTGGTTATGTTTTCAGGGAACGAACTATTGAATAGGCTGAGGAATTATTGAATAATATATTGAAGAACTATGATGATTGGGCACTTCCTGAACCACCGATGAAACCCACTCCGAAGAATAGGGGTATTTTATTTATCAGTCCTGAAGATATGCAAGAGGTAAAGAAATGTATGAAGGAATAGGGTATTAAAGCTGAAGATGTTAAGAATTTACCACCTATTGAAGAAATACATGGTGTTGACACACTACCACACATGGTGGAGGTAAATTCTTTTTGAAGTTTGATGAAGGTGACATCCCTTATAATAAACATCCTAGTCAATGCTTGTGTGAATTTGATAACTATATCATGAAGCAAGATCACTTCAATGCCTATGTTATGAAACAATTAGAACAAAATTCCGAGAACCGGCCACAAAGAAGGGGCACGGGAGCCTCTACGCTTCTACGTTCAGACCAAGGAAACAGAGGATATCGCCATGCTCATCATCCCTCCCAAGTTAAAGGAGGTGATGAAGCAGTGGTTGGTGCTTAAGCCTCCTCGCGTTGTTAGGCTGCCGACAAACAAGTGGTGCGAGTTCTGTGTTCAGGTCCAGAACTTCGAGGGTCAGGTGGTCCTTGGTAGGGGCTGGCAGTACTTCTGCCGCCGCCACATGATCATCCCCGGCGACCTCCTTGTCCTGCGAATCTTCGGCCAAATCTACAACAAGAACAACTCCATCATGTGCAAGGTTCGCTGCACCAGGCACAGCTGCAACAGCAACATCAGTCTCGTCCTCTAGATCACATGTTAGTATGAACTATTTAGTATGAACTTTTAGTGGTGATGGTCTGAACTTCTGCTGTAAAATGTCCATATTTTGCCCAGGTATCAGCACCCTGGTGTGAAGCCATGCCCCTGCTATCTTAAAATTTATCCCCTGCTACTAGTATGCACTATTTATCTACCGTTTACCCCTTGTTTATCTGTCTTGTGTTGTTAATTAGGTAGTGATGTTCTTATGGTCTGCCTACTGTTGTGTTGTTAATGTGGTGATAAAGCCACCATAATTAAAACGGATGAGCAGAGCACATACGTGCACGCACCCAAACAGTTGTGGTTTGCATTTGCTCATCCGTGAAGCACATATGCGAGCAACCAAATAGCCGGCCCTAAAATGGCTGCTGATGCAATGTGGGTAACCAAACAACATGCAGATGTGCTTAGTGAGTCTGTAGCGGATCAAATATGCAATGCAGGTAAATTATACGCGAGCAACCAAACATGCCCTAGGAGAGCGCGTGCCCCGTCTATGTAGACAAATTTGATGATCCAATGGAGGAAATTGCAGAGTTGTAAACAGTTGAATGGGTTTAGGCGCATTTTCACTTGAAAAGTGGAATTCACCTCACCTGGAAACACCGACTTTTTGTCCAAAAAGACCATCTGCTCAACGAAATTAGCAAAAAAGACCACCTTCAGATAAAATTGACAGAAGAGACTACCTCAACCGTGGCGGCAGATGCGCCAGCCGACACGTGGCACTTGCCGCCACACCGGCAGGCGGCAGCACCTGCCGCCAAATGCCCAGGCGGCAGCAAGCTCATAACAGCCAGCCACTCCCCAAGACGGAACGGAAGACTGCATGCGTGGCGGCACCATTGTTTTACATGCACTCTTTGCATGCTATTACGTTTTGTTTAGTCTGTGTTTTGTTTCGTCTGCGTTTCATTTCGTCTGCATTTCGTTTCGTCTGATGAATAATGCCACAGATTTGTATACCTATAATATTGATTCCTAGGTATGCAGTACAATGATTTTGCAAATAATAATCGTTTATTTACAAATAATAATACGAGCCTCCTTCACGGGCCTCATGGTCGGCCTCCTCGAGCCGGGCGATTCACCCGGCGGACCTTCACCGCTGCACGCCTCATCGTCGGCCTCCTCGCGCCGGGCGAGTCATCCAGCGGACCTTCACTGCCGCGGGTCTCATCGTCGGCCTCTTCGCGTCGGCCTCATCGCCCGACAGACCTTCGCAGCCGCAGGTCTCATCGCCGGCCTCCTCGCGACATCATCGCCCAGCGGACCTGCTCCGTCGAGGGCCTCATCGTCGGCCTCCTCGCGCTAGCCTCAACGCCCGGGCGATGATGTCGGCGCGAGGAGGTCAACGATGAGGCATGCGGCGGCAAAGGTATGCGAGGAGTCAGACAGACGTTGAGGCCAACGATGAGGCCCACGGCGGAGCAGGTCCACCGGGCAATGATGTCGGCGCGAGGAGGCTGACGATGAGGCCTGCGGCGGCGAAGCTCCGCCAGGCGATGAGGCCGACGCGAAGAGGCCGGCGATGAGACCCGCGGCGGTGAAGGTCCACCGGGTGACTCGCCCGGCGCGAGGAGGCCGACGCTGAGGCCTGCAGCGATGAAGGTCCGTCGGGTGAATCGCCCGGCGCGAGGAGGCTGACAATGAGGCCCGTGACAAAGGCTTGTATTATTATTTGTAAACAAATGATTATTATTTGTAAAAACACTGTACTACTCCCTCTGTCTCAAAATTCTTGTCTTAGATTTGTCTAAATACGGATGTATCTACATCCGTATCTAAACTAATCTAAGACAAGAATTTTGGGACGGAGGGAGTACATGCCTAGGAATCAACATCACAGATATATGAATCTGTAGTATTATTCGTTAGACGAAACGAAACGCGGATGAAATAAAACACAGACGAAACGAAACGTAATACCATGGGAAAGTGCATGCAAAACAGCACTGCCGCCACGCCCCTAGGCGGCAGGGGCCACATGCAGTATCCCGTTCCGTCTTGGACAGTGGCTGGCTGTTATGCGCTTGTGGCGGCAGCGCCACAAGTCTTGCGCTTTGCCGGCCGGCGTGTATAAGTGCCACGCGTCGGTCGGGCGCGCCGCCGCCACCGGCTGGGTGATTTTTCTATCAATTTTATCTGAAGATAGTCTTTTTTGTCAATTTTGTTGAGCAGATGGTCTTTTCGGACAAAAAAATGGGAAACGCCGCCGCGGCCACTTCAAATCCACGGCACCCCTGCCGGAGCGCGACACCTCTCGCTCTCAGAGCGAATCTGGCCAAACCCCCATCGCTGCGATCCATTCCACCCCATTAGGCCATCTCCACCGCGCGACCCTATCCTGTCCGGCCCCGTCTGTTTGGGGTAAAAGGGACAAACCGGGCGGCCCAGCGCGCGGGAGCAAACGAACTTTTGTCCGTTTTGTGTCCGCTTTCGACCCATCCTCGCCCAAGTTTGCGCGCTTTTGGGTGAACGGACACCACGCAGACGCGCCGCCCATCTAGCGTGTCCTTCCCGCCCGCCCGTCGGTGGCATGTATGGCCTTTTCTATCCGCCCTCCTCCGGCCGCACCCACTCCACTCTTCTCCACTCTTCCCATCTTTCCCTCGCCGCCGCCGCTGCCATTGCCATTGCTGCAGCTTCAGACGCCTTCTTCAGCCTTCCCTCGGCGCCGCTGAAGCTTCCCAACCACAGCCACTGGTTTGCGCACCGCGGCCGGATTTAGGCGGATCCGGTCGGTCTTGAGCTCGCCCATTTGTGGGAGGTGGGCGCGCCATGGATCGGCGGGCACCTCGCCGGAAGACTGGCGGCCGCAAGGCCACATGCGGGCAGTGGCTCCTCCTCTAGCCGCTCGGATCTGCACCGTCGGTGGTCCGCCGGCAGATACACGAATGGCGGCCGGACGGGCTCGGTGCTTGCCCAAAAGCTCGTCGGCGCACCGTTGCCACTCATTAAGTGCGGTCACTGCCCAAGGATGGTCGTGTGCCGCGTGTCTACAACGCCGGAACATCCCGGATGGGTATTCATCAAGTGCTTAAACAATGGGGTATGTGCTCTTTTTAGCTTCAGTTTGTGCTCTCGGATTAGACTAGTTGTGCTAACTTCAAATTTTATTGTGTAGAATGGATGCAAGTTTTGGTATTGGGAAGAAGAGTACATCGATATATTGATAGAGCGAAATTTAGTACATGTTCGTGCACTTTTAGCTAGCATAGAGGCTATAGATGAGACAAGTGCACTTGTTGCTAGATTAGAGGCTAGACATGAGACTAGGTGTGAGGAAGCAATATCGACTTCTGGCTTGAAGAAGAAAGGAGGGTGCAACATCGAGCCTCCTCCACAGATTAACAATGAATGCATCGAGAAGGCCCTAACCCAACTCAAGGGAGCAGTTATGGAAGTTGGGTATCTTCTAAAATGTATTTTTGCTGTTCTTATTTTCTTTGGCCTTGCTTTACTAGTCAAAAATGTGATGATGTATTGTTATGTACCAAAATTGATTGATAAAAAAAAGTTAAGGACTTGCAAAGAAAAATGCACGCGGACAGGATGCGGCCGGGATGCGTCCGCGCGTGGGCGTACGGCCACCGCATCCCGAGACACGCCCAGACACGACCCTAAATACCTATCCAAACGGACAGAATCCGTGCAAAACGGACGTCCGTTTCGCATCGCGTGGCACGGGACGTTCCCACGAACAAGCCGACGCAAGGGAAAAGCAGCGGGATCAGTACCTGCCCCGCCCCGTCCCGTCCCGCACTACACGCGCCCACGCGACAAGGCCGCACCGTGTGCCGGTGCCACGCCAGTGACGCCACCCCACCTCGGCCCTGCACAACTAGCTAGGCGAGCAGCGAGCATCATCGTTGGCGCCCGGGTCCCCGCAGTAATAAAAGGAGAGCAGGGGCGCGCCGCGTCAGATGGCCGCCCCCTCGCTCTCCATCCCCCTCACCACGCGGGCGCCTCTGCTCCGCCTCCTCCGCCGCCGCCGCGGCCTGGCCCACTCCGCCTCGCCGCCCAGACTCCCCGTCTGCTCCGCGCCTCCTCGCCACCGCCGCGGCGCGCTCTTCCTCGAACCCGGAGGTGCGTTCTCCGCTACTCTGCCCCGCTCGCTCGATCCACCACCGCCCCCAGCACGTGCTAGCTCGCCCCGGCCGGTCGTCGCACGCTTAGCTGTTAATAGATGCGCCCGTGTGGATCGATCTAGGATCATGCCGGTGTGCTCTCTTGGATTTTCTCATTCTAGCGGCGCTCGCCTCTCGCGTGGGATGTTCCTGGCGATCCGGTAAAAACTGCAGCCAGTGAAATAGGCGTGTGGTAGGGGTGGACAGACGTGGAGCGTCCCACTCCCAGATGCTGGGAGGCCGGATCGTGAACGTAGGCCAAAGAAACGACCATGTATGCGAGCAGTAAACGATATGGCCGTGACAGGGAAAGAAAGGGGATGGTGATGGACCCAGTTTTATAAAGACTTTTAGACATAATTTCCACGGTGTGTTCACTATAATATGGTGGTTTCCACCGACCACCGGATACTTTCTAAGTTAATCATGAGTGGCACCACGACTCCTGCTATACCACTTCCCCTTTTGTTAGTTAACTGGTCATTCTACAGTTCTGGAGCACAGAGCTGAAATTTGTAACATCTCATTGTTCACACCGCATATCCTGGTGCAGTTCTGCTTATTTTTAATGCTATAAATGTGTAATCTACGTAATGACAGTCCATACATTTGCTTGCTCAAATCTGGTAGGTGCGGGTGGAAGACAGAAAAGTGGAGCGGGGAGCAGAACCATGTCGGCTTCCATATATTCGACAACGGTGGATGCCGAATCGGCAATGACCAAGAATGGAGGGGATGTGGATCTGCTGCCGTTCGTGTATGACAAACATGGAGGTATCATTATTGAGATGACGAGCCCGATGGATCCACAAGCCTTTTCAGCTTCCTTGAAATCTTTATTGTCAAAATGGAGGGAGCAGGTAGGTTCATCAGCCATGTGTATACCTCAAGTACATAGGATTTTTTTTAGTAAGATGACTTGCTAAAAATTCCATCATCCGATAAAACACATGTGTATATGTGCCGCTCAGCACAAATACCGTAAATGCATAGATAAATATTTGACATGAATATTATCCTACAAGGTATTTGATGTGCAAATTTGATTGCAAAATGTCTTTATAAGTTATCACTAATGTTAAAGTATTTTCAGCTGCATAATGCACTCCCTAGGAAGGCTAAGATCAGATTATTTCAACAAGGGGAGAAGCTTTTTTCCTTAGAAACATTGACTCATTCAATTTGTATTTTGATTAACGGATCAGCAATGATACCCAAGACAGGCCATCGATAGGCAAAGATTAGTGTATGTGGATATTAATATAAAAATTAATTAATCATGGCTATGTCAAGGAAACAGTGTTAGAACTTAGAATGCACCCAGTTGTTTACTATATTTCTGTCTGATCTTTCCATTGATTCTACTTGTTTTCATTGTAGGGAATAAGAGGTGTCTGGATAAAATTGCCGATCAGCCTTGCCAACCTTATTCAGTCAGCAGTAGAGGTAACTAAACTCACATATTTCATGTTCCTTTGGTAGCGAATCTAGTTTCATGACTTTGTATTCTTGATTTAACTTGTTGCTAAACTTATTCTTGCATTGGAATACTTAGTAGAATCATGTACTTCTTAGTTGGAGATAACAATTGTCCTAGGTTTTGATATCAGTATAATTTATAGCTCTGTCTTAACAGTCTTTTCTTTTTCCCTTTTCAAAGAAATAATAAGAGAGTATCCTTATCTTATTATATAAAATAGCAAGCCAGATTTATATACAGCAAGCTGTTTAAACTTGCTCTGAATCCCTTTTTGCTTCATTTTGATTTAGGAAGGATTCTGGTACCATCATGCAGAGGAAACTTACCTAATGCTTGCGTACTGGCTCCCGAACACGCCTCATACATTGCCTGTAAATGCTACTCACCGTGTGGGAGTTGGAGCTTTTGTAATGAATGACAAAAGAGAGGTATCAAATAAATATGAAAGCACTATTTAAAGGATTCAGATAATCATGTATGTGTGTGGCTATCTTTCTAGCCTTAAAATCGACTTTATAGGTAAATTATGTATCTTGTGTCATCACAAGGACTCAATTTTTTTTCAGGTATTGGTTGTCCAGGAAAAAAGCGGTGTACTTAAGGGGCTTGGTATATGGAAATTCCCAACTGGAGTTGTTGAACCAGTAAAAAATTCTGCTCAGGACATGTAGAGATGTTATTCACAGATCTTTCTTTACCACCTTCTCTCATCATAATCTTAAAGATCTTGATACATGTAGGGGGAAGATATAAACATTGGAGTTGTAAGAGAAGTAAAAGAAGAGACTGGGGTATGTATTAGCATATATGTGAACTGATCCTTACAGAATACTGCTATAGCTACTCATACTCTTCCTTTTCTTCCTGGATGATGTATTAGGTTGATGCAGAATTCGTTGAGGTACTTGCCTTCAGGTAACAACTGGAACTAATTGTCCTTTTTATGTTCCCCCATTTCTTAAAGATCCATAGTACAATCATGAATTTTGTAAAAGTCAATCTGATACCAACTTGGCAGGTAATAGACATTTATGTGACACCTAGCTGCCTTCTGGTACAGCATGCAAAATATGTGCTTGAGATGATAAGGAGATTACTGTGATCTGCTGACACTAAACTCCATAACCTTGTGCTAGCAAGAATAATCTAGGTAAAATTGAAAATGGAACATGTAGTATCAAAGCAAACACTAAATGGAAATTAAATAGTGAAACCTTCTTTTCTTTTGATCTATTTCAATGACTCTACATATTTTTTTGGCAAGAACCATATGTTTAGCTTGAAGTGTGAACTAACTGTTGTCTCTCTCATGTGGGTATCTCTACCTACGAATGTGCAGGCAGAGCCACAAAGCTTATTTTGAAAAATCGGATCTATTTTTTGTGTGCATCCTAAGGCCACTTTCCTTCGACATTACTAAACAAGAGTCTGAAATCGAGGATGCTCAGGTAATTCAGATCTGCATTTTCAGCATCATGTTGTTTAATACCGTGCTCAGAAAAGGAGACATCTTCTATTGGTTTGCTTCAGTATCTTCTCAACTAGTACTGTGTAAACACTCTGTTGATGCTCCGCTTCTCAAATGCAGTGGATGCCGGTGGAGGAATTCGCGGCACAACCGTTTGTCCAGCAACATGAACTCGTGAAGTACATTCTCGAGGTCGGCCTGGCTAAGACCGACAAGGAATACGCGGGATTTTCACCAATCAGCATAAAATCAGCGTTCTCGCCGAAACAGTCCTTGTTTTACATGAACAGGAGGGACCTGGAGAAAGCCTCAGGACCCATCATCAATACACAAAAAGATAGCTGAAATTCCAGTCAGATTTACGAAAGGGTTGAAGAACTCATGCTCGATTACTCAGTTGTTCGATTGGTAGCTTGTACACCTGATTTTGACGTATGATGCCTGTCCCCTACCATTATATCGATTCACAAAGAGATACTATAACCTAGCAAAAGTGCAACGGAAGTTGTTGTACCTGGACGTCAAAAAGGAAGAAATTAATGCGGTACTCGTTGTCAAATTTGTATCGATGAGTGTACAAATAATGGAACATATCAAAGATTTTTTGTCTTTGTTTGTCTCCCCTTGTTGTGCTGCAGCATCTGTGCAAGACACTATTTATTTTTTTGTGCGAAAACACCGTTGTTGTGTTACCCTTTTTTGACATGTCAAATGTGAGATACCGTTGCTGTGTTACCTACGTTTGGATATTTTTGTAACCTATGTTTGTATATCTTTGTATTGGGCTTGTAAAATATTGACTGGTGTTGTGTTTTTTTCCTTGACTTTGGTTTTGCTGATTTTGGTCCACATATCAGTCAGCCTAAATTCAGGTGAGAATCTCAATCCATTTCCTCCTCTACGCCGGGGGAGCAGTGAGACCGACGTCGTAAGCGTCTAAGCGAGTCCATGACAAAATGTGTAGTGTGGTGAATTTTTTTCCTCTCCCTGAAAGTTCGACCATGACCCTATGTTCGGTTAGGGATGTTACAGTATATATGGATTGTGTTGGAAGACCGTTCGTTCTCATCTATCTATATCTATACTTTTATTATACTACTATAAAAAGAGCAAACATGAATTACCCCAAAGACACACAACAAACTGTACCCAGAATAACCAGGACCATTAGATCAAATTAAAGTAAACACATCCTACTGTCTATATTAGCTCAATGGCCTAGAATCTAAATCAACGTCTGGGATGCAATGTTCTGCCGAGCAGACGCACGGTATGCCGATTTCCTAGCGCTCCGCGTCCCGTTCCCGGCGGCCCCGCCCACAGCTCCTTGATTTTTGGATCGATTCCATCAATCGTGCCTCTCCGTGGATCGAGAAATACATATCCTTGCGCCACCGCTCCTCCCTTCCCCAGTTCCCCTCCTTCCGTGCGCTTCTCGATCCACCCCGAGTCGATCCAGCCTCTGGTCACCGCCGGCGCTCCTGCAAGCCGCCGCCGACCTCCTCTGCCGGTCAGTCACGCCCAACGCCCTTCTTCCTTTTCTCTCCCTCTCCTCACTAATCTCTCTCCCTCTCTCCGTTCCCACACTTCAGGACACCATGGCCATCGGAGGCCGGGGCACACGGGCGCGATGGCCCCGAGCTCGGTTGCGTAGAAGCCATTGGAGGCGCCGGCGAGGCCGAGGTTGAAGTCGGTGAGCCTGGCGGCGGCGTTCGGGTGCGCGTCGAGCGCCGACATGGCATCTTCCGACCAGCAGTACACTTGGAGAGGTCGAGCGCGGTGAGTGCGAGGCAGGCCTGGAGCAGCGGCTCGAGATCCGCTCCGCCGGGGAGATTGACACTTCGGAGGTTGGCACGCCAGCAGGGCGCGAGGCTGGCGAGCGTGGAGGGGTCGCGCCAGTAGACGGCGAGGTCGGACACGGCGGGGAAATAGGCGGCGAGGTCGGACACATCGGGAAAGTAGGCGACGAGGCACACCAAAAAGAAGGCGTTGCGCTCGGCGATCTCTTCCGGGTGGAGCGGGAGGTGGTTGGAGGACGAGGAGGAGGAGGAGGTGGGCGCCCCTGTGATTCATGAGGCCGAGGAGAGTAGCGGGTGACCCCACAGCGAGGCCAGCGAGAATTCGAGTCGCTCGAGCGGCGGAGCAGCATGAAATCGGGCGTCATCAGGTCCCAGTGCATTGCCATCGCATCCCACGTCGCCCGCTCCGCCACCAGCAGCCTGCCGCATGTCATCGAGGCCCAGTGCCACGATCGAGGGTCGCCCAGGAAGCCCAGGATGATCCACAAACTGAACAGCAAGGAGTGGACAACCAGGAGGCGACGTGACGGCGGGTGAGTTCCACCACTGCTGAAACCTTCTTTCTCAATGTTCAGTTGCATATCTTATATCTGCATGTACACCCACCTGCAGGCTGCAGCAACTCCTCTCATTTTTCCATGTTCAGTTGCACATCTTATCTCTGTCCTTGCTTTTTTTGTATGTCTACTACGTACAGTCCGTGTACTGTTTTTTTCTACCATTCATTGTTGTATAATCTTTGTTAGTAAATACCCCAACTTTTGTTATGCAACATGTGTAGAATGGAGAAAAGGATACTCAAGCATGGATGAGGAGGCTAAGTAGCAATTTTGCATCCTGTGCAGAATTATAGAACAGCAGAGGATCCTCACCCATGGTGCTTTTATTGGTTAACTATTGACCATTGTGAATGCAGAGTGTTAATTTTTTCAGAATTTGTTTTACGAAATTACTGTGCACACGACCCTTTGCAGGAAGATTTTCACACGACCTTGTGATTGATGGCTGCAGCCCACGTGACCTGAGGTGATCGATGGCTGCTATATATTGTCGTGTAGAAATTAGGCACAACCCACCATCTGTGTAACAGTTTTCTTTGTTTAATCCATTTTTTAGCAGATGAGTTGTTATGCTTTTGTACTATATTTAACTTCCATCCCCAAAATATTTGGTAGATGACTATTTGTATTGACCATGTTGGTCAGGGTAATGTGCATAAGACCTTGCTGAAGTCAATATGATCTATGCCCATACAGTAAGTTAAGTTGTACCCTTGCCTTGCTTGCTGAATTTGATTATTTTAGTAGTTCTGCATTTCAAGTTATGCGTAGTTAATGCAATCTACTCTTCATGACTATTCAATGGACTCTGCTTTGCAAACTAAACATTATTGTTTGATTCTGTAGTGTTTTGTTTCAGGAGTTACTTGTGGTTGTACTATGGTAAGTTGATGTGAAACCCTCCAATCTTGTTATCTAGGCAGATGTATTCGCTACTATATATTATGAGTTGATGTGAAATCCCACAATTTTTGTTATGTAGGTAGTCAAAATATTTTCAGTCTGCATACTTGTACAAGCATTGTTTTTAACTGAAACTTGTATAAGCATTAGATCTAGGATATTTTGATTCTCCTCTGCTTAAAAAGATTACACATGGCAATAGTTAGTTTGATGTTGCTGCTGTACCAATTTGAATATGAGGTGATATTAGCGGCACTATGAAGTATAAATACAAAAGTAATTGTCCCTCCTTTTTTGTTGTATTCTTTTAGCTTAAGCTTACACTTTGTGACTGACCACTCAATAAAATTTCTTCTGATTTTTTGTATTTTATTTTCTCCAATGAGGGTGTGATGCATGACCAATTCATTTTTCCTTCTATCTGATTGCCGGTTTGGTGACGACTTTCTAATAATTATTATGTCTTTTTGGACTGGTCATTAGTTTCTGAAATTAAGATACTGTGATTTGGGAGGAATAGAGTGTATGCACTGTTGTTACAATGCAGGAGAGATAATTGCGATCATTTTCATAGTGTATACTATGTTCTATACGTAATCAGATTCTTAAAGGTGTGTTGCCATCAAAGGTGAAGACTAGATGTTCTGCTCTTGTGTATGAACAATCTGTAGTTGGCAGCAAGTTTTTTCTTAACAGTGTTCAGTTAACTTGCCCATGTTGTATATACAATATATGCAGTTCCATCAAAATTGTTACTATGTTTTTTTTCGTTATAAAAATACATCTGCTCATGGTCACTGAATAAACTCATGTTGATTACTGTCGGCGGAGCTGAAGATGTCATGATATCGAGGTACATAAAAATGGGATCGAAGAACAAGAGTAGAGTTTGTGTTGGTGTTGATGCTTGTGTGAATTGTATTATGGTGCACACATTCTGTCCACCGGGATTTGATTGTAAATCTTTGCTCATTACTTCAGGTGTGCATTGAGCGTACATGATTGCTTGAAAAATACCAATTGCTCGGCAAGCTTGGGTTATATCTAACGTGAAAAAAAATCTAGCAAGAAAATGATATACCTACACTATGAAAATTGATGACAAATCTGTTCACCTACAGTTTGGGTGCAAGTCACACCGATTTTTTGGGTTACATTAGTAGACCTTCCTGACTATCTCATAGATTTTATCCTGAAAGTCATGCGAGCCATTTCATAGATTTTATCCCGTTTGTGTGTGTTACTTAAGTGTCAATCTGTGGGGTGAAATTGACTAAGGTATGTAATGTGTTTTTGTTAAGTCTATATGGTTGAGAAGTCCATTGAGACATGGTGCGCATGGAGAAACTATATCTGCAAAAGCTATATGGTATAAATTATGATTTGAAATAACTGTGTCCTAACTAGGATGACGGACGGAATTTTTTTCTATGATTATATGTGTGTTGCACGTGCACGTTTACTAGCGTAACTAATGGACCGAGTCCTACGTAGCTAGGCGCACTATCCACTCCTCTCACGACTCGCACGTTGTGCATGCCCTCGTATAGCTCGGGCAGTTACTCTCTGTACATGGTATATAACCCCTTCGTGGGCAATGGAATGAATCACGCATTGCTTTCCATAATTCAACTGATTGCACTAGCCTTTTTCATAAGTTTGGACATTTGGCTGCGTTGGCTAGTGCATGAAGTTTAACCAGAGAAATCGAGGAAGAACATTTTCTGCTGTCTGTCAAGTTTGTATTTCTGATTGTGGACTGATCTGTTGCCTTTTTTCATGAATACGCAAGATTGATAGGTGGACTGATCTGTTGTAATGCTTCTCTGAATATGTAAGGTTTTTTTTTTCTTATATAAAAAATTGGGATCAAATCAGGCGGTGAAAGGAGCGGTTCGCCACTAGTTCAAAACTTAAGATAGTTTGGTAACTGACGGCGCTCGGGGACCCTTTTCGCGGTACTTGCTCGGCTGCTCCGCCGCCCGCGCCGCACGGACCGCTGCCTTGCGCCGCTGGCCCTTGCCGCTACGCGGCCTTCCCATAGCCCCTGTCCCCATCGAGAAAATCGGCCATCGGACGCTGGACGCCCTGTCGTCTGACTGTCTGGACCAGTCGCCACCTCGCCGCTCTCTGCCCGCCAGCCACCTGACTGGGTGGTGCTGCGCAGGTATCTACCGCCGGTGCTAGAGGGGAACCAGGCGTCCGGCGGCGGGAGCCGGTGATCGAGCCCCATCTAGCACCGGCGGGGGACTTCGCCTATCGCATAGCCTCCGCCGTTCGCTGGTCCTCCTGTGCACACCACCTGCTCGACCGAATGCCCCGCTAGACCAGGGCGGCTGACTCCATGTCCTTCCTGGCATCTGGCCGCGGCCGCTTCCTCCGGGAAATCTCCAGGCACCGTCCAGCCCTGCAAGGTGCGCGACCTATCCGTCATCACGACATCCGCCTGACATAAAAAATTGTGCCGCTAATGTTGCGTTCTGTATTTTTTTAACTACTAGGACGTTACACTGCGTGCTTCCGGCGTCACAAGGCACATTTCTTGCTTGACGGGATTGAGGATGCAGCGGAGAGCACCATCGAATCACAGCAACCACCGGTGTCTCTGGCGAAGAGCCTGGCCTCTCTCGCTGAGGAGTCAACCATTGCTGCTCAGAGCCAGCGGAAGCCCCTGTCACGGATGGAGCGCAAGAGGCTGGCCGAGCTCCGGATTAAAAAGAGGGTCAAGGCGCAGTATTTGAACGGCAAGTTTTACGATCTCATGGGTAAGGTGGTGGCTAGTGCTGATACGTTGGAGGATGCTTACGACATTGTCCGGCTGAATTCTAATGTCGATCTGGCGTCTCCAAGGGACGATGTTTGCTTCATCGCATTGGCGGAGCAGCTCAGGAGCGGTGAGTTTGATATCACATCAAATTCTCTCTCTGTTGCTGCAAAGAGGCAAGGAGGAGAGCGCATTATTCTTCCACGGCTCAACTTGAAAGTTATCCAGGAAGCAGTTAGGGTGGTGCTTGAGGTTGTTTACAGACCTCAGTTCTCCAAGATATCACATGGTTGTCGGAGTGGGCGAGGATATCACTCAGCTTTGAGGTTCATATCCACTGAAATTGGGGTTCCAGATTGGTGCTTTACTGTCCCCATGTACAAGGAGGTAGATAGTAATGTAGTCTTAAAGCTTATTTCACAAATACAGGAAAAGATTGTTGATGACCAGTTAGTGGCATTCATGCAAGATATGTTTGATGCCGAGGTGATCAATTTGGTATTTGGAGGGTTTCCCAAGGGCCATGGAGTTCCTCAAGAAGGAGTACTTGCACCAATCCTGATGAATATATATCTTGACAGTTTTGACCACGAAGTATTTAGGATTTGCATGAAACATGAAGGCCTTTATTCAGGGGCAAAAAATGTTACAGACAACCAGGGCTCCAAGTTGCGTCACTGGTTTAGAAGTCAAATGAAGGACGGGGATCTAAATAATGAAGATCAAACAGAGGGCCAGCCAAACGTGAGATTATATGCTTGCAGATACATGGATGAGATTTTTGTTGCAGTTGTGGGGTCCAGAGACATAGCAGAAACTGTAAAGTCTGAAGTTGTTGATTACTTAAGCAAATCGCTTTACCTGAAAGTTGATGATGGATTGTGTCTTGTGCCAGTAAAAAAGGACTCTCGGGGGTTGCAGTTTGCTGGCACTGTAGTTAAGGCAGCAACAAAAGAAAGTGCTGCACTGAAAACTGTTCATAAGCTGAAGGAGAAGGTCCGTTTATTTGCTTGTCAGAAGCAAGAGATATGGGATGCTATGAATCTTAGGTTAGGAAAGAAGTGGTTGGCATATGGTTTGAGGAGGGTAAAGGAGTCTGAGATCAAGTCACTTGGTCTTAGTACTCCGTTGCTGGATCGGAAAGAGGGCATGAAGACAGATCATTGGTTCAAAACTTTACTTAAGGTATGGTTGCAGGACATCGATGCCAAAAATGAAGCTAATGAGGAGGTGCTCCTGTCAAAATACATTGCTGAACCAGCACTTCCGCAGGAACTCAGAGATGCTTTTAACAACTTTCAGAAGCAAGCTAATGATTATATCTCATCAGAAACTGCTGCTACAGAAGCACTGTTGTCCAGCTTGAAGAATAAGGAATCAATGTATACCTGCCCTGATGATGCTGCCATTAAGATTTATGCGCCTCTTAGTTATATCAAGAAGTGCCTCAATCGCTATGGTGTAACTAATCTTGAAGGTTTCCCTAAACATGTTTCAGCCCTTGTTTTGCAAGATGATGAGCTAATCATAAGTTGGTTTGCAGGAATAATTCATCGTTGGGTAAGATGGTTCTCTGAGGTTGACAATTTTAAAGAGCTTCAACTTATGTTAGTTGAATGTGTCAGGAAGTCCTGCATTCGGACACTATCTGCAAAGTACCGAATGTACGAAAAATTGACAGAAAAGCGGTTTGAACTTGATGATTATGGCATTCCAATGGTCGAGGACTTTGAGGCAATGATAGCACAGCTAGAACCTAGTTCTTCCTCAGTTTCCGCTGATGAAGCTCTGACGTATGGCATTTCTAGTAGTGGCTTATGTGTGCTCACCCTCTCAAGAGTTAGAGTCCCTGCTCGGAAATTCAACTGCTTTGTCATGGGCTGCCAATCTTCATCACCAAGTTTGTACATTATTCATGTGAAGGAGAAACAGCGGTTTCCAGGATGGAGGACAGGTTTCTCATCATCAATTCATGGGAGTTTAAATGGCAGACGAATTGGGCTGTGTACTCAACATGTTAAAGATCTATATCTAGGGCAAATCTCCCTTCAGTCAGTTGATTTTGGCGTGCTGATTAGATGACTATAAGATGACCCTGAGGTTTTCAGTTTGAGAATAATTTTCCCTTTTATTGTTTGCAAATTTTAGCTGCTCCCATGATTCTCTGAAATATTCTTTTGCAAAGTAAATTTACTGTTTTAGATTAATTGACCATTATTCAAGAAGCACACATGTGCAAAGAGTATTTGAAGATTTATAAACTCTGTCCAAAATTTCAGAAGTGCTTCTACAAATTCAGAAAGTATATTTGTATTTTGAGGGAAACATTGCTTCAACCTGGTGCATCTCTATTCTGAATCTCCGTATACTAAGTTCATTAGCTGCCCTCTTCTAATCACGATGACTCTCTACTGCTATTAAGTATTAACACTTACTTGCTCGAGACTTCCCTTCAGGAATTGGTGAGTTAGAAAACTTTGGTGCCATCACTTCAAACCTTGCAAGTCTGGCCAAGCTTTGGGTGCTCTGTATGTGTCACTGTGATGACATGAAACTTCTCATATTCTTTCTCGATGGTTTCTTCAATCAGGCTGCTCTCTAAGTTTCCTTTGTGCCTGGTGTGTTCCTGGGTTTGCTGTATCATTTACATCTTGTAGGGTCCCATGATTAAACTGTACTGAATGTTCAGTGAGGGTTTTAAACTTGGACCTGCTGAATTTTCCTTCAGGGTCATGGTCACGGCACTCTGATTCCAAGAGGCTGGACGTCTGCTGTTCCAAGGTCATGATTTACATGACCATCCAAGTTCAATCAATAAGTATGCTGCTGGCAAAGAAGGCATCAAGGGTTCGCCGCCATGAGGGTCCGCCATTTGTTTTAGTTGCTCTCAGGGATTATCAGGTTAGTTGGGGTACTGATGTTCATATATATGTTTCATATTGATTATGATCTGGTTTCATCTCCAAAGAACTGAAGGAATGATTGCAAACAATATTAGCTAAGTGCAAAACGTGTTTGGAACAGCAAAGAGTGGGCACGCATAAATTAGATGTCACCTGGATCTTTTGAGAAGAACGATGATAAAGGAGAAGATGACCTTTACAGTACAGAGTCACCAGTACAGTACACCCACAGTACACCAAGGCAAATACAGCTAACTGGAAAGATGCTAATGGAGGTCACTTCTAATTTGGAGTGTTCTTATTGCCAATGGTTTCTTCCTCCTTCATCAGGCCTATGGAACTCTGAGCAACGCCGGCCTGAGCTGCCATCAAATCTGCGAGCTGGGCCGTTCGCCGGCGTGATGGATGCCACGGTGCACGTTCTCGTGTTCCCCTGGCCAAGACAGGGACACATCAACCCCATGCTCCATTTCGCCACCGCCCTCGTCGACGCCGGCGTCCAAGTCACCTTCCTCCACACCGAGCACAACCTCCGCCGCCTTGCCCAGGTGCCTCTGCCACCTCGCCTACGCTTGCTTTCTATCCCTGACGGCCTCCCGGACGACCACCCTCGCAGCTTCTTGGAGCTCTTGGAGTCCATGTGCACGACCAGCAGCGCCGCGTACCGTGCCCTGCTCTTGTCCGCCTACGCCCCGGTGACATGCGTTGTCGCCGATGGCACCATGCCGTTTGCCATCGACATTGCCGAGGAGCTCGGCATCCCGGCGCTCGCTTTCGCCACGCAGAGTCTATGCCCAGGCTCGTCGAGCTCGGTGAGAGCCCCTTCCCCACGGACAACCTGGTGTGCGGCGTTCCGGGGATGGAGGGCTTCCTCCGGCGCCGAGATCTTCCTCGTGGACTCTACTGCGCTGAACAAGGCGACAGAGACCCCTGGATGCTCAAGCTTGCCGAGGTCACCGCTCGTTCCAGCAAGGCATGTGCTCTCATACTCAACACCGCCGCGTCCATGGAGCAGCGAGCGCTCGCCCACATTGCATCGCGCACAAGCGACGTCTTCGCTGTGGGCCCACTGCACGCCAGGTCGAGGTTTGCCGCAAGCGCAAGCCTCTGGCAGGAGGACGACGGGTGCATGGCATGGCTGGACGGCCATGAGGACCGGTCCGTCGTGTACGTGAGCCTGGGGAGCCGTGCCGCGATCACACACGAGCAGTTCACCGAGTTCCTCTCCGGTCTGGTTGCTACCGGGTACACCTTCCTTTGGGCGCTCCGGCCGGACATGGTCCAGATGACCAGCTCTGCGCTTCTCCGAGAAGCTGTCGGGGCAGTGGAGGGCGACAAGGCGCGCATTGTCGAGTGGGCTCCCCAGCGGGACGTGCTGCGGCACCGGGCGGTGGGCTGCTTCCTGACACACGCCGGATGGAACTCGATACTGGAGTGCGCCTTGGAGGGTGTACCGCTGGTGTGCTGGCCCTTCTTCTCTGACCAGCAGATCAACAGTCAGCTTCGTGGGCGCCGTGTGGAGGACGGGGCTGGACATGAAGGACGTCTGCGAGAGAGGCGTCGTTGAGAGGACGGTGAGGGAGGCCATGGTGTGCGACGAGATCAGGGGGGTGGCCCAAGCTATGGCGCAGCAGTTGAGGCTGGATGTCGCGCAGGCGGGGTCGTCGTCATCCGAGTTGGAGCGGCTCGTCCGCTTCATCAGGGAGCTCAGCATCAGGTCCTGTTGAAGCCCAGAACCAATGAGGACTAGCACAGCCTCTCATGCACTACATGTTCAGTTTCAGTCTCAGAACTTATTCTAGCATTTCCCGAACAAATATATGGAAAGATGAGGAAATGTAAGAGGAACTCAGTCTGTTGACTTGACATCATTTCAAGGCAGTTCCCACAATTATGTTCTTGTGATCTATATTCAGATGTGCCAATTTTTACTTTGGTAGTCACTTGGTTCCACTTTGTAAGAGGAAAATTATGCTTATTAGTACCTACCAACAAGTCCTCATGAGCATCTTCCTATTCAAGTATGATTGGTTAAATACGTACTTAGATGCTGCGGTTACAGCATTACAGTATAGGTTGCTGTTTTGAAGAGCCGTCCCCTATGCAACTGTTACTGAGAAGGTGACAACCGCCAACGTTGAGCTGCTGCTACAAAGGCAGGCTCAGAGACAGAGCAGAAGGTAACGCGCCGACGGCTCCAACTGGGGCGGAGGTTAACAGCAAAATCGGAGAGAACCCCATGGCATCCGGGAGAGGAGCGAGGACAACCGGCAGCGCGGCCGACGAGCTGACGGCGGGGTGGATGAGGGGAAGAGGGCATGCAGAGGATGCGCAGGCCTCGCGAGACGGGCTTGGGCTGTGAACGACGTGCCGTCCATGAGTCGTATCTGTCAATCCGTGTCCGACTCCGGTCGTGGCCGCAAGCCCGACTTCGACTTGCCTTGCCGGTCGTGGTGTACGAGCATATATAAATTGAAGAGAGGGCCAGGCCATGGTGTACCAGCATCGCAGACAAGCGCTTTACGTTAGTTCCTGGTTTTTCGTTGGCGAAAGAGTTGGCCAGCAGTAGTAGAACGATCCGCCTCGGCAGCGCAAAAGCGCCGCCGGGATCGATGAAGCTTCTCCCGGCCGTCCTTGGCCTCGCCCTCCTCCTCCTCGTCCTGAATCCCAATGGCGTGGAGGCCCGGCCTGCGCCTACCGGCGGTCATGAGAAGAAGCCGTCGAGCGCCACCTTCTTTGTCTTCGGGGATGACTTCGTCGACAACGGGAACCTCCCTCCGACCAACCCCGTCACCGAGATGTCGAGGCAATGGGCCTACCCATACGGCTCCAACTACGTCGATGCCGATGGGTTTTCGCGGCCGAATACTCCTTCCGGCCGCTTCTCAAACTATAAAATCCAGTCGGATTTCATCGGTAAGTGCTATGTTATGTTACCATAAAAAAAATACTATGTAATCTCATTCTCATGTGATGTTGTAAATCCCTGGTGCATCGTAATTAACCCTACCGTACTCGTTGCTTTACTAATGACTTGCAGCAACCATGCTGGGGTTGGAGGAAGCCCCTCCGGCGCATGCCCTCACGGCCGAGAAAACCTGCGATCCTTCCGGCATGACCTTCGCTACTGGTGGTGCAGGTGTATTGCACAGTACATCGCACGAGGTCCCCGCCCTCGCAAAACAGGTCGACACCTTCAGGAAGATGGTCAAAGACGGGACCATCACAGAAAAACAACTGAGTCGATCCGTAGCGCTCGTGGCTTTCTCTGGCAATGACTATGCAGGCACCAGCGTCATTGGCCTTAGTAGCTCCAACGATGTGAGTATCATATCAACGCACAATGTATATATGCGTACACTAATTTGAACAATTAATTTGTTTGTGCATCTTAATTACTAACTTATGATTTTCATGTATGCGATGTAGATTAATGCTTATATTGGAAAGATGACAAAAGAGATTGCAGCTAATGTGGATCAATTGTTGAAGCTTGGGGTGACAAAGGTTCTTGTCAATAACTTGCACCCTATCGGTTGCACGCCATCACACACCCGAACCAACAACTACACCACCTGTGATATTTTTGGAAACTTGGGTGCATCCATCCACAATGATAATCTGAAACAAGTTATGACATCAAAGAAGAATGTCTACATCATCGACGTGTACACCGCCTTCACAAATATTGTGGATCATGCGGCAGGTATGTATCTACATGCATTCAAAAGCGTCTCATTATTTTATAATTATCTTAATCTAATTTGATGGGTTTGATTGTGTACTTGAAATACTTTATCTGAACATTTTAAATTTCATGTGCATTGATGTAGGTAAAGGCTCAGAGTTGTCTAAACAATTCAAGCGCAAACTATCGCCGTGCTGCGAGAGTTTGAATTTGAAGGGTTACTGCGGACAGCAGGACGAGTCATCCGCGGAGCTTCTGTACACTGTGTGCGACAATTCGAATAGATTTTTCTATTGGGATGACATGCACCCCACACATGCAGGATGGGAGGCTGTCATGAAACAGCTAGAAAAAACCTTGAGGGAGTTTGTAAATCAAGCCTAGGTAGATAGGCTTTATGTATTTGTGTAGATCTTTGTATCAGCCTTCTGATTGTATTTGATAGTTTCATGTATTTCAAAGACTGAGATTTTCCCGATTCCATGATAAATATCATACTGTATTTGCATTTTCTTTTGTGAAGACTATATTTATAAGAAGTAACTAATGTCATATGCCATATCTCCAATAAAGATGTGTTCTAGCTATACAAATTGAGTACTTGCCTATATACGGCTCAATAAGCTCAAGGCAATTCCAAACCGGTTGAATTTTTTATTGTCGGTTTATAGGTAGTCCACCAGATCGGCATTTTCTACGGGTGACAGGTGCTTTGTCTTTGAACTCAGGCCTAAGAAGGGTAAATTTGTCTATGTATATGCGAAAACTTGCTTCTAACCACGGCGACCATTGACCTCTTTATCTGGACCTTTTGCATGTCTTCAGGATTGCCGCGTCGCATTGATTGCGTGTGGTATAGCTATCTCATTTGTATTCAGAAACTGGTATTCATCCTCTATGTCCATGTTCTGGTACAAGTTCTTTTAATATTTCATTTACTGCTTATATAGCTTCATGTATCAAGTTTGCTCCCGGTCCATGGCAGCTCACACACGATGCGCGCCCATACCTGGACGAACTTCATCTATCCACCCCGCGGTTACTTGAAGTTTAGTAGCAATACTTATCAAAGCCCAATTGGTAAATTAAACTTTTTTCCTACATAACTGGTCATTTAGGCTCACATTAACGTTAAAAACATGTCAAACATAATCAACATAGCACACCACTCCAACTCAAGCCCACGACCGCTGATACAACCAGTTTGTCGAGGTGCATTTTCTTTGCTTGATTTTATCGTTGCATGACGATTGTATCATCCCGAAATAACACGCATGTATACAGTGCTAGCCCAACCGAATTCTTTCTATGTAATTGATTTGTTTAAATTAAGCATTTTTTGGCTTTCCAAATCATTCGCCACGCCGATTCTTGTTTCTGTGCATGCAAAGCACACCCCAGCATTTCCTCCATTTATTATCCTAGAAGGAAAAACTCTTGCCAACTCGTTCACACCATTCAGATATTAATGACCGACCCAACATCCGCACATGTTGAATATATTGTGCATGTATATTGTGTCGTAGGTCCACCTCCTAATTTTCCTGTATAGTTGAGGTTGTGGCCCCTGTCTTGTACATCATAAATACGTGCCTAGTGCTCCCGATCAATGCATTGAAAGTTGCACGGTCCAAACCCCATCTTCTACATGGTATCTATCGCAGTACGATACCAAACCTAACCCTAGCCGCCACCGCAGCCACCGCCGCCGCCGCTCCCTCACTCCGCCACACACCGCCGCCGCCGCCCCGTGTCGCCGCCTACCTCTCACCGCTTCCACCACCTATCCCCGTAGCCGCCGCCACCGTGCGTCGCAGCAGCCACCCGCCGCTGCCGTCGCTCCCGCTCCCTACAGTCGCCACCGCCGCCGCTCTCTACAGCAGCCGCCGCCGTGCATCGCTTCCACCACCCCTCTCCTACCCGTAACCCTAGCTGCCGCCCGCCCCGACCCGCCCTTCTTTCCCTGCCGCCGCCATGAGCTCCTCCGTCTCCACCGCCTCCAATCCCTTTGTCGGTCCGGACGTCACCCTCGTTCGTTATCTCAACATCCACACGAGCACGTCCCGGTGGTTCTTGATCAATCCACCACCTCCTACTCCGTTTGGAAGAGGTATTTCTCCTTGGTGTTTCGCGAGTACTTGCTCCATGGCCACGTTGATGGCACCGTGGACTCCAGCCTCATGGTGAACGACGGAGTGGATGATCCTCGACACCACCATCATTCGCTGGTTCTATCTCACCATCTCCAAGGACCTCTTTCACATGGTGGTGGACGACGACGACGATGCTTACGCCGTCTGGACCAAGCTCAACGGCCTCTTCACCGACAACAAGCTCCAGCGCAAGGTCGTCCTCCACGGCGAGTTTTATGGGTGCCACCAGCTTGACTCGTCCATTGTTGATTTTTGCATGCGCCTCAAAAAGCTCGCCGATGAGCTCCGTGATCTCGGCGAGACGGTCGGCGACGGGCTCCTCATCAACACCCTCACCGCCGGTCTCAACGAGGACTTTGGGAACACCGCCTCCAACCTTACTCTCATCTCGGAGCCGACATTCGCCAAGGTGGTGGCGTACCTCAAGCTGGAGTAGAGGCGGATGAAGATGGCGCGGACCCGGGCCACGCAGCGCCCTCACCACCGGCACCCACGGGGCCCGTGCCGCCTCAGTTGTGCCCCACGCCGGCCCTCTCGCCCCCGCCGGCCTTCCCGCAAGCCCCGGACCCCTTCCCGCCGCTGCAGCCGGCTGCTAACGGGGGTCGCTGATGACCCACAAGTACAGGGGATCAATTGTAGCTCTTTTCGATAAGTAAGAGTGTCGAACCCAACGAGGAGTAGAAGGAAATGACAAGTGGTTTTCAGCAAGGTAATGTCTGCAAGTGCTGAAATTGTAAGTAACAGAGTAGTTTGATAGCAAGATAATTTGTAACAACCAAGTAATGATAGTAGTAACAAAAGTGCAGTAAGGTAGCACAATCCTTTTGAGGCAAAGGACATGCCAAAACGGTCTCTTATAGTAAGCAAAGCGTTCTTGAGGGTACACGGGAATTTCATCTAGTCACTTTCACCATGTTGATTTGATTTGTGTTCGCTACTTTGATAATTTGATATGTGGGTGGACCGGTGCTTAGGTGTTGTTCTTACTTGAAAAAACCTCCTACTTATGGTTAACCCCCTCGCAAGCATCCGCAACTACGAGAAAAGTATTAAGAATAAATTCTAACCATAGCATTAAACTTTTGGATCCAATCGGTCCCTTACGGAATAGCGCATAAACTAGGGTGTAAGCTTTTGTCACTCTCGCAACCCATTATCTAATAACTACTCCACAATGCATTCCCTTAGGCCCAAATATGGTGAAGTGTCATGTAGTCGATGTTCACATGACACCACTAAGGGCATCACAACATACATACTATCAAAATATTGAACACATATCAAGTTCACATGATTACTTGCAACATGATTTCTCCCGTGACCTCAAGAACAAAAGTAACTACTCACAAATGATAATCATGCTCAAGATCAGAGGGGTATTAAATAGCATATTGGATCTGAACATATAACCTTCCACCAAATAAATCATATAGTAATCAACTACAATATGTAGTCAACACTACTAGTCACCCACAAGCACCAATCTATAGTTCCGGTACAAAGATTGAACACAAGAGATGAACTAGAGTTTGAGAGGAGATGGTGTTGTTGAAGATGTTGATGGAGATTTCCCTCGACAAGATGGGAGAGTTGTTGGTGATGATGATGACGATGATTTCCCCCTCCGGGAGGGAAGTTCCCCCCGCGGATTCGCTCCGCAGGAGGGCAAAAGTGCTCCTGCCCAAGTTCCGCCTCGATACGGCGACGCTCTGTCCCGAAAGTCCTCTCCTTATTTTTTCTAGGTCAAAATGACTTATATACCAGAAGATAGGCACCGGAGGTGGGCCTAGGTGAGCACAACCCACCAGGGCGCGCCTGGACTCCCTGGCGCGCCCAGGTGGGTTGTGCCCACCTGGTGGGCCCCCTCTGGTACTTATTGGCTCCAATATTCCTCAAATATTTCATAAAAAATCTCCGTGAAGTTTCAGCTCATTTGGAGTTGTGCAGAATAGGTGGCCTGATGTAGCTTTTTCAGGTCCAGATTTCCAGCTGCCGGAATTCTCTCTCTTTGTGTATACCTTGCATATTATGAGAGAAAAGGCAGTAGAATTACTCCAAAAAAAATCCCCCTGACCCCCGCACTTTTTCCGCGACCCCGGAACTTCCGGCCACCCCCCGGAACTTCCGGCCACCCCCCGGAACTTCCGGAGCCCGGAACTTCCGGCCCTAACCCCGGAACTTCTGCCCTAACCAGAGACATTGCACAGAATTTCAGCATCAGCCTTCTTCACCGTTTTCATCATATCTTTTCGCTCCGAACTCCGATTTTAGTGTTCTTTGGCTCGTTTTGAAGCTATCGACGTGCCCGAGGTCCTCACCTTGGTTTCACCACCTTTTGACACCATAAATATTTTGGTACTTTGGCATCTTTGCCTAGGGCTCCCACCATATCATCCGCAATACCACCATAGCCTTCCGCAACCTAACCCATTTTGATCCCCATAGCATTTGAGGTTGTTTGAGTAGTGACTTGAGTCTCCTAAGGTGTTTAGGCTACTTAGGGACGGTTGCTTCTTCATCAACCACCACCATAACTTCCGCATAGGCTTGCCCACCATATACTTCCGCCACCCAAACTTAACCCAATTTTGTTGTGTTGAGAGTTGTGTCTCCTAAGGTGTTTCGGCTACTTAGGGACGGCAACTTCAACTCCGACACCGTGTATAGCCCATCATACGTTTCCACCAC